>JBBUKS010000100.1:15378950-15397587 GCA_038050645.1 Hedychium gardnerianum | reverse complement strand
ACTTTGATACACTCTATATACTTTAGTATCACTACCAAACTCAGATAGTCAACAAAACGAGACTGCATGGATATTAACAGACCAGCATAAGGGCAAGCAATTAAGTTTCAAGTCCAGAAGAATATGAATAGATTCAAGGTAACAAAACTACCTATCAGAGTTATAATATTCATGCACTAAGTTCAAAAATTCTAAAGGAGACAAAGATAGAGGTACCCGCCTCAATATAGATCGTGGTAGAGAGAAAATCCTCAGAGTCGACGATCTGTATCGTATCCAGAGCCTATAAGTAGAAATATAAACTATTTTAGCTTCAATACGAATCCATGATTAAAATAAATCCAATAACTAACTGAATTGGGTTAACTACCCATCTAACAGATCCATTAGATTAAATTCAGGTTTATTGATTTGTTTCTCCAACTCCACCGAGGATTTAATATTTTAATTAAAGTATCCAAATCTCTTTATATGTCATTTCTACGTGAACCGTATAATTTAAGAAAATCCTACCCAACTAAATTTAATGATTTAAGTCCAAATCATTCAACGATTCTAAAACCGTTATAATTCTAAAATTATAGATCCTCAACATGCATGTGCCGGAAGCAACACATCATGTCTTGTATTTTCATTTTAATTAATCTCACCAACCTAATTGGTATTTCACAATCCAAATTGATAATTGGTTTCCAATAATTTCATTTACTACAAAATCCATTTACATGAGTTAAATTAATTACAAGTTAATTTAACTACAATAGATAGCTTGTATCTAATCCATCCAAATCCCTACTTCCACACAACCAATCCTTATCCACAATTTAATCTTATAATTTGAGCAATGTGAAACAATCTTAACATCCAAGAATTATTAATAAATTCCAACTAAACATTCTATCAAACACCTTATGTGCATGACCTAATTAAGGCTTAATCACATGTCATCCAATTAACTAAAAGTCAAATACACTTCAATTAATCCCAAATCATCAATCTACATATTACATAATCATACATGCATTCCTTAACCACTCCACCCTAACTTGAATTAGCCTAATACATTACTCTAACAATCAACTAATTAACCTACGCACATAATGCCACAATCCAAATATTCTACTTATCACTTACCTTCGGTGGACAACCGAACTGATGGTCGGAAGTTTCCAATAGGCCGGAATAGAGCTGCCGGAACAGTGGCTGTGCCCTATTGATCCAAGTAAAAAAATAAAACCCTAAATCCAATAAAACCTCAATTCATATAACCCTATAACCATTCCTTACCTACTGCTAGTGGTCACCGGAGCTAATCAGAAGAAGCTGAACAAAACAGCTCAGCCCGAAATGTGTCTGGCTGGAACAGTGACTCCCCTCCTGCAAACACATCAGAGACAACCTCTAAGCTTCTTCACTAGACAAAATCAGCATCAAATTTCCATCCCACCCTTACCTTAGCCGAAAACATCCCCTCCTAAGATAGCTCCTCGGTGGCTGGAAAGCAGATCCGCCAGTGGCTCTAGATCTGACTGAGTTCAGATCCAACCAAAGGGAAAAGGTGTTCGACAAAGAAATCCGGCGGCTGCTCCTCCGATGAGGAAGAGAGGAGGAGATTGGCGGCGAGGCTTGAGTAAAGGGAAGAAGATCGACAGTCGTTTGCAATGAGGTGGAGGACTTGGCCAGCGGCGTGGAGAGGGAATCGCGAGTGGCTCGGTAGGATTTGTTGAGTGAGGAGACGAGGCTCGGGTTTGGGGATCGCGCGAGTGGGTGTGAGCATCGAGTGAGGTAGGATTAAATAACCCAAACATAGGGTTTTGGATAATATACTTTGGGTAATTGATTTTATTAACTCCCACATTAAATAAGGTTCATTTCATTTATTCCCTAATAATTCCATATGATTCCCTTTTAACCCCCGAAAATTCCTAAAAATTTCTAAATTTCTTATGGAATTATATAAATTATTTTTACGGCTTAACTTATATTCTGTCGTAGTTAACATTAGATCTCAATGGCTTAACTTTAAACTCTTTGTCATATATAAAAATATTTGTTCGATTATCAAGTGATGTCTGCACCAATAATATCCCCTTTCTGATGTTTGAAAACCCGATTTAAAGTTAAGAAAAATACATACTGCTTAAAAATTTAACCCATTTTAAATAGTCAAACATTTTTGAACTTTAAAACCTTGATAATCTCCCCTAAAGTTTTGAAAAGTTTACCGATTTAAATTTACAAATAGTTACAAATCAAACCATTTTCAAACTTTAATTAAAACATTTTCAAACTTTAACTTTAAACCTATATTCTGTAGGATCGAGAAAACACGCTAGAGGGGTGGGGGGGGGGGTGAACAGCACGAGTCACTTTTTCATGATTTTATTTTTACTTGGTTCACAGCCCAATGACTATTAGTCCAAGGCCCGCGGTCGTTGATCGCTTCCGATTGAATCAACTAACAATCTCCTTCTCCGAATAGAAAGTTGGAGACAGACATTCGTCTTTACAAAAGATAGGGACTGGTAACAAGTTTACCGATCCTTAAAGAATAAAACATGAAAGACAAAGTACAATTATGAAAATAAGCTTATACCGACAAACTAAGATCTAGAGTAGAGCGTCGATGTAGGTTTTCGGAGCAACATGAGAGTTGTTTGAGTGTGGAAGATTGATTGTATGCAGTTGCTGGTTTTATTGACTTATTTGGGCGCCTAGATCAGATCTGGGAGCCCCCAGCAAGGGCTATCCGATCCACCTCCGTCAGTGAGTTATCCAACTCTAGGCGCCTGGACTGCTGACGTGGTGACATCTGATCGAAACTCTATCCGGCTAAAACTTATCTATCCGGCTAAAACTTATCTATCTTTGGGTGCTTGTATTCCTTCTAGGTGCTTGGATGATGACGTACGTAAGCCAATCGGAGCGTACAATCTCTATTGCTCGCATGGCTAAGTTCGAGTTATTCCGAGTGCTTGGATCCATCCGGTCGCCTAGACCTCCGGGCGCTTGGAACCATTCTGGTCGCCTGGAATCCCTTAACTTCGACCAACTTTTGATTTTATATTTCTGCATCACAGAGTTAGCACAACAAGTATATAAGCATTAGATAGTTTGACAGTCTTGGGACTGTCTGATTCTAACTTTTGGATTTCCAATAAAATCCTAGGTTAGACCGACGTCTACTATTCTCTTTTTGGGAACGCGTCCTTACCCACTCCTCTCGGAAGAGATTACCTTATGCAAAATATTTGGTCTTCTAGACCTATTTGGACTTTTGCTCAGTATCCATCCTTGACCTTCAAAACTTCTCACTAGACGTCCGATCCTCGACCCATCTAAACTTCTGCCTGGTGTCCTCGACCCCCAGGACTTTTTTCTTAATATCCTCGACCCCTAGGAATTCGTACTCGACGTCCTCGATCTACCAATACTTCTGCTTAGTCCATCCGACTAGGACTTCTTTGCTCAGTCCAACTAACCATGACTTATTTTCCCAGTCGCAATTAGGGTTTCCTTGTCTGCAAACTTGATCAGCACAATGGATCACAATAAACCTTAACTTTGAATCTTTGTCAATATCAAAACTCAGGTTCGATTATCTAGTGCTCCCTGCACTAACAATCTTCTCTTTTTTATCATGACAACCTGGTTCAAAGTTAAATAATATAAAGCATAAAAAAATCCTCCCCTGAAATTAATGTTTTGGGGAATCTTAACTTTTAACATATTTGCTCCTCCTTTGACATACATCAAAAACAAACAAAGAATCCCAAAATTTAGTAAGTTGGTAAGGATATTTTTCACAAATGATTTCCAACAAAATTGTGATAAAGTATGAGGAAATAATTTTGAAAGAGCATTTCTAAAGAAAATTTTCATTTAAAAAGAAGTTTAAATCATGAACATTTTTTGAATAAGATATCTTAAAAATATTTTTCAAAAATATTTTTTAAGATAAAAAACATATTTTCAAGATTTTTCAAAATATTTGTATATAAGAAAAGGTTTCAAGTAACAAGGTCTTTGAAATTTTGACAAATATTAAAGGCTAAATACTCAAAAAATGTTATGCATAAGAACATTTTGAATTTTAAATGCTAAGTTTTTCAAGTGTACTTTCAGGAATATGTGAAGTTTAGAAGATAAATTTTCAAAAATAAATTTCATGGTAGAGTTTTCAAGGGATATTTTGAAATTGGAATGTAGAGTTTGAAAAAGAATGACATAGGATTTTTCAAGTTCTAAAAAATATTTTTAAGCAAAAAAAAAAAAAAAACTCAAGTTGGATCAAAATAATTTTTAGCCTTTAGAAGACATATTCCAATTTTGGAAAATCGATTAACAACATTTTGTTCCAAAAAAAACATATTCAAAGGACATATAACACTTGCAATTTAATTACTAAATCCTAGAGTCCAAACATGTATTTTACTAAATTGATTTTGCATAACTTAATATGGAAAATATAAATTGAAAATAACTCATCTAATAATTTGTCCTTATTAAAATGTCTAACCTTTGGTTATAAACTAACTACCAGAGCATAGTAGTTTTCACCTGGTTAGTCAAGTTAAGTTAGAAATATCCAACTAGTTATTTACTATGAAGGATTACTTAACTTGATCAATGTGAATAGATAATTTTAGCCCATATTTATGGTGATGCACTGATTTAAGCATCTAAAACCCAAGCTTAGTCCTAAGTATCTCATACCTTTCAAAGTATCTCAATACATAAGCAAGATAATCCTAATGTGCTTGTGAGTGCTGACTACCTAAATCTATATATTGATGCTTTCTACAGTAAATCCTAGGCTAAGTCCAGAGAGTAAGTTTGAAAATGACCTAGATTTTAAGTAAGAATAATAAGTTTTGGAAACAATTTAGATTTTGAAAAACATAAGTGAGAATAACAATTATAAGATTCCTATTCAACTGAGCACATTGCTAATTGCCTTCTGAGTGTGCTAAACTCAGCTTCAGGTAAGGGTTTAGTGAAAATGTCTACTAGATTTGACTCCTTGAAGTTAAGTATAAAAGACTACCTATTACACTCCTATAGTGTTTTAAGTCAACCTCTTTTCCAGTTGGGTCACTATCTATTTTAACATTGGTTGCCATTAGTGTGTTGATTTCTTTTGCACTATCCATATAGAATTTCTTAATTATCTCCTTAGCATATTTATTTTAATGTACATAACTCCCATCTTTTGTTAGTTTTATTTGTAGACTTAAGAAGAAATTAAGTTTACCTACTAGGCTCATTTTAAATTCATTTTCCATTAAAGTAACAAATTTCTTAAAAAAATTGAATTGGTTGAACCAAATATTATGTCATCTACATAGATTTAGGATATAAAGATGTCTTTTCTAAGGTTTTAACAAATAAAGTTGAGTCAATTTTTCCTTGGTTGGGACCTTTAGATATTAAATAGGTTGATAGTCTTTCATACCAAGCTCTAGGTGCTTGTTTTAGTCCATACAAGACTTTCTTTAATTTAAAGACATGGTTTGGATGGTCTAGATCATCTAATCCATGTGGTTGACTTATGTAAATTTCTTCCTTAATGAATCCATTAAGAAATGTAGACTTTACTTCCATTTGATATTGCTTAAATCCTTTATGAACTGCATAGGCTAGTAGAATCATAATGGATTAAAGTGTGGCTACAGGTGCGTAGGTTTTGTCATAGTCTAACCCTTCTACTTGGCTGAATCCTTTAGCTACTAGTCTGACTTTGTTCCTAATAATTTCACCTTTATCGTCTAGTTTATTTCTAAAAACTCATTTGGTGTCTATAATGGACTTGTGTTCTAGCTTAGGCACTAGATCCCAAACTTGGTTTCTTTCAAATTGGGCCAGTTCTTCTTGCATTGCAATTATCCAATCAGGGTCAGGTATGACTTCTTATAAAGTTTTGGGTTCAATTTTAGAAATTAGGGCTACTTGACTTAAGTTTTTATAGGAGGATCGAGTTCGAACTCCTAGACTTGGGTCACCTAAAATTTGATCGGTTGGGTGGTTAACTCAAGTCTAGGTTTTTTAGCATTTGGCTCCTCAAGTTCAATTGAGTATGATTTAGGTCTTATTTTAACATCTCCTAGATTGTTAATAATTTGTTTATTAACTTGATTAGATTGATTAGAGTTAGTTTGACTAGTGTGTTCTTCATCGAATATCACATTTGTTGTTTCTTCAACTTTTAGGGAATCTTTGATATAGACTCTATAAGTCCGACTAGTTGTGGAATAACCTAAAAAGGTTCCATTTGTTGTTTTGGATGTAAATTTTCCTAAGTAATCTTTAGTATTTAATATATGAACTTTGCGTCCAAATACCCTTAAATAGTTTAGATTGGGTATTTTATTATGATAGATTTCAAAAGGAGTTTTGTTGTATGGTTTATTAATTAAGATTTGATTTTGAATGTAGCAAGTCGTGCTTATTGCATTGCCCAAAATTGATTGGGCAGGTTGTATTCATTTAACATTGTTCTAGCGGCTTCTTGTAGTGTTCTATTTTTTCTTTTTACTATACTATTTTGTTGAGGGATTCTAGGACATGAAAATTCATGATGATAACCAATAATTTGACATAGTTCAGTAAATCTATAGTTGGCAAATTCACTCCATGATCACTTCTTATCCTTTTATTTTTTAAAACTTTTTCATTTTCAACCAACTTACATAAATTATTAAAATTTTCATAGGTTTTAAAATTTTTTCCCAAGTGAATCTTGAGTAGTCATCAATTATTACTAAGAAGTATTGATTTTCGCTTAGTGACTTAGCCTTATGTGAATCATACAAGTCTAAGTATAAGAGTTCAAGTATTGAGTTGGTTCGATTTAGGTTAGTTGACTTATGAGTTGATCTTATTTGTTTTCATTATTGGCAAGCATCACAGATTATATTTTCTAAGTTTCTTAATTTTGGGAGACCTCTAACTAGACTATTTTGACTCATTTTTGAAATGAGTCTTGTGTGAGTGTAACCCAGTCTCCTGTGCCACAACTTAGTTTCCTCCTATTGTGTCAATAGACACTTAAGTGAGGATCTTGGAAGATTGATGTATAAATATTGTTTTTCTTAATTCCCTTAAGTGTTATTTCAGAGTTTTCAAGATTTTTGATTTGGCAATCAACATTTGAAAAGGTAACTAAATAACCAAAGTCACACAATTGACTTACGCTAAGCAGGTTGAACTCAAATTTATCAACTAGTAGAACTTTACGAATAACGAAATTAGAATTTAATTCAATATTACCTTAGGTTTTCCATTATTTTCGAAAGCTAATGATCCTAGATTCTTAAATTACAATTTGGTGAATTTTAGTTTGTGTCCGGTCATGTGTCTAGAGCACCCACTGTCCAACATCCATTGGTCCAAATCTTTATGTTCCTACACATAAGATGTTTGACTTGAATCCAATTTATACTTGGATTTTTAAAAGTGATTTGACTGATTTTCACTACTTATGTTCCATCTCACCCTTTCTACATTATCAATCATGTTATCTCTATGGGTATGTTTGTGAGATGGATATTAATTTAGTTAACTGAGTTTCCAATTTAGTTATGGTTTAGATGTCAAGGTTTGAGTTGATTTGCATTAAGTTAATTAGGTAGATTTATTTAATTAAGATTAGTTAAGTGAGGTTGATTTTTAATTTAATTAAGTTAAGTTTGACTTGAATTAATTAAATTAAATGAATCAATTAAGTTAGATTAAACGAATTTTGAATTGATTAAGTCTTGAGTAACTTATCTTATATTAATTATTAAGTTTGAATTAATTTAAATTGATTGATTAAAGTTTTGAGCTTAATGTTGAATTCAAGTTAATTCTTTATTAGATTGATTTAAATCAATTATTGATTTTGGATTAACTTGATTAATTAAGTGAAATTGATTCAACCAATTTTTAATTAAGTCATATATCCTTCTCACCAATTTCTAGTTTTTCAATCAAGAGCGCATTATGGTTGTGGTGAGATGGTTAATAATTTGTTTGAATTTTGAAGATGGTTGTTTGATTTTGTGTTAGATTCAAACTTAGTTTTGGGTCCTACAAGCTGGTGTTTTTAGCATAAACTTCCAGGCTGCAGTGAATCCCAATGGATATGATTAAAGTAACCACGTGTCTTAGATAAAACTTCAGCAAAACAATCAACCCACATAACTTGTACTTGATTTTAGTCTAACTAGCTCACGTCTGACTGGGGTAACTTCAGCTAGATTCACTAAGTCGATTATACTAGGTAGAATATACATGATTCAACCTAGACATGCTTTCGACAAAGCTTCTTTAGCTTACTATCATCTTAATCCTTTCTGATGTTAGGTTGTCAAAAACAATCAACCCATTAACCATGCTAAATTAAGCAACAAAAATAACCTAAGCATACATAGTAAAATAGTAAAATCAAGCAATCATGCATTTTTAATAAAAATATATTTTTCTACTGGCTCCCACTAGATCATAACCTCGATAAAGTTTATCTAGGTAATGAATTTGACCTTTGGATATCCAATATTGGTTTGGTCCAACTTGATTAATCAAGCTTGATTTAGAGACTAATGCTTGGACTTGGTTTCTAGCAGTTAGATTTACAATTGACAGATATGATTTAAACTGAGTCTTAGCTTTGTATCCGAGTCCGGTTCGATTGTATATGACCCTTTGTTTTCCAAGTATCATATCGTAAACCATTACAATAACTTTCTATGTTCTTTGACTTGGACTTTCAAAGTGGAATTTCCTTTTTCAAGTTGTTGGACTTGAGTTGAAGTTCCATTTTGAACTAGCTCAGTCGAAGAACTTGGGTTAGTCTTCTCCTTAAGGGTTGTTACCCCCTTTTGGATTGAATCAGATATTTGATTTAGATAAATCTCGGGTTACATCATAAATTATTGAATATAATTTTTTAACTAAGGGAGAATCTACCTCATTTTTGGAACCTTTTGAAATGGATACGGATTTGTGGCTTATCTCAAACTTGGCTTTGGATCTAGATTCGGGCTCAAGATCGAGCTCAGGCTCGGCCACTTGTTCTTGTGCCGGTAGTGCAAGGAAGTTCACTTGAGCTTGTTCTTAGTCGTCTGACTCTTCCGATGAGGACTCGTCCTATGTTGCCTTCAATGTCTTTTTTCTTCTTGGTTTCTTGGTGTCTTTTAGATTTGCACACTCTAACTTGAAGTGTCCTTCTTATTGCATCCATAATAGGTCACTTCTCTCTTACTCTTCGTGGTTAGGTTCGGACTCGACTCCTTTACTTTTGCTTGAATCACCTTCTTGATCTCACGTTTGTTGAGTCCTTTCTTCTTCTTGTATAACTTCCGAACTAGATTAACTAGTTCAGTGATTATTTCATCATCGTCTTCCGAATTCGATTCATCTTTGGATTCGAGCTCGGTTTGGTACCTATGCTTCGGCTCCTTCGTTTTGATTTTTCTTATAATCAAAGTGATGCCTTTCTCGAGAGGGCGTGGATTAGTCTACTCATGTAATTCAAATTCAAAAAATAGTTTGTCTAATCTAATTAGTGAAAGATTCTTAGAAGCCTTACAAGTATCTACCATAGACACCCACAAGGTGTTCCAAAAAATGCATTAAGAGTATACTTTATAATGTGGTGATTCTCCACTTATTGACCGATTGAGTGGAGGTCGTTGAGTAGATCATGAATTCAAGCATGTAGCTACCTTGCCGATTCTCCTTCCTTCATTTTAATATTATATAATTTATTTAATATTAAGTCTTATTTTGATAGCTTGGTTTCAGAAGTCTTTTCGTGTAGTTCGATTAGATTCTCCCATATGTATTTGGCAATGTTGAAAGGTCCATCCTGATTTAGCTATTCTTTGGTCTAACTGCACTGGAGAGTTTGAATCCCCTTTGCGTTTGCCTCAATCTTCCTTTTTGTTATGCATCCCATTTGTCATAGGCAAGAGGTACTCCATCATCGATGGGGATGGTGAATTCGATTTGGATCACTATCCACATCTCTACTTGGGTCATTAAGTAGTACTCCATTTGGCCCTTCCAGTAGCCGAATTCCTCACTAGAGAAAAGAGGCGGTCGTGCGGTGTTATAGCCTTCTTGATGGACCATTAAAAAAATCTTGCACAACAAAAATATTCCAAGAGTTGGTCTTGGATTTGTTGGGTAGATCGATGTGGATGCATGCTAAAACACGTTTCGTAAACATGCAGCGAAAGAAAAATTAACAAACATAATAAACTAATTATTATATCATACTCACCACACACATACATGATATATTCTTGTAGACATAATAGCAATATAAATTTTATGAAAATAATTTTTATTCTAGTTATACCTAACGAATCACGTGGAGCAAGAATGACATCAACCAAGAGACGCTATAAAGCCTCGTCTCTATTCGTATCCATGCCGAGAACTCCTCAAGACGACATCGCTAAGTCTGTTCTTCTTTGGTACTTGCCGATGTGGGGAGACGGAACGATCCGAGAGAGGGATCCTACTCGTTTCAATGTCTGGCAGCGTACGCAACCCAACAACACAAAACAAGGTGAACGACACACCGGAAGGGGCTACTGTTCAGGTGGCAAAAGTTGTTGTCCAGCCCTTCTCATTGTTGTCCCTTACTACTACCGGTGGTGTGGCTGGCGGGAGGAAGGGACGGAGGTCGGAGAAGGACCTACGGTGGCAAGGGCGGCTGGCAGTGACCCAAACAACCAGCAAACAGTTGCCTATTTGCTGTGTTGTGCGCAAAACAACGGTGTGCACGTGGGGTAGCACCGGCGTTGGCCGGAGGGGTGGTTGCTCCTGCGTCCTTTTGGTTGGCAGGAGGTTGTTGGCCAGAGAGAAGAGGTTGGTCTATGGTGTTGGGCGGCGGTGGCAACGACACAAGGAGCTTCGGTTCCTTGTTGTGGTCGGTGACACAAGAGGAGGAGAGGAGAGAAGGAAATAACCTAACACTTAGGTTTTCTCAAAGAAATTAATTAACTTCTCTCCCTATGGAGGAGTATTTATACACTTCCTAACAATGATTTGGGAAACAAGTCATCTCCCAAATCCAAAGCTCAATAGCAACCCGATCCATTATCATTAAGCCATGGTTTGGCTCAAGACCAAACTATGTTGGTTCAAAACCAAACCATGTTGGTTCAAAATCAAACCACTTTTAATTAAAACCAAACTAATTTAGTTTATAATTAAACCAAAGAGGGTATAATTCATCTTCAAAAGATGTGGTCATCCGCGCTTTCGCTCTAACCAAATATCTTCCATATTTGTCCTTCGTTTGGTCCAACCAAACTTATTCTCTCTTGATCTAAGTGTCCAATTCTAAAGCTCGTTTTAAGTCTTTTGGATAAACTTGTAATGTGTGTGACCTTATAAGTTCCCGGTTATGTTGGCCATCATGAGTGGCACCTAATAGTACATCATGCCCCCCTAATTGACCAAAAAGTCAACGGTTGATTCCATAACTACTTCTGAACCCTTCAATAGTTACAATGAGTTGTGCCTCATTCCTTTCACTCGACATATACCCACTGAACCTATTTGTTAGACCTCACTAGGCTGATTACGTCACACCTAGCCCAACTTATACTTCCTCGTCCTATGGATTCGAATTACTCAGACATGTGTCTAAGAGTACCATACTCTTGACATATATTACTTTGACCAAAGACTTCGAGTAAATCCTAAAAAGTTCCATAGGGTATACGTTCCCTTATACAAGGAGTAGTGATCCTCTGTGGGCTATTCAAACACCTTCAGACACTTCAAACTTATACCAAATCATCTCGGGTTCACACCTCTACGGAGATACTTGCTTAAGATGTCAAAGTATAAGTCTCCATGACCAAGATGACGTGAATATCTCAAGTCAAAGAAAACTTGCACTTAAGCTTCAATGAGATCTTCATTGATAAATCCATATATGTACAGACCCATATGAATTCACATGGTAGGTCACTCCAATGAGCTAGTTATCTTTAACTAACATCCACGTTTAACTCTCTACATCCTAATGTCTCAATCGAGTGAGGAGCCGCTATTTGGTTAAACCAAGGAGTATAACACGTGCTAGTCTCAAAAAATCATTGATATATGAATCCATCAATTCATCAACTAGGGATGTTTCAATATATTAATAATTACACATGTAGAGATGCTCACTAGTTGTGATCCAATCACAAGATCTCTTATGGAATGAATTGTATTACGAACATTCAGTAAGTGAGTATAAGATCCAATCATACACATAAAGAATGTGCACTCAAATAGAAAATTATTTATCCAATAAATAGTACATATTATAAGATAATTGCCTTATGACACCTTTTAAAAATAACATACTCCCACTTGGACTAATGTCAATCGTCATGGTATCCAATACCATAGGTCTAGACGTAACTCTCAAACTTACTTTGTGGTAGAGACTTTGTCAAAGGATCTGCTAGATTCCTTTTGGTGTGAATCTTGTTGATTTATATTTCATTCCTACTGATGATCTCTCTGATCAGATGATAGTAGCGAAGCACATGTTTGGATCATTGGTGAGACCTGGGTTCCTTTGCTTGAGCAATGGCTCCAGTGTTATTGCAGTAAACTGGTAATGCTTCAACAATGGTTTGAACCACTCCTAGTTCAGAGATGAACTTTTTGATCCAAACTGCTTCCTTTGCTGTTTTAGAAGTTGCATTGTATTTGACTTTAGTGGTAAAATCCACAACGATGTCTTGCTTGGAACTCTTCCAACTTATTGTGCCTGCGTTCAATATGAATATGCATCCAAACTAAGACTTGGAGTCATCAGTGTCTGTCTGGAAGATGACATCAGTATACCCGCTTATAATCATATCATTATCTCCATATACCAAGAATACATCCTTAGTTCTTTTCAAATACTTAAAGATTGTCTTAATAGTCGCCCAATGATTCATGCCTGGATATGACTGGCATCTGCTCATGACATTAAGAGCGTATGATACATCGGGCATTGTACATAACATAGCATACATGATAGATCTTATCGCTGACGTATAGGGTATCTTACTCATGCAAATCCTCTTATCTTCTATGCATGGATACATATACTTCGAAAGGTGAATCCCATGCTGCATGGGTATAAAACCTTCATTGGATTTATCTATGCTAAACCGCTTTAGCACTTTATCTATATATGTAGACTGTTAAAGACCAAGCAACATTTTCGATCAATCTCTATATATCTTAATCCCGAGGATATATGTTGCTTCTCTCATGTCTTTTATGGAAAACATTTTGGACGACCAACCCTTAACTGACTGTAGAATAGGCACATCATTTCCTATAAGCAATATGTCATCAACATAGAGCACTAGAAATATGACTGCACTCACACTAACTTTCTTGTACACACAAGGTTCGTCAGGATTTTGTGAGAAATCAAAATCTTTGATTGCCTAATCAAAAATGGATATTCCAACTCTTGGATGCTTGCTTCAATCCATAAATGGATCGTTGAAGCTTGTATACTTTATTTTTATCAACAAATGTGAAACCCTCGGGTTGTATCATATACACTTCCTCAAACAGATTTCCATTGAGGAAAGTCATTTTCACATCCATCTTCCATATTTTATAATCATAATGAGCTTATATAGTCAGGAGTATCAAAATGGATTTAAGCATAGCATCCATGTCATAGTCAACACCTTGCCTTTAACGATAGCCTTTTGCCACTAATATTGCACCTAATAGGCATAATGCCTTCAGGTGGGTCTACCAAGTTCCAAACTTGGTTCTCGTACATGGATTCCATTTTCAATTTTATAGTTGTTAGTCACTTATCCCTTTCTGAACCTTTCAGAATTTCTTCATAATTAGTAGGTTCCTCATCCTCAATGAGTGACACATCATTTGATTTACTTATTTGAAATTCATATCTCTCAGGAATCCTATGTGTCCTACTTGACTTACGAAGAGGTTGCATGTCTATAGGTTCGGTCGATGGCTCATCACTATGAGTAATCGGTTGTCATTCTTGACTAGGCATATCTTTTGTGTCTAATGGAGTCTCTTGAACTTCCTCAAGTTTAATCATACTCCCACTATTTTACTGTAAGAGGAACTCTTTCTCTAGGAATACAACATGTCTTGAAACAAACACCTTTTGTTCCTAATGATGATAGAATTGGTAACCCTTAGTTTCCTTAGGGTAACCAATAAATATACACTTATCAGATTTAGCATCCAGCTTATCTGATACAATCCTCTTCACATAAGCAGGACATCCCCATATCTTCAAGTAAGATAGGTGAGGTTTCTTACCAGTCCATTTCTTAAATGGAGTAGTAGAGACTGCCTTGGTCGGGACTCTATTTAGCAAGTAAACAGTTGTCTCCAATGCATAACCCCAAAAGAATTTGGAATACTTGCATGATTCATCATTGACCTAACCATGTCCAACAGGGTTCGATTTTGCCTTTCAGATACACCATTGTGTTGTCGCATATAAGGTGGAATCCATTGAGATAATATTTCATTGTCCTTTATATAATCTTGAAACTCTTGACTTAAGTACTCACCACCTTGATCAGATCAAAGTATTTTGATACTTTTGGCAAGTTGTTTCTCACCTTTATTTTTGAATTCTTTGAACCTTTCAAAAGCCTCAGATTTGTCTCTTAATAGATACACATACCCAAATTGTGAGTGATCATTGATAAAGGTAATGAAGTAGCTATAACCTCCTAGTGCATGAGTTAACATCAGTCCACATACATCGGTATGTATAAGGCTGATGAACACTCCCACTAGTTAACCATATCTAGAAAAAGGTAACTTAGTCATCTTGCCTTTTAAACATGAAACACATGTATCAAATGAATCTAATTCAAATGATTCCAAACTACCAACCTTTTGTAGTTCGGACATGCATTTCTTACTTATATAGCCAAGGTGATAATGCCACAAGTAGGAGGTTAACTAATCATCCATTCGAGCACACTTGTTGCTCATTTCGATATTGAATAAGTCATTGGATATATCTAGCGCGTAGATACCACTACATAATGATTCAGTCCCATAAAGAACGTCATTTAAAGTTATGTAACAACAATTGTTACTAAAACTTAAATGGAAACCTTTTCTATTTAAACATGAAAAAGAAACAATGTTCTTTATTAATGAAGGAACAAAATATCAATTATCCAATTCTAAAACTAGTCCACTAGGAAGAGTTCTCGATGGCGTACACAACCCGATGGCACAAAGCAAGATGAACGACATGCCGAAAAGGGCTGTTGTTTGGTGTTGTCCTTCGTTGTTACCGATAGTGTGGCCTGCAACAGAAGGTTTGGTGGTCAAAGAAGGACCTCCGGTGGCAAGGGCAGCCGGCGATGAGCCTTGTTGTGGCGTCGGGGCTCGGGAGGCTGCTATACACATGGGAGAACAACAGCTTCTTGCTACTGTTCGTGACAAACAGACGGTGGCCAGATGGCGGCCTTGGCTTTGGAGGCTAGAGGGCTGCTCTCTCCGGCAAGGTGGGTGAGCGGCAGCACAAGGAGCTTCAACTCCATGTTATGGTCGACAGCATAAGAGAGAGAGGAGAGAGGAGAGGGTTTGAGGAAAAACCTAACCTTTAGGTTTTTAATCAATCCAATCATAATTCTCTCCAATTTATATCAATATAAAGATCTCTTATTGGGCAAATCCAAAACCTGAATCCATTAACCAGAAACTGTTTGTCTAACTTCAAGTGCACAGTAAAGTCGTAAAGTAATAAAAATATCAATCCACAGGGACTATTGATTAAGCACTAGTTGAGTTTGCAAAGCAAGTTATTGTTACAAAATCACAAGTGCACAGTTACGTCGTCAGTAATATAAAAGATTATCAATCCCACAGAGACTGTTGATTAAGCACTAGTTGAGTTCGCAAAGAAAGTTATCTAGACAATCAAAGTTGGTTGGAAGTCACAAACTAGAGTTTGAGAAAAGAGAGAGAGAGGGAGAGAGAGCAAGAGAGTCTTGAGAGAGGGGATGAGACAGAAGGTTGAGAAGTTGGCTATGGGGAGAATGGTTCTAGGATTTTGGTTTTATTATTATGCTAGTTAATGTCCCTAATGCATATTCATCTCCTTATTCTCCATACTTACATTCTTGTAGGAATTCTAATAAGATTTCCAAAATTGAATACTATTAGAATATCCTAGCAAGGAACAGCCCATATGTTAAAGTCTTTTGAACCTAGAAAGTAGGTAAGTATCAATGCCCTTTGTCACTAAGGGCATAGTAAGTTCGGTTGAATGAGTATCCTTTGTTACTAAGGATCTCCCGATTATCCAGTCTAGTAGAAACCTCAACATAGAGGCAAATCTCTTACTTCTACATGCATTTTTCATACACACATTTCGTCAAACATGTAGTAAGCACAATACACATTGAACAAGTCATAAACACTTCATTAAACAAGTAAATGGGCTTATACATAGTTCATACATCAATCACACATCATAATTACCCCCTAAGAATTTGGAGGATTACACTATCAATAAGGAAGAACAAACAAAAGACACAAAATAGAGCATTCTTACAACCCAAAATATGAGAATAGAGGGAGAAGAGATGCTTATCGCGATGAAGCTAGTGTTTTCGGGATGTCTCCTTACTCCGGAGGTGGTTGAATCATCGAGGAAGATGAAGATGGTAGCTATAGGATTTCCCCCTAAGGGGAGAACCCTTCCCCGAGGAGATGCGCTGAACCCCAAACCAAAGAATTTGGAATAGGGATGAAAATTCCCCTTTTATAGGCAAGGGGCATAACCATTCTTGTTGGGACACATGGCAGTGTCTCTAAGACACGGCCATGGCCTAATGTTCATCTTTTTGGAGGCACGACTATGCTTGGATGACACAACCCTTGTTCGAGGAGACATTGGAGGCAAGGCATGGTCGTGCCTTTTTGGCACGACCCGTGTCTAAGGGCTCCTAGGAGATTCACACGGTCATGCCTTTGGGCACGGTCGTGGCCTGGGGTCTTGCTGGAGTTGAGGCACGATCGTGGATTGGGTCCTAGCTGCTCTGCTTTCTACTCTGCATTCTGTTCTACTCTCCATTTAAGCTCCATTTTGCTCCAAAACGCATCTTGTCAATGAAAACAAAGAAAGAGCAGATCTTCGAATGAAGTGGAGTAAAAAGCATGATGAATAAAAGAAGATATGCGTCAAACAATGCATAAAAGTATATATAATCTATGCACATCACACCCCCACACTTAAATCTTTGCTTATCCTCAAGCAAAAACCTATAATCTAGACTCACATGTTGGTATAATGTATCATAATCCTTAGTGAGTCAATCTAATTCTATCAAGTAGTTTCATTTATAAGCATGATGATATGGTAATTTGAGTGTGAAATGTGCATAGATTATATATACTTTTATGCATTGTTTCACGAACATCTACTTATATTTCATGAGCATAATATACACGTATTGCATCGTATTTTATTATTATGGCATACTTCTATTCCACTTCATTCGAAGATCTGTTCTTTCATTGTTTTCATTGATAGGACGTGTTTTGGAGCAAAACAGAGTTCGAATGGAGAGCTGAGTAGAAAGAAGAACAACCATGGCTAAAGCCACGGTCGTGCCTCAGCTCAAGAAGAGCCAAGGCCATGGTCGTTCCATCCAGGCATGGTCGTTCCTCAACACCAAAACAAACTAAGGCCATGGTTATGCCTCCTAGACATGGTCGTGTGACTTTCTTGGGAAAACCTAGACACGGGCCGTGCCTCCCAGTCACGACCGTGTCTAGCTATCATACCTTCTCAATAAGGGTCATTCCTCCCAAGCACAATTGTGCCTTGCCTCGAGACATTCCTCAACACACGGTCGTGCCTCCTGATGTCAAGAAAGTAGGACATGATCGTGCCTCCCAAACATGGTCGTGCCTCCCAGGCATGGTCGTGCCTCACCTTCACATAGGTCGTGCCTCCTAGGCACGACCATGTCTCATCTCCAGACTCAGGCCATGCCTTCCAGGCATGACCGTATCGCAAGAAGTAGGGCCCGTTCCCTAACACTATGAAAGGGGATTTTTTACCCCCTTTGGAGAATCCTTGGTTTGGGGTTCATCCCCTCTCCTTGGGGAAGGGTTCTACCATTAGGGGGAAACCCTAGATCTTCCATCTCCTCCTCCTGAATGATCTGTCCACCTTCAGAGCAAGAAGACATCCCAAGACATTGACTTCATCTTGATAAGCTTATATTCTCCCTCTATTCTCAGATTTTGGGTTGTAAGAATGCTTTATTTCGTGTCTTTGGTTTGTTATTCCTTATTCATGGAGTAGATTCTCTCATTTCTAGGTTATAGGGAGTAATTATGATGTTTGATTGTTGTCTGAACTATGTATATGTCATTTCTTTATTTAATGAAGTGATTATGTCTTGTTCTATGTGTATTGTACCAACTACATGTTTAACGAAATATGTGTGTAAGTAATGCATGTATAAGTAAGGGATTTGCCTTTATGTTGAGGTTGCTACTAGGCTAGATAATCGGGGAGTGACAGAGGACACTCATTCAACCAGACTTACATACCCTTAGTGACAAAGGGTATCGATACTTACCCACTTCCTAGAGTCAA
>JBBUKS010000100.1:15353971-15374809 GCA_038050645.1 Hedychium gardnerianum | reverse complement strand
TCTGGTTCGGCTTGTCGTAGACGAGCTCGGAGAAATGCAACCGGATTAGGTAATCGAAGTTGGGATCCACGGGGAACTTCCACGACACGTTGAATCTCCTCTCCACTACTTGGTTGTCCGTCATCGTCCTCGCCGTCTCGTAGACCAGCAACGGCGCGAAGACGTCGGAGTCGTTGACCGACGAGTAAGTCACACTGGAAGTGTTACTGATGCAGTGCGCCGCGTTGACCGAGAACATGAACTGCTCGTCGGTGTTCCAGTTCCTCCATAGGGCTCGGTCTTCGCCCGGCTTGATTTCTCGCCCGCCGACATTTAACCTGTACATAGTCTCCATCCCCGAGCTCGAAGGGAACAGCTTGTCGACGACCGGAATCACCTCGAGGGCGTTGACGAAGGCGAAAGAACCGGATTCGGGGATGAACTCGATCCTGAGCTCGGTGAGGTTGACGCTGATGGAGAACTCCCTGAAGAGAGAACTGATGCTCGAGTTGCTGATCGCGTTCTTCCAATCTATCTCACCGGGCGCGTTGAACTTGGAGAGCAGCTTGAGATTGTTGGCGAGCAAATCGAAGGAGGAACCGCTGGCGATGAATTTGCCAAAATCGAAGGGGCAGTAGTGGTGCCTGATGAAGTAGTTCCCTGGAACCACTGCGAAGTTGAAGCTCGCCGAGGTGTTAAAGATCCGCGCAGTTTGATAGAGTGATCCATAGATTGGGAGATCTTCAGAGATCGTTGAAGCAGCAGCAGCGACTCCAACGGATGATAACGTTAAGTTTTGGCCAGGAATCGAATCACCAGTCCACTGTCTACCATCTACCGTGATGCTGGAATTGCTGCCACAGTTGATGAAAAGAGGTTTCGCCAGAGCTTCGACGGATGCTTCAAACAGAGACAGGGTTGCAAGGAACGCAAGAAACAAGACATTGAATTCCATGTTTGACAAATCAGCAATTAACCATCTATCAAGCCGCTCAGTTGCTGCACAACTCTTCCCTGGAGACTCAGGAATTGAACTGTGTTCATCATTGATGTCTTTGAACAAATTCTGCAAACTGTGGCTTCCTTTTGCATGGAAAGCCAACAGCCTGTGAAGAAGAGAATGAGGCCTCTTTCTTTCTTTCTCTGAGAAGATCAACAAAGAAATCAAATAAATTGAGGTGTTTTGTTAATTTAGCGGGGGAATGAGATGGAATGGGGTGGCAGAAACTCTAGCTAGCTTTCGGTGGAAGACTGGAAGGAAGCACATTGCATTGTCTTTTGGCGGATGAATACTGCCAATCTGTCTGTCGATCAAAAACACTGATTGAATCTTAATCAAAGCACAGGCGTTTCGGTCTTGAATTATGAGTTGGGTAGAGGAGGAAGGTTGGGAAAGAATCCTACGCCCGAAGATAAGATAGACAGTCAAAGCGAGCCAGCGTGTGGAAGACAGCTGTATGATTTATATAGGTCCATTGAATTGCATCTTGATGGAATTTGTCGCCCATTGACACTACGAAGTCCGGGTTGGACGATTTTTATGGAGATATAAGAGAATTAATTAAATTAAAATTATATAAAATTAAAATTAATCTTATCGATGGAGTAACTTGAGTAAATAATTTTAAATTATTAAATAGAGAAGATGAGCTACTTGAATAATTGAATTATATAATTGAATTATATAGAAGATTTGATTAAGATATTTGCTTTGACATCTGTTAAGACGTCCGTCAAGACATTTGTCCCATATGTAGGAAGGCATCCCGGGGTCACCGCAAGTGTTTGGGATCACTGGGGAGACATTTGTGAGAGGATAAAAATTGACGTGATGATTAGAGGCGTTTCTAATGCTTTAGCTCATATCATCTTTTCTACTCGTGATTCCTCGAAAGACTATCGACGCTCTCATCCTCTAACTGTCGTACTGTGATTATTATATTTGAGAGGTGTTATAAAGTAATCGTCTTATGATATATATTATTTATTGGATAAATAAATGATTTACTACTTGAGTACATATTCTTTATGTGTGTGATTGAATCTTAAACTCACTTATTGAATGCTCACAATATAATTCATAGCATGAGAGAACTTATGATTGTATCACAATTAGTGAGCATCTCTACATGCATAATTATGAATGTATTGAAACCTTTTCTAATCGATGAATTGATAAGTTCGGACATTATCGATTATGTAAGACAAAAACGTGTTATACTCTTTGGTTTGTCCAAACAGTCGCTCTTCATTGGCCGGAGATATTGGGATGTCGAGAATTAAACATGAATGCTAGTTAAATGTAACTAGTTCATTGGAGTGACCTGTCATGAGTAGAGCCGTCAATTTGGGTTGGGCCTGTTAGATTGACTCGCCCCGCCAAACAATTTAAGCGGATTGGGTTAAAATTTTATCAACCCAAGCCCGTCGCGGGCCGACCCGCCTCGGCCCGCGACCCGAGCGGGTTACCCCACGGCAGGATTGGGTTGGCCCGCGTATTGAGAAACGCACGTAAACGAAATCGCAGGTATAACTAGAATAAAAGTTATTTATGGTAAAATTTTATTATGTGATTGTCTGTATGAATGTATCTTGTATGTGTGTGGTCCGTATGATGTAATAATCTAGTTTATTTTGCTTCCGCTGTATGTTTGTAAAACATATTTTAGCATGCATATGCATCGGACTACCCAACAGTGATCCTACTGCATCGAAATCTAACTCTAGTATACTGCTACAGACATAAAGCTCAGATTTCTATTTGTAAACTGTATTATTTCGTTTTCTACTTTTACACAAGTGTAGTGTTACACTTGATTATTTATATTCGATCTTTCTCTCCAAAGGTTCTTCGGAGAAAATTTCAATGGATTGTCCTTTGAAAATATCTCAAGGGGGTGTGTACCTTCGAGTAGTAGTCACTGGGCTGCGAGCCAAGTAATCGACTGTGTGTTATTTCTTTTCTTCTATTTCCACTTTATTTTTTTCGCTGCGTACTCATATTTTCTCGACAAGGTTTTAAAAGTTTTAAAAGAAAATTTTAAAAATGAAATTCACCTTCTCTCCCGTTCTTCTTGATCCTACAAGAATTTCTTTCACTATTGCATCCATTTGCTTTCAAAGTATGGTCTCCTCTTATATGATGGTGGCTAAAGATGAAACGCTCGCTCCCAGCGCCCCCACCAGTTTGTCCCAGGATCAACACGGAGAAGATAAATCACGGAGACTAATCTAGCTAGCCCGAACAGTGATCAATATATGAAAAAAGACAGGAACCTGGCTACTACTAATCTCCTCTTATATGAGCTCCATGTCTCTACTGCATTGAATGAGCCATTCATTTTGGTCATCAATAATAATCATTTCAAATCAACGACTACAAATTATCTATTAATGCATCTATTTCATTTAAACAGCAAATAAAGAGAATTATTCATATGATAAAATATTGATCACTTAGACAAATTTTGTCCGATCAATCTTTAAATTTTTAATATGACACTAAAATCTCATTTATAATAAATCTCTTTTTTTTTTCCATTGACAGATATCCAACGGCCAGATCATGGTTTAAGAATCATAGGTAACTAACTCCCTTTCTCCCCTACTTTTCATGATCACGTTGTTCCAGTGACAACAAACTCTCTTCCACTCTGAGAAAAATCTCTTCTGATAAAACGTTACAAACCTGAAACTGCAACGAGGAACGCGAGATGCAGAAAACCAAAATCAACAAAGCAACTCGATTTGTAGTTATAGTCACGACGCTAACCATGAGGGAGCGGTTTCATGCTGCAGTTCTCCTGCTCCTGCTGGCCCTTGCTCCCCTGATAATGCCTCTGCCTGACCCTGCCTTCTTGGTGACCTGCGGAGAGGTGGCGACGTCCCTGGCGCCATGCCTGCCCTACTTGCTCGGCTATGAGACCCAGCCGGCGGCCGTCTGCTGCGTGCCGTCTGCAACTGCCTGAAGCAGGCGGTGGCGTACGTGGAGAGCCTCAAGGAAGCCAACATTGCTGTGCTGCCGGCTTCCTGCGCCACACCGGTGCCCTTCCCTTCCAGCTCGCACTCTGACTGCAACGTGTAGTACATATTACACTTGCATGCTCATGTTGAGATAATGGAGAGAAGTTTGTGTATGAATTCGTCTTCTTTCATTCTTGAGATGGATTCATGTGCTAGACGAGTCTGATGGATCAGACAATCCGACGCCGTCGAAATTATTGAATCCTTAATTCGAACGTGATGTCGAAAATAATTTTCAAAGACATATTGATTCAACAAAATATCAAAAAAAACAAATATTTTGAAGAAAAAAGTATTCATAAAAAATAACTGTCCTAACATTAACTGATCAAATAATTTAAATAATCTCAAAAATCTAACAATGTGAAAGTTAAAAATAATTTTAAAAATAGTAAAATAAATCAGAATTTCAAAAAAAAAAATTTAAACGATATTTTTCATGCCTAAGACTAGACTATTACGAATTTCACCGAATAATAAATTATGAATCTCTGAACCAACTTTAATTTGATATGTTAAAAGTTTTGTGGTTTCATCTGAGTTAAAATTAAATTATAACCTCTCAAAATTTATCCCGTGATTGTTAATCAAAATAATTCCAAAACTCTACCCCAAACAATTAAGGTTTGATTTAAGAGAGAAGTAGAAAACAAGAATTTCTTTGCATAGATAATTTTTAAGATCAAGTTTTGATATTATAAGCTTTAACAAAATTAGATACAATGACTAGTGGAATAACTTCATGAGTCATCATTTTTTTTTTTAAATTTGCATTATGTATTTGTTTATGCCGATTAAATCTAAGAGTGATCAGTTTAGTCTTACGAAAAAATTTCTATCGGTCATTAGGATAAATCGGGAAGTACTCACAGTAAGCGATCCATCAACTCAGTGTTCTTAGGTCAACCGCTTATTAAGAGAAATTTATCCGTTAATTTATCGAAGTTGGGATCAATGATGGATAAACTCAGTGTTCTTAGTAAGCGGATAAATTTCTGCTACTAGTAAGCGGATAAACTCAGTGTTCTTAGTAAGCTGGGATCATTTTTTTTTAATTTGCATTATGTATCTATTTATGTCGATTAAATCTAGAAGTGATTAGCTTGGTCTTACGAAAGTTTTTTTATCGGTCACTAGCATAAATCAGAAAGTCCTCACAATGAACGATCTATCAACTCAGTGTTCTTATGTCAATCACTTATTAAGAGAAATTTATTCGTTAATTTATTCAAGCTGGGATCAATGATGGATAAATTCAGTGTTCTTAATTTATCTAGGTTCCTGCTACTAAGAACACTGAGTTAATTTATCAACTCAGTGCTACTATTTGACTTGGCTCATGATGACAAAAGATAAAACGCTTGTTCCTAACGTTCCCGTCGGTCCTTCACAGGACTAACACGTAGGAGATAAATCACGAAGACTAATCTAGCTAACCCGAACAGTAATCAATGCATAAGAGAGAGCAGAAACCTGACTACTAACTAGGATTTAACCCTCAGACCTCATGATGATTCCATCAGTTCATCCCGTGGGGACCTTGACTTGGCTCATAATGGATACCAACATAATCAATCAAACCAACAAATTGACAAGACCAACATGTCTAACTAGGTTGTATGACTAACCAACTTGCCCTGCCTACCTGGATTAGCCTTGACACACTCGATCCACCTTGCTAGTCCATATTGATGACTTGATCGAAGTGATCGACTTCATTGTCTTGCTTAGACCAACCGACATGTTAGGCTCGTCTACCCTAGCTAGGCAGCTCATCCCTCTTGAATCAATTGGCTTACTTAGTTTGCTTGTACGGATCAGATTGATTGACCCAATTGGACCATCGATCTAACTTCCTTGCCACGTTTGGACTGTCTAACTTGTCGAAATTGCCTAGCTCAATTGAATCATCCAACTCGATCAGACCATTTAGACTTGACTGAATTGCTAGACTCGACTCACATCAAATTAATTGGTGTAATAGGAAGAAAGAAGAAATTTGGCCAAACATAATTGATGTGGATCACACTGAGAAATTTGATAAAATCTATCTAGAATAAAATACACAGAAAATTGATTATATATGTTATTTATAATATTATAATAAAAAAATAATTAACCAAGTAATATTGAATATGAGGCGATCAGTCTGATCTCACGAATTTTTTTTCTACAATAATGATATAATGATTAGGTTCTTCAACAAATTTAAAATTTAAATCCGGAAGATTTTATCGATTAATTTCATTTAATTTATAGTTTGCTCACGCCTACATTAAACTGAAATGGTAGAAAAAGAGAAGATTATCCTTATCAAAATATGAAGAATATTTGTGGATCGAATTCTATGGCTTCTATTAATTCTCTCTTTTTCTTACTCCCCCTCAATATGGCAGTGGCGATAATTCCCAATTCTTTGGATAAACAGAAGAAAAATAATATAAAAAATATATATGTATGTGAAATTTTTTGGGATGTAGAACTGCAATTAGCCAACGCTTGTGGATGAGAAAGCAGTGTTGGAGATGCACTTCTTCATGGCCACCTCCAAAAGCTAATCCGAAACCCACCCCTGAAATGCCCATACCACCCCCCCTTCCTCATCGTTTGTCTTTTGTAGCCTTTGTTCTAACTCCTGCAAACCAACAAACGAACCACCATCTCACATCCCCTGCCCATATATTTACTGTCCTCCACTCCACACCCTCCGTAGCTTCATTTCTCTTGCTATCAGCAAGCAAGGTTAGTTTCTCTCTTCTCTCTTTCTTTCTTTCTTTTTGCAGAAATTTGTATTGAGTTATTTATTGTCTCTCTTTTCTTTTTTGTAGGCTGTAAAACCATGAGCATGGAGGTCACCAACGTGATGGAGTATGAGGCCATTGCCAAGCAGAAGCTGCCCAAGATGGTGTTTGATTACTATGCCTCGGGAGCAGAAGACCAATGGACCTTGCAGGAGAACAGAGAAGCTTTCTGGAGGATCTTGTAAGCAATCCCTTACCTTGTTTCTTCTTTTATGTTTTTGCTCTTTTGTGTTGATTCGCTAAGATTTTGCTAGCTTCTGTTCTGCTTGTTAGCTTTTGTATCAATCTGTTTTACTGGTTCTAGGAGAAAATTAAACAGGTCTAATAAAAGTTTTTTTTGCATCTAAGGTTGAGTTTAAGTCCTTGACCTTTTTTGATATTATGTTAAAGTTAGATTTCACAATCAGTTGTCAAAAAAATCTTCCTGAAAAGAAAAATACTGAACCTTTTTTTTAAAGCAATCATAATCTAAGGTCTCTTCTTTGTGTTTATTGGGATTAATATGGATTTAATCAATGCAATCATAATCTATTAATAATAAGCATGACTTAGCTGAATGATTTGACCTTCATCTGGTCTTCCTATATCAAGACACTTAATGGAATAATGACCTACTTGGTGTTCTTGGTGATTCTATCTTATGATGCTTGATCGTAAAACAGATTTCGCCCACGCATTCTCATCGACGTCTCAAAGATCGATATGACCACCACTGTATTAGGATTTAAGATATCAATGCCGATTATGATTGCTCCCACTGCCATGCAGAAGATGGCCCATCCTGATGGTATGATTTCAATTGAGGATCATTAATGAAGTTCATATGAATTTCTAAACTGATTAACCATATCAGATTCTTAGTTTATGTTACTGCTTTTGCAACATTACAGGAGAATATGCAACAGCAAGAGCAGCATCAGCTGCAGGCACCATAATGGTTTGTTCTTTTCCTTTGTACGCTTTGTTAGCTACAAGTGACTTTAATGCTTCTTTTACAGACACTCTCATCTTGGGCTACTTCCAGTGTGGAAGAGGTTGCCTCAACAGGGCCGGGAATTCGATTCTTCCAGCTCTATGTAAGCTATCCTCTCGATCGAACTTCAGTTCCTGTAAGTTCTCATGATCTCAGTTTATCTCATTCTTCTGTTTCTTGTCAGGTCTACAAAGACAGAAATGTAGTTGCACAACTCGTGAGAAGAGCAGAAAGAGCTGGGTTCAAGGCCATAGCCCTCACTGTTGATACTCCAAGACTTGGCCGGAGGGAAGCCGACATCAAGAACAGGTACAGTGGGTTCTTATGCAGCTTCCAAGTAAAAAAAGAAAGGTCAATCTTAATGTAATACTTCAATTACAGATTCGTCCTGCCACCATTTTTGACCTTAAAAAACTTTGAGGGCTTGAACCTTGGGAAGATGGATCAGGTGGGTCTTGTAGCCTATATTCTTGGAAGAGTTGATACACCTATTTTCTTGATTAAAAATATCTCTGGTTGCCTTGTAGGCTAATGAATCTGGGCTTGCCTCATATGTTGCTGGCCAAATTGACAGAACACTGAGCTGGAAGGTATGCTACTTCATCTCATGATGCTTCAGAGACTAATCACTACTGATACTGATCCTTTGAACTATTTATAGGACGTGAAGTGGTTGCAGACAATCACTACTATGCCAATCCTAGTGAAAGGAGTTCTCACTGCAGAGGACAGTAAGCATTCTGATCCTTGAGCCTGAATGTTAACTTTAAGTCGAATACTAGACAGACATTTACGACGTTTCACTCCCAACATGCAGCGAGGCTGGCCATTCAGTCCGGTGCAGCTGGTATTATCGTATCCAACCATGGAGCTCGCCAGCTCGACTACGTTCCAGCAACCATCAGTGCTTTGGAAGAGGTATACATCTGCTAAAACATTCTTGAAGCAGAGCTTGGGATAGTACTGACAAAGCAATGGGTGCCAAATTCAGGTTGTGAAAGCTGCACAGGGGCGCGTTCCAGTCTTTCTGGACGGCGGAGTTCGCCGGGGAACCGATGTCTTCAAGGCTTTAGCTTTGGGGGCTTCTGGAATATTTGTAAGTAGAAAGATGACCTTCGTTCTTCAAGTCCAGTATGATCTCCTTGATGATATTTTTCTCTCGACTGGTCACTAGATTGGAAGGCCAGTGGTGTTTTCTTTGGCTGCTGAAGGCGAGGCCGGCGTGAGGAAAGTTCTGCAGATGCTTCGCGATGAATTCGAGCTCACAATGGCATTAAGTGGCTGCACCTCTCTCAAGGAAATCACACGCAACCACATTGTGACTGAAGCAGACCGTGGTCGTCCCTCCCCGAGGCTATGAATGATTCGGGAGACAGACTCGTCTCTCCGTAAAGCCAAGACTACAAATGAACTTTAGCACCTTTGGAATGGTCTGAAGAACAAGTGTGAAGAAACTATCTCTATCCCACGCGGGAAAAGTTCTTCATTAAGATATGTTTACAGTTTTAACTCGACAGTGGAATTATGTTCAGATGGAAATTATGTATTCGGCATGATCTACTGTATAAAATATATATATGGATATAGATATACGTGTGTATTGGCTTAACGGTTCAAATAGCAACTAAGACAGGCAAGGAGTTCAGCAAATAGGAGATGACCATTCATCAAAAGGAGCTTGGGACACCATCTTGTGTCGAGATCAAGAAGACTGGTAGCATAACTTACTAATAGCCACCAAAGGTGTACCAAACAAAGTTTGTCCATCACAATTTCATCAAGGTGTTCGTTCAATGATACTCTTAAATGATCGAGTTTCATTAGGTTGTTTTGATGTCCTTGGCAAAGAATTTAAGATAAGATTGGCGTATAACATGTGCATCGAGCATACAAGAATTCAGAATAGTGTACAACTGAGCTTGTGAAGCTTAATGACTCAACGTAGTCGAGTTAGTTTGTTGTATGGCTCAATGCAGTTGAGCTAGTTGGGTGTTGGTTCAATAGATTAAAGGCATTACACAAAGGTAAACTCGAATGATGACATGTAGAGCAAGTTTGAAGAGTTTGGTGTACCCTAAGATGGGCTTGAAAGACGAGGAGAGAAAGATAACATGTAAAAGGAGTTTGGCGGGCTCGGTATATATGAGGTGCTCTAGATTTAACATAAGACGTACTTAGGGCGGTCCCAAATAAGGTGGACTTGTAGGCTAAAGGTAAAGGAAGATGCATGGAGCAAGCTTGCAAAGCTTAACACATTTGATCCATAATTTGACATAAAGAGAACTCGAGAAAAACAACGAACATCGATAAAATTGGCCAATATGTGATACAAAATATCAATATCGGCTGCGGATGAGCAAGTAAAAGCAAACGTACGACTAAAAACTGATCATCACAAGGACACAGGAGAAAAAGGATACATGCACTTCTCAGTCAACAAGAAATTAAACAATCGACCACAGGCTCTGACCATGAAGTAGCAACAAAATAAATCCGATGGACAGACACAGTCACTAATCAAAACCCACGCAATAGAGCAAGCTTACAGAATAGTAGGGTCCAGGAGCCAAATATTCACATCAGAAGATACCTTAGAAGAATTTGTTATACTGGCTGGTGAGAGAGTCCCTGAGGTTCGAGTACAATCCGAAGAGAGAGTACTGCTTCAGATTGGACACCTCGTACCATGAATTGAGAACGGCGTGGTGCTTATCAGTACCTGAAAAGGCCAGTTGTATACCTATGCTGCAGTCGACAGGACCCTGGGTTTTGCAGCTAGACGTCCTGATTGCACAAACTTGATTGTTGAGGCAAACAAAAGCTGACTTTCCATTCGAACAAGAACCGCAACCATCTCGCTTCCAGTACAGGTTCTGGAGTCTGCCCTTCTTGAATTCAAGAACCTACACAGATGAGAAAGAGAGGGAGCATCACGGGTAGGTGGGATAGATATTCTTCATGTCGTGACACACAAGTGGAATCATACCAGGGTAAAGCTGGTCACTGCATAAGTGCTGTTACCAATAAATATGGGAATGGAACGAGCCGCATATTTCCGGCCAGCAAATGCAACCATGAATCCCTCATTGGCAACCTGTAATGGGTAAATTTCATGGATGATGATCCCTCTTAATCTTATCAAGGATTTTTTTTTCTAGTTAAATCGAGAGGATTCATATTTCTCTAGCTTATTTTTTCCTATTTAATGCCAACATATATTATCAAGGTTCACTGGAAAGCATCATATATATTACAATTTGCAATAGGAAAAGAGAGAGTTACAACTAGCAATAATATCCTTGAGACTAAAGCAGTGTCCTTGGATGCTTAAAATGCAATAAATATCATATATGAAAATTGGAAACATGAATAATATGTCAAATATCCATTATTTTACAAATGGGAATGCTTGCTTCCAGATACCAAGAATATCTAGTCAATTAGCACAGCTATAGATATCGAGTGTATCAGCTATGTTGGATACTTAGCTTGTAGGTCAAATGGATTTTACCTTGGTGGCAAAACAAAAATACAGCTTATCCTCCAAGAGATATTGCACTCTGATTCTGACCCCTAAAAGAGTTTTTTTTCCAATTTAACCACCTTAATTTACCTCTGTGAGCACTTAATCTCTTCTTTCATCTTCATAAATTCCTCCCCATCTTTTTTCCCATCTCCATCTCAATCTCCAAGAATTTCTCCCGTCTTTCACTTCATATCCATCTCAATGAACTTTTCTGATCTTCTTCTTCCTCCTCTTTTCTTACCTCTTCTTCTTCCTCTTCTACTACATCCTCTTCATGAACTCCTCTTCCATTTTCCTCCTCTTCAGCTTTCTTCTTATTAGTCCATCATGGATTTTTCTGCAATTGGCGCTAGGGTTTCACTTCTGTGAAGTCTGATCTAGTGACATAAGCATTTGTTTCTACGTGCCTTAGCAAATCATGGGAAGAGGGACAATGATACAGATCCCGGGGCTTCTGCTTCCCTCATCCTCCTTGTTGGCAGGGTTGGGTAACAAGGAAGGATAGAGCAAGGGTTGGGCAGGATAAGAGAGGAAGATAGCCAGATGAAACTTGATTAAGAAATACTATAATTTTGCACCTTGCTTCAAAACAAACACAACTCAATAACTACGGTGGATAAGAAAGAGGCTAAATAGTTACAGATTCATCCCCAGGCTGGCCAACTGACATAAAAAAATGGGACATCAGTATTTTACTTCTAAGAGTGATACCATTGAGCATTCACAATGGAGATTGAATAACTAGAAGATAGAGTGATGGATGACAGTTGTTTATTTGAGGTAATTTGTCCTCAAACTTAAGAGCAAGGAATGAGCTCAACCAACTATGCTACAGATTTGCTACATCATTGGATATAATTACTTCATGTAGTAATCGGGCCTTAGGATCTACCCTAGCATTTCAGCTCAGAACCTAAGCTCCATTTAGTGAGCAAATTTTTTTTTTTTTGTTGAAAGAAAACATCAAATTTCAGTGTATCCACTTACATGATATACAAAGCAGCCAAATATTAATTTTTCCAGACAAGGATTCCTAAAGCTCAAAAAAGCATATAAACACGACAATTCCAAAAACAATAATTAAAGATACACTTGAAATGGCATCTATCATCAATTTCGTATCAGCGCATACTATAAACAAGAACAAGCCATGTAAGTTCTTGCTATAATTATTAACCTGTAATCACATACATTTGTAATAATTAAGACAATTGTAGAAGACTCAGATAAGGTTCTATCAATACAAAGTACTTAGTAGCCACAAAGAATATAACAAAAAACTTCAAAAGGTAACAGATTATCCATTAGTGAGTGAAGTACACAATGGTCTAGTTTCTCCATGACCTCACCTAGGGTTGTAATGGGTAATGCGCCTCGATTTTGAATGAGAAATGCTCTTGACCATTATTTCAAAACTGACCACACTCATGAGAACACAAGGGTCTAGTTTTGCCATGGCCTCACCTAGGATTGTAACGGGTAATGCCCCTCGATTTGGAATGAGAAGGTAATGCCTTGACCATTCATTTGACTTCGCTCAAAACTGACTACACTCATGAAAAAAATATAAAAAATATATTTAATGCCATTTGTTTTTCATCATCACCTTCATAATCATCATCATTAATCCCAAGTCTTAAATAGGGTTGCTACATGAATCTTATCTCCCCATTTCCATTCAGTATTACTATATATGACTATATCACTAGTAATATTTAAATTAGTATCGTTCTACCTCTTCTATCTATCACTATAATACAATCTATTGTTTATCTTCAAATATATTCATATCATTTCAACCCAACACCATGGATAAGGGAAAAAAATATGATGCACCAACCTTGCCTTGTTTGCCTTGTGGACCTGGGTTAGCCTTGATGCACTTACAACAACACTATACATGACATCGACCAATGGTCTCAATCTTTGGGGTGATGGCCATTTCATAAGATGGTGCAGAATCAGGCATGCTTGTTCTACACTTAACACCTCAGCCTAGACTAGTGTCAACACTCAACATCACACCCAAGGTAAAAAATTTGCACAGGGGAGAAAATATAGTGCACGAACCTCACCTAGTTTGCATTGGGCACCTAGGTGAGCCTCGGGGTGGCTTTAACAAAAGCAGACATGGTGCTGACTGCTGACCAGTGGTGTCTCCATCTGCTGGAGTATGAACACCACTTTGAAGGAAGTGGGAATTATCTACACAAGGCAATGAGTCTTTAGTGAGTATTACTAAAGAAACAGGATGGAAACAGCTAAAAAAAAAGGATGGAAACAAGATTAACACAACTGTGAATCTCTGTATGATTCAACTTTTTGGTAGATTATATTTCTTTTCTGTTATATCTAATCACCCACTAATCTTTTACATTCTATTTACTTCTCTTTAGATTTAGATTTACAAGAGATGCGCAAGAAAATTACGTCTATAGTTAATTGATGGAAATATCTAACAACTGGTTACTCCTCTCTAGCTCCTCTCTTGTCTCTAGTCCTTTTCTTCTATACTCAAAAGAATTTTGATCTTCTAACATTACTGTCTTTTTCGGATCACAAATTCACAATTTTAACAACTTGCTATCATCATTCATCAGTAATACAATCACCAGAGACCCTGCATAAAATTTATACTTATATTTGTCATTCATCTAAGTCCTTCAGGTCTTCCTCATTATCCTGCAATTTATTTTACTTATAAGACTTGGGCAGCTATGGAAAGATCAAAAACATGTGAAATTTGTCAAAGATTCCCTCACAAATAATTGAAAAACTCAAAGGGAGTACCTTCGCTTTCTTTTGCTTGGTATTCCAAACAAAATGGTAAAAAAAAACAAATTTTCCCACTCCTGAGCAAGTAAACCAACAAAGATCACAAACAAACCCTAGATTCATATCCAGACACTTAAACATGAAATAAATCGGAGAAAAATGCAGCCAATCGGGCATGGAAAGTGAGATGCGTAACGGAGCCGAGCATACCGACGGGTTATTGCTGGTGTTGATCGTCAGGATGGAGATCTCGTCGACCTTAGGGCGGAACACCGCGATCTGAGCATTACCGGAGGAAAGGGAGAGGCGACTGTCGCAGGGCGACAACTGGCCGCCGTTGGTGTAGAACGACTCGCGGTTGGCGAAGGCGAGGCCGAAGGTGAACCCATCCCGCCGCTGGATCTTGGAATCGGCGCAAGGGGTGAAGACGTGGTTCTCGTTACCATCCGCCGCCACTGCCGCTAGAAACGCTACCACGACCGCCGCCGCCGAGACGACGCCCCTCATTCTGCCTTCGATTTCTTTTCCTTGCTCACAGGAACGGATCGCGTCGGCGGCGGTGGACTAGCCGAGCTTTACGGCCGCAGGGTACTCAGATGGGAGAAATTGTGCGGGCGAATAATTTGGACGTTCGAGATCGAGGGGGATCGAGATCAAGGGCGTCAGTGAGAGAATGGTCCCGGCAACAAAACTTATGCGGCTTTCCAAAATAAAGCACGTGAATGGCTCAAGGGAGCTAAACAAAATGGGCTCGTAACTAAATAATTTTGTTTATATAATTTAGATATTTTCAAATAAGATAATCAATTCGACTTCGTAACAAAATTTCATTCATTATTAAAATAAATTGAAAAATAATTATAAGGACACATCTAAATGATAAATATTTTTAGAATTAAAGTTTTATTAAAAAAATTATTCTAAAATATTTAATTAATTCTTTAGAGGATCTAATTTAGATCGTTGATGATAATGAAAAAAAAATATTCCTTTGACTTTCTTGAACATTGACCATGAGTATTGCTTGTAAAGATCAACTTCCTTCCATGGGCGACAGTTCAATTAATTGAGCGAGCTCCGTGCCTCCATCCTTCTTCGTCCCCAGTTGACTTAACAACGAGAGTCCTCGAATGCTTTTGATCTCATGAACTCCACAGACGCCGCCGCCCCGGACGCTGGCACGCTAAGCATCTACGGGGGCGATGGGATCCGGTACGCCCTCGGCGTGTCGGTCAGTGTGCTCGTCGTCATCGTCACCATCACCGTCGCGTTCAGGTATTGCACCAGAGCCGGCACCGGTGGATCCAGTCAGCAGGCGGCCACGGATGTTGAGGCGGCGGATGCGGCGGCGGGGCTCGACGAGGCGACGCTGATGAGCTACCCAAAGGCGGTGTACTCGCAGGGCTGCGCGGCCTCGAGCTGCTCCATATGCTTGTCGGATTTCAAGGAGGGGGAGGTGCTCAGAGCGCTGCCGGAGTGCGGGCACTCGTTCCACCTGCAGTGCGTCGACCCGTGGCTGAGGTCGCGCCCGACGTGCCCGCTCTGCCGCACGTCGCCGCTGCCGAGCCCCATGCCGACGCCGCTCGCTGAGGCCATTCCACTAGCAAGGCAGCCATGAGATGCAATTATATATATATATATATATAAACTGAGATGAACAGGGGAGAAAGAGACATCCAGAATTGAGATCTTGAGCGGATGAAGTGAATCACACAGCAGTTGTATTATTAAACTAATTCTGCATACTTCGATGTAAATGCTTGCCATGTCCTGTAAAAACTTGCAGAATCTGAGCTCTGAGGAACTAAGATTAATGCATCATTTTGAGTTTTTTGATGAGCCTCGAAAACTTTTGGAATCATAACGATCTCAGTACTGCTCACCATTCTGTGAATTGAATTGGCAAATCCAGAGAGATTCTTGGATCCACTGGATCAGCTCTGTTTCATTAGGTAGGCTTGGCCTGCTGTTGACTTTCACAGCCACTGTAGACATTAGCCAGGGATGTAGGATCACTTTTGCTCTGTAGTAGACTTCTATAGAATTAACTTTTTGACTTAAAATATGTCGACAGAATAAAGCAGAGCAGTTTATACTGACTGTTCCAAATTCGATGTGTCCAGTTAGAGTCCATTAAACTCTTCTTTGAGAAATATAAGAGCCCATTTTATATGAAACCTCCCTCTGCGTACTATTCCCTAAAGGTTGAAACAAGCATCAAATCTTGGTTTACTAAACTCAAAACTATATTATAACAAGTTAATTTTCATCAAAGTGCCAGAAATTCATTCTTATTCTGTTCCTTACAAACAAAGACATGGAGCGTGATTATCCCACACTCAAGCTTGTGATGTTAAGAGGATAACAACAAAAAGAATTAATCTACGAGACAAACCAATTAAAGATGAAACTGAATGAGATAAGTTTAGAAAATTCTTTTTATTAAATAAAAGAAGAGTAAATTAAGGAATCATTATCCAAATGAATTGGTCTTTATTACTATTCCGGCTATAAATACCGTGTGTTCCTGCGCGGAGACTGGCGAAGAATGAGCCACGGGTGAGCTGGAAAGTTGTTGACTGGATCACCGTAGGACGGAGTGATTCGGCCGGTCGTCGGGGCTCCTGACTCCGATCGGGGTGCGCCGCAGGTCTACTGTCCTAGGTGTCCGGTAGGGGATCTGCACAGAACAGAGAGAGAGACAGAGGGTTAGCAGAGAGCTCCAGGCGAAGGGCCTGAGGATCCCTCTCCAACGCTCAAGTCAGGTCAGATAGCCCGGACGTATAGCAACTGCATGCACAAGAGTTAGCGAGTATAGAAAAACCTCTTCCTTTGTAGCGGTATCGGGTCCTTTATATATTCTTCATAAGCGCGTACGACCAGCATTTAATGTCGCGTGCTTCGGAGGCATGGGCTAGCATGTTCTGTCATGAAAGTACCGTCGTTCCCCGAATTTCCGGGGAGTGCCTGAGGTGCCGTTGAGGGTGTTATGACAGTACGGGCGGAGTGCCTTGGTCGTACGAGCGAGGGGTGCCGTGGTCGTACAAGCGGCGCCGAAGTTAGCTTTCATAGTTATGTAGGAGACCGGGATCCATGATGAGGTTGCTCTTATACCTGATCGGGGAAAGGTTCATAGAGGTCTCCTGGTCGGTTAGAATAAGACATATACCCAACCGGGATTCTTGAGGGAGTTCGGTCGGTGAGGAGAGTGTATATGTCCGACCGGAGGTTATGGTGTGCGACCTGACCGGGGTTTCCAATGGGAGACCGGTCGGTGAGGGGTTAGGGTTGTTCTGATCGGTGATGTTGGCGCGTCCACGGGAGTTGGCCTTGCCTATCCGATCGGGGATCAGGAGGTAGGGTCCGATCGGAGGTTATGATGCGCGACCCGACTGGGGTTTCCAATGGGAGACCGGTCGGTGAGGGGTTAGGGTCGATCCGATCGGGGATCAGGAGGTAGATCCGGTCGGTGATGTTAACGTATCCACGTGGGCGCTGATCTTGACCTTGACTTTGACCATGTGTCACGTGACACCAATCAGTGTTGTTAAGATCTCTATTATGAAAACACTTGTCAAAAATACTTTGGCCTTTCGAGGAGATAATGAGAAATTTTATGTCGAAAATAATAGGTTAATTTTGCAAATGATAGAAATGGTTGCTGAGTTTGATCCAATGATAGAGAAGCATATTCAACATTGTTAAGCAAGGGAATCTCAGTAAAAATATTTTAATCCCAAAATTTCAAATGAATTGATAGAGACTTTGGCAAACGAAATGAAAAGGACAATAATTGCAAAAGTTAAACTTGCAAAATATTTTTCAATAATACTTGATTGTACTCCAGATGTGAGTCATCAAGAACAAATGTCTCTAGTGCTACGATGCTTAGATGATTCGACAGACACACCAAAAGTAAAAGAATATTGAGTTGAGTTTTTGAAGGTGGATAACACATCAGGTCTTGAGTTATCAAGTGAACTTCTAAATGCGTTAATTAGAGTTGACTTGACATTGATAATATAAAAGGACAAGAATATGACAACAGGTCTAACATGAGTGGAAGACATAAAGGTGTACAAAAAAAAATTACTTGAAATAAATCCTAGAGCTTTTTACACATCATGTGGTTGTCATCGTCTTAATTTGACTTTAGTTGATACGGTGGAATGTTGTCTTAAAGTCAAGTCCTTCTTTAGAGTGGTGCAACACATCTACACAATGTTTTGTTCCTCTACAAAGAGATGAAATTTTTTTAGAGATAAGATACTTGGTTTGACCATTAAGTCATTATCACATACCCGTTGGGAAAGTCATGTTGAAAGTGTAAAAGCCATAAAAGAGCAAATTGTGCATATAAGAGATGTTTTACTTGACTTGGCGGAAGTTGCTGAAGATTCTAAAACAAAGAGTGATGTTGAGACCTTAGCACTACATGATCTTGAGAATTTTGAGTTTTTACTTGGAATGGTAATCTAGTATAACTTGTTACGAGTAATAGATATTGTGAGTATGTTTATTCAATCTGAAGATATGTATATTGATATTGCGATCAACATCTTACAAGGACTTGATCAATTTCTTGATAAGTTTAGAGAAGAAGGGTTTGCAAGTGCCATGAATGAAGTTATACAAATGACAAGTGAAATGTGGATTGAGCCTAAATTTTGAGAAAAATGTATCATTCGAAAAAAGAAATAATTTGATGAAAGTGACAATGATGATATGACACAATCAGGTGAAGAATCTTTTAGAGTTGAATATTTTCTATTTATAATTGATTAAGCTCGATCTTCTCTTCAAGTTTGGTTTGAACAATTTAAATAATATCAAGAGAATTTTGGGTTTTTATTGAATTTGGAGAAGTTAAATAGTGAGCCTTTAACTAGCTTGATGAAGTCTTGTATGGAGCTTCAATAATTTTTGAGTCATGATGGACATTAATTAATGGTGATGAGTCATGTTTGAAGTTGATGGTCGTGAGATGCTATTTAACAAATGAAAAAAGAGCAATTGATATACTACAATATTTGATAAAATTGAATGATTTATTCCTAAATACTTATATTGCCTATAAGATTTTGTTAATCATATCAATAATAATTACATTGGTAGAAAGAAAATTCGCAAAGTTAAAATTAATCAAGAATTATCTTCCATCAACGCCACGTGATAGATTAAATGGTCTAGCAATATTGATAGTCCGACAATTGGATTATGTATATTTGATAAATATTTTTGTCTCTCAAATAATTAGTCATATAGTGTTTACGTAATTATTTTAAATATGTGGTAATTTTTTATTGATGTAATATATTATTTCTGATTTATTTATGTATTTAGTGTATTTATTATTTTCAAATTGAACTTTATAATTATTTATTATAATAAAAAGCTCACTTTTTATTATTCACTTCAGGTCCCATTATACTCTGCCTCAGCATCAACTCAGCTCGGTGTTCTCCGGGCCAAATCAAACCGTCTGAATCAACATGTTAAATCCGGTTTTCAAATGCTAAATTGGACCGGATGATTATAACCACGCGAAAAAAAATTAAATAAACAATTATTCATTTGAGGAATAGATAAAAAAAAAAAGATTCTTTAGTTAAATTGCTTTATTATTTGAATTATATTCATTTAATGATTGAATTAAACATAATGGTATTATTAAATTATTTCGCTTCCTCGTCATTTTCAAGATACTAAGAAACAACCATTTACAAAGGAAATTGTGATCCTTGAGAAGCCTGCAAGAATCTAATCAGAAATGATAGAGATGGAAAGATTGTGTTGAATAGTCGCTTGGCTCAAGCCACCACAAGCCTTACAAAGTTACAATGCCACCGTTCAATTGTTGAATAGTCACTTGTTTTAAACACAAGTCCATGGATAGGATTACGAACGATGATCAATATGCATTGAGCGGTGAACTACTGTCCATGGACCATGACTAGCAACTGCTTCTTCAAAGTTCAAAGCAATAGTAAATGTGGGCTGCAATCAATGGGAAATGGTATTGCCATGTCCTGGAAAAGACGCATATTAATTGCCAGGTTGACTCCGTCAACAAGACGCGCTAGCTCGAGACTTTTCCTTCTCCGTATTGCATAATCAACACGCCAGTTTACTTGGACTGATACTGATAAATATATAAATGTGTTCGTTTTAAACAATTTGATAAATCGAATCGACTTCTACTTGCAAATTAAGTCTAGATCTATATTCAAGTACAAACTCCAAATCTGATCTTCGTTTCTATTATCAATATTTTGATCCATTAGATAAATTAAATCTATATAGCCTCATTTTTTTATTTTTTTTGCATTGTACTTAGATGTCCATTAATTAGTGATCTTTAAATCATTTTGAGAATACAAATTAAATATGTGACAACACCAAAAAAAATATTTATTACGTGAAATAGTAATTGAATAAATAACATTATATATTTGTTTCTATAATTAATTGCAAGAATAATCTAATAATTATATCTGCAAAGCATCTGGAGTCAACCGTTTCTAACGGAGGAAAGGTTGCACCAGTTGACGAACAGTTATAGAGCGAAGACTTGAGGTCTCACCGCCTCGCCTACCGTGATCCTGAGTTTTGTGGGCCCCGCTCTAGCACATCAATCCACGAAAAGACCCGAACCCAAAAGTCTTTATGGACCGAGATTTAATTGATCGGACGCCACGCAAGCAATTGGCACCACCAAGCTTTAAATAAATAAATAAATATATTGCAAAGTGAGAAGGAAA
>JBBUKS010000100.1:15316524-15336914 GCA_038050645.1 Hedychium gardnerianum | reverse complement strand
GATTGCTTGAATTTAACATAGTTAAAAAGATATCTATATGAATTTGCTTTTTAGTTTTTATTACATATAACTTAACTAAGGATTCATATTCATGAAATTGTGAATTGTTTGCTATTCTTCAGAGCTGCTCATAGCCTGCTACTTTGTCCAGAGCTACCATCTGAAACACTTTTGACTGAACGTCTGCTTCTTACCTTAGAGGTTTTTGTATTTTTTTTTTTTAATTACACTTTTATGTGAAAATATGGTTTAGAATAAGCAATCAAGTGCATCTAAAGTTGAAATACTCTTTGTAGTTTGTAATTTTTCCCCCCACCTTTTAGATACATGCCAATTCATTGATGCAAGTAGAGATGGTTATTGAGTTTAATCCTCTATATATGGATTCTAATCAAGCCATTATTGGTTTCAGCAAGACAAGTCCTATGCGAAAAACAAGGACAGATAAATGAAGTTTTGTATTTATCACAACAATTTAACTTAAATTTATCTTATAACCTAGTATTGATGCAGTTTGTGTCAATTGGGGTACTATTAGGGGTGCAAACAAATCAAGAGATCATGTGGCTGTAGCTGAGCTTTTCAAGATGGTTTAAAAAATGTTTGATTCAAATTATCAAATTCGAGTGATTTGAATATGTTGGATAATTTTTTTTAATTGAATTTGAATTTATAATATTATGTTTGATTATTCATCAATCGCTTGTGATCCGAACTTAAATCATCTTTTATTTATTTATTTCATAGTTTTAGTGTAAATATGCTGGATGTTCGAATAATAAAAGGCGAACTTGATCTCGAATTTTATTTTGAATTAGCACAACAGTTATTTATACTTTTCAAATATCATATATAATTTTTAAGTTCAAATACTTTGCATCTGTAGGTAATATTAATAGGCACAAGATATTAGTAATATATTTGAAAAATTAAATAAAACCCTAGACCCACATTCCTGGAGAAGCTATAAATCCTAAACTTGCACTAGACGAATTAGGGTTTCCGAGATAAAATCCGTCCGTGGAATAGGAATTGCGAGAGAACAAGAACCCTTCATTTGAGCACGGCTTGCCTCTTAAAAAAAAAAGATTAAGCAGGTCTAGTAACGTCCGACCTGAGGTGATCGGTACAGTTCTACGAAAGTTTTTCATCGGTCACTAGAATAAATCGAAAAGCGCTAATGAAGGTTCAATCAAATGACCAATATTTTTAGATTTATTTTTTATTAGAATTTTTTTTTTTGCAGTACGTCACAATTAAGATTCAAATTTTAAATTACTTGATTATCCATTGAAGGATTTAATCATTGTATCATTATCCCGGGGGCACGACTTATCTCTTCGATCATGTAAATATGTTATATCTCGTACCTCATCCATCGCCAAGGCATCGATTTGGGCGATGTCTGTGGCTCTTTCCGTTTCTTCTCCACCATTGTTTCATCATTCGCCATGTAGTGTGATCTCTCATTTAGCTGCCATGCCGGGAGGCGGGAGTTGTAGCTTCTCTTTGAAGCTGTCGTAGCCCTAATGTAAAGTCGATCGACGTTGCCAGGTGATTTCTCCGTCAATTGTTTTATTTGCCTTTGAATAGGCTTTTATCTTCCATTGTTTCGACTGTTTGTTCCCTCTATTTGTTCTACGTGTTACCTGCTATCTGTTGATCGATTTTTTCATCGCCTCGAAATGGATTCGATGATGATCTATTGGTAAAGATTATCAATCGATTAGTAAATAAAAATTAACTCGAATGTAATTTTATAAAAAAGGATTTCATAAAATTTGAAGATGTTGATTCTTACAAATTTTAATGCAAAATGTTATTATATTTTTAATCATCAAAAAGACATTCTAAAATACCAAAGAAGCTAATAAAGTAAAATGTTCATTATAAAATTATTTATTCTTCATTAAATTTGTATTTTATATTTATTTATTATGTTCGGGTAAGAATAAGATTATAAAAGATTGTTTCATCTCTCAAAGGTTTACGAGAAGAAAAAAATTTATAATAGAGAGAGATTATTAGAGGTAAATTTTAGATTACTGTCTAAGAGACGGATACTAAATAAATTTTTAGAGTTGTATATGTGGAGAATTTAAATTAAGGTTTTCATTATACATTCAAACGATGAACACGGTAAAATAGAAAGAAATGATGAACACGATAAAATAAAAAGAAATGATCGAAGTTATTCATCTTATTCTCTAGCTCGCAAGGATTCTAATATTATGATCATAAATTATAATTATGATAATTTTTAGGACATTTGCATTGATTTGTATGTCAATATATCATCTCTTTAAAAACAAACATGTCATATATTAATTATATTAATATTTTGTTATTAACACATATTTATATTTATTTTAATATTAAAATTCATTATTTGAACCTATTATTCACTTATTTATTTTTATTTTTATAATCAAAATTTATTTTTTAATATTTTAGATTTTTTTTTATAAAATATGCTTATTAATCGTATTTAAATAATTGAATATTATTAAAATGAGTGTTATAATATCATATTGATTGTAATATCATTTGAATATTATATACGTATGCTTTTGCAAAGTGGTGAAGGGATTTAGGGATTTTAATTAAGTTGAAATGATTTTAATTTAATTAAATTAATAAAAAGTATTGATATATCAATGCTCCATATATAGTAATTTTAATAAGTTAGATAAAAAAATATTAAGTTCGATTTACATTAATTCGTTCTAACAATTATGATTCTATTTATTATAACAGTATTAGAATTAGTATTAGAATAGATGTATATAATGTTGATATGAAAAATATAATAGGATATTTTTAAAAAATAAGATTTTCTTTTCATGATAAAAAAAATCAGGATGCCCTTTTAAATTTTTTCCAATTTAATTAACTAGGAATTAACAAAATAGTTTATTTTTAATGAACATCTAGAAAACTTTTATTTTGATAAATTTCCTGCGAATTTTTATATATCTTATGATAAATTTCCTGTGAATTTCTTGTGAATTTTATATATGTTATGATAAATTTCTTGTGAATTTTTTTTTATAAAAAATCATCCACTAATTTCCTAAAACTTTAAACTATTTCATCCACTAATTTCTTGATATTCCTTCTGATTATTTTTTAATATAAAAATACTTTTGATAAACCAATATAACAAGAAATGGGCGCACAATTAATTGTGAGACCGGTCGCATAAAAACACAAAGAAACTAAGAAAGAGGGTCCCACGGTGTACATCACATCGAGCACACGTGATCCTGCCTCGTCGAACGGTATAAGACAAATCCCTAATTAAATATATATCATAATCAGAATGTGATGCATTCTAATGATTAAAAATCATGTTTCTACGTGATGGGAAATTTTAATCCAACATCAATTTACGTCGAAATAAATCACAAGTAGAGTCTCGTAAATAATTAATTGGCCTGTGAATCAATCAATAAATAGTTGAAATAATTGATATTTATATGTGTCAGAATAAATATTTTTTAATTAACTCCCTTTAAAAAATATGAAAAAAAAAATGAAGTCGTCTTCCATTTAATAAATAATTGAAGCATATTGGTAGGAAAGGTGTTGTTCATACTTTTGGTTTATTCTTACCATCTAGCTCGGCATTAATGGTGTGGCCCTCGGAGATCACCTCACACCAGCTGCGTTCGATCGCAACGTGCTATGCTCGATTTTGATGGTCGTTGGATTCGGCTAATGTGGCCGGATCACATGAACTCGATCATCATGTGGCCCGTGCTAGCGTCGATCGAATTTAATGCCAGTGTACCAGAAAGATATATAGTTACACATATCTTCGTCCCCACAAGACTTATCGATACTTAGCTAGCTAGCCATGCATTGTTCAGCGATGCCGACCGTCACTAGTTCAATTCCGTGTTCAGAGTGTTCATCTCTTCTCCATATATATAGCAGAGGTGCCATATAATAATATTATAATAAAAGAAGAATTTGGTCAGCTCAAATCTGGATCGCGAGTAGTCTGACTCGACCCATATCGACTTCCATGCTCAACATCATGCATGGGCCCCAGCTCGGTCAGGTGCCTGTGCCGTTTGACGGGATAAAAAGGTCCGCCGTTAACAGATTCTCGACCCTAGCCCATGATTCCATGTTCATGTGGAGGACGACATGACCTGATTTGATCACAGCCTGCCTAAACAACTGACTGAGCCTAAGCATGCATGAGCAAGCAAGTCCCAAGCCGGTCTCATGAGTCAGTGTCATATATCTGAGATTTTTATGATCTAAATCAAGTATTAAAAAGAAAAAATCTTACAATATTTTACTATTATTTTAGTTAAAAAAAAATACTCCTTACTAATCATTCATAATTTCTTGTCCAATATATATGGATTATATTTTCAATCTTCTATTTAAGAGATTTTAGTAGAATAATGTGATTCTATGATCCGATCTTGACCGATCTAATTTTGATCCCAAATAAATCCTGCGTAGGATCATGATTTTACAAATGATGATTGAACAATAAGCAATAATCTGAATAAGGAAAGGAAAAAGGCCAAATGAACGGTTATAAGTAATTGTTACTGATGTAAAAAAAGAAATTACTATTGTGAAGAGAGGAAACAAAAACTTACTGTTGTTACCGCTTGCTATTAGTGTCTAGAAAATGAAAAAAGTTGATTGACCGGAAAAAAAAAGAAACAAATAACGTTGTTATTGTCGTCGAAGAAGAATATAATAAAGAGAAGAAGGAAGAAAATAAAGAGAGAAGAAAAAAAGGATAAGAAGTCGGGTTATAAGGTTGTGAGTTGTTTTGTGAGGAGAGAAAAAAAAATAAAGTTTTTTTTAAAAATATCCTAATTTATTTTAAACCGACTAAATTAATTTAACTCATAAATTTAGTTCGGACATAACTTAATCAAATTAAGTCCAAATCAACTCCGATTTGAACCAATATAATTTTTATTTTCATACCTACTTGATGGATTTAGATCGGACCCAATCCAATTTAAATTCCACATTTTCATTTTATACTCGATGATTTAATTCGTTTATTTAATTTAAATTTTAATATTTAACATAATTTAGAACAAATTAAGAATTTTAAATCTATCATACTAATATAAATAATGGATTAATTTTTATGTCCCTTCAAAAAATAGACTGAAGCGACTGTCTTATGGGCCTCACCTCACCTCAGGTCCGGCCCTGGTCTCATCTCATGATCAGCCGGTGACGACAGTGAAGGGACAGGCTGATGTTTTTCAGATTTATCTGCTGAATTGATTTCTCATCGCCCTCTTGTCTTCTCAGTACTCCAATCCCTAAACCCTTATTACATCGCCACCAGCAGCAGCAGCAGCAGCAGCAGCTGCTGCTGTGCCTCCAGCTCTTGCCATTAATATTCAACGTCGATCGTGTCTGTTCTCCTCTTCATATCATAATCCACTAGCTAGCTAGCTGACGAGCTTAGGAAAGTTCCGACACCTTTCATGAGCTAGCTCGATCCTTCTTCCTTCGTAACAGAGCGGTGATAAGCCAGCCAATGGGTCTTGTGACGACGCAACATTCTTGATCAGTAAATGTTTTGAGATGGTGATGGGTGGCCTGCAGTGTTCGCTGATGATGATGATCCCCAGATGCCTCTGTCTCCTCAATTATTTCCTCTGGTTGAGATTATATTCATCTTTGAAGAACGAAGAAGAAGAAGAAACTATAATTAGAGATCAGAGGTTAATTTGAGAAAGGAGATCGACATGAATATCAAAATCTACGTCGCAAATGATTTCTGAATCCCATTCCATAGGGACAACTCCGGTCATGTCCCTCAAAAGGATGAGTCTGAGAAAGTTTCGAGGATTGCCGACAATATTATTATTAAAATTAAATTGTTTATCTAATTAATATAGACACATAATGTTTTTTCAAAAAAAAAAGAAGTTGAAATTAAAATGGTTGAAAGCTGCATCATCAAGGTTAAAACATTCATAATATAAAAAAAAATTATATATTTTCATAATAGTATAATCCTTAGTAGATTTGATTGTTTTTTAGTTATGTTTAAAAATTTTCATTTCAAAAGAGATATTTTTCATCTTATAAATTTATTATTTTTAAAAATATATTTTTAATATGAAATTTTAATTATATTTTTAATAATTTTTTATTTAAATAAGAAATCATCATTATTCTCATGATTTGAATTTTCTTTAAGCATTCGGTTACTTAATTGATCTATTTCGAGATATTCTCAAACATCTAATCACTTTTGATTTGCTCCATATCTCTCCTCAAACATTTGGTACATCAAGATCATTCCTTTTCTCTAAATTTTTTACTAAACATATGATTATTGTAACCTGTTTAAACTTTTTTTACTTGGAGTTCATTCTTTTATAAGCGTCATCCTTTTCGTTTGATGTTACTATTTCACTCATATAATTCAATGTAGATATGACTCTAATACTATTTATTATTTGTTATGATTAAAAAAATTCAGTACTGAGCTTTCGTTCCTTAAGCGTATGTACCTTTCAAAGATTAATTCTTAAAATAAACGACCTTCTTTCTAGCTAGGATATTCTCAAAATTATATTAATTATTCGTGGTGTCATATTAATTATCTTGAGTGTTTTGATCACTAGCTATTCTTATTTTGAGTGTTTTTTTTATAATTATCTTTAATTAATCTATTAAGTGACACATATATTGCACATCATGAAGTGGACCAATATTGTAAGTGTGGTCGAAAATTTTGATGCAATTAATTACACTTATTCACTTTTTCTTGTTGAGATTTTGATTGATTTGAATTCCGTAATTATTTGGTGATCAATCACTTGGTGCATATTTACTTCCAATGCATAATTATTTATGATAAATGATTAAGAATTGTCGTATCATCCTAATCTCACACGATGATAAAAGATAAAATGCTCGTCTCTAATATTTTCATCAGTTCGTCTCAGGACTAATACAGAGGGTATAAATCACGGGAACTAATTTACTAGCCCGGATAATGATCAATACATAAAAAATGACAAGAACCTGACTATTAGTCAGAATTTAATTCTCAGATCTCATAATAATAACACTTCATATATTAATCATCAGACATCCTAATCCCACGCGATAAATATGATCGAGGTATTTGTAATTGTTAGTAATATGGACAAATTAAAATTTAGAAGCTTTGGCTTTTGTGGTGTTGATATTGGCCCACATTTCATGGATTAAATTGAGAAATTAAATACATAGGGACCAATGACTTTATTGTAGATTTCTATGATTGATTCTACGCGTGACTGTTTTTAAATTTGTCATTTATATGAGCAAACAAAACAAAAATTGGATTCTAAAAGTTTTTTCTTCATGTATTTGTTTTGATTAAAATATTTTTACATTTTTTTAAAAAATTGATATTATTTTTTACTATTTTTTGGTAAGCAAAACACCGTCCCTTTGCATATCTACAAACAAATAGTATTCTATTATTCATTTTCTATAGAAATTTACCAAAATACTATTGATTATCGAAAATTATTTAAAAAAAATTGCTCCTTTTTCTTTTGTAATCAATTTTGTTCCTTACACCTTAAATATGATACCTTTTACACATTTAATTTAATTTGAAATATTTTTTATTTTTAATATTTATGCTCCATTGAGTTTTCATTTATTTAAAATTAAGTGCACTAATTGGTGGTTAGCAGTCTTGTATATTTTTCCTATATAAATTGGATATTTATTTATTATCCTAAAATTATTTAAATAGTTTTTGTTAGGCATGAACCGGGATTTTTTAGGAAATTGATTAAGCCGACGGTCCAATTCGGTTCTTAAGAACCGTCGTCTCTTTACTCCCGCTATAAAATCCCACCTCCCTCTTCCTCCACACTACTGCCCTCTGTCACTGCATTGCTACTATAAATACTCCGGCACCGCTGCCTCGCTCCACTGCCATGGACGAAGTCAGGCCGCCGCGCTGGGCAACCGAGGGCTTCCGCCAGCCGGAGCTCCCCGGGGACCCCATGGAGTTCCTCTCCCGCTCCTGGAGCGTCTCCGCCCTCGAGGTCTCCAAGGCCCTCGCGCCGATGCCCACGCCGCCACAGGGCATGATCCTAGAAGAGGACGCTGAAGAGACCTCGCCTGCCATCGCCGGGAACCCCTTCTCCTTCACCTCCTCCACTACCTCGCAGATGATTTTGGAGCGGATAATGTCGCAGTCGGTGGGTTTGATTGCCCCCAAATCCGATCCCTTTTTATTCTGATACATGCTGTCGAAAAAAGAGGATTTTTTAGGTTTTGTTTCTGTTTGCGAAATTTGATAGTAGCGTGGCTCATGGCAATAGAATAGATAGTGACCTATTCTTCCATCTAACGGATGATTATAAGTATAACTGCTTTAGAACAGAATCGGAGGATTTGTTGTGCTGTGGGAACAATTAGTCCATCACACAGATCAGATTCGTTGTTTCTGGTGCTCTGTTCTTAATCCCCTGCTCTTGGACACTGGCAGGAAGTGTCTCCTCTGACGTCTGGCCGGCTTTCTCACAGCAGCGGCCCTCTCATCGGCGGAGGATCGCTCTCCGATAGCCCTCCAGTCTCCCCCTGTGAAATGGATGAGCTCAAGGTTCTTTCTTCTCTCCAACATTATACACACCATGTCTTTGTTCTTCCATCATTTATTTACTTTGTTAAAACCAGTGCTTTTGTTATTTTGTTGAGGCGCGTAAAAGAAAAAAAAAAGGGAAGAAAACTTACTAGCGCTTCATATGTTATTCTAATCTATATCTAGCGTATAGTCTAGATTCTACTACTCTTAGCTGCCCGAGGACCAGCTTATGGTTTGTAATTTACAGAAATAGAAGAAACAAATGGTTTCTTTGGAGATGGAAGAACACCAAAGGCAAAGCCATCAAGTTATGAATTGCCTTTTGCTAATTTTGTTTAGAGGGAAACAAAGTAAAAGAATAAAGAGAAAGACGAAAACACTTTCTCTTCTTTCGATACATCACCTGGCAAATCTATTACCCTTCTAGTTATTAAATGGCTTTTTTAGTGTTTTTTAGTCGGGAAGGGAGACAAGACCTGTCCTTTTTCTTGTTTTCAGATTTTGATCCTTTATTTTATGCAATTTCTAGAATTCTAATCCTCCTCTTGTCACCTACTATACCTTAGTTTCTCCAGGAATTGATAGCCAAATTTTTCAACAGATATTGCCCTTAATATTTGTTTACGAATTTTTTTTTTTTTGATAACGAGTGGTCAATGAAGCCAAAATTGCATCCTGATGAATAAAATAGGGCCATATCTTTTGTCTGATTGCCCTCTGAGGAAGGCCTGCATTAGACCGTGGAATTTGTTTGCTTTAGGTCAAAGAAGACCTGTTCCTCTCAGTGCTTGTCTGTGTAAAGAAGCAACCTTTGTCAGTAAAAGCAAAACAGCATCGCAGTTCTTTGCCTCCTCCATGTCTTTATTTACTGTACTGTTGCATGCCTTGTCCTTACTGACTTATTTGGTATCTTTCGTCCTGCATGTAATTGGAAGGTTTGCATCATTTAAGAAGTTTGTCCCTATTTACCAACTTCATGAGAAATTTGCATCTCCTCTCCAATGATTCTATTATCTGGCCAATCCAGCTAATCCTTTGTCCTGCAAATGTTTCTTTTTTCCTATTTACTGAACAAAAATTGTTGACCCATGCATTGCTTGCAAGAAAGATGTAAAATTAAAATATTTTTTAAATAATCTCAGATTTTATTCCCCCCCCCCCCCTCGTATTTTCTTAAATCATTTGGGCTCAAAACGAAATAAAATTAACAGGATTTGTTAATTTGAAAATTTTGTTGCATGTAGAATTTTGTAGGATCACTTTACTAAAAGGTAGAAAAAAAAAGTACCTAATGTTTTCAATTGGTTATTGTTTCTCAAACTCAAATGTGTAGTTGGCAATAAAGTAAGAAGCCAAATTATGCTCATAGCCTTTTGTACATATTATGCTCATAGGTATAGATATGTGGCTTTCTTTGAATTCAAAAGAGTTTTCTTGGTGATCAATTATTAAGGGAATATGTCTTAGTTGGTTTCTAATCTAAGCTCTTATATGATCAGTTACTAAAGAAATGAGAATTATTTGGTTTTTGGTGTCAATCAATACAGTCCTACCGGAGCAATAACACTCCTAAGCCTCAGCATCCCAGAGTAACCAGCAAGACGGTAGGAAGGTGGCTCAAGGACAGAAGGGAGAGGAAGAAAGAGGAGACTCGGGCCCAGAATGCACAGCTTCATGCTGCAGTTTCAGTGGCCAGTGTTGCTGCAGCAGTTGCGGCTGTTGCAGCTGCAACTGCTGCTGCCTCAGGATGTGGAAAAGATGATCGTGCTACCAGGATTGATATGGCAGTAGCATCAGCTGCCACTCTTGTTGCCTCACAATGTGTGGAAGCTGCAGAGTTGATGGGCGCAGAGCGTGAGCACCTTGCTTCTGTCGTCGGCTCTGCTGTTAACGTAAGGACTCCTGGAGATATCGTTACTCTCACTGCAGCTGCTGCGACGGGTAATTGCAAGTTTAGTTTAACAAACATTTGAAATCAGAATTGGCTATACATTTGGATTGAGTTCATGAGAATTTATGGCCTGGCAGCACTGAGAGGGGCAGCAACTTTGAAGGCAAGGGCACTCAAAGATGCGTGGAACATTGCTGCAGTGATACCTGTGGAGAAGGGAACACTGAATAATCACAACCACCAACGCCAAAGCAATCGACGAAAGGAACTAGAAACCAATGGCAGTGGCTTTAGTGATGAGTTTATTCCCGAGGAAGATAACTTCTTAGGCATTTGTAGCCAGGAATTCCTTGCCAAGGGAACCGATCTCCTAAAACGCACTCGAAAAGGTATCAACCAAATGCCCAGTTCAGAATTTTTTTTAAGGGACTTGATTTTTGAATTCCTTATGAGAATTGTTCAAATTTAGGTGTACTTCACTGGAAGATCGTTTCGGTCTACATTAATATCTTGGGTCAGGTAAATTGCTGTTCTTGATCAATCACATTGATCAATAGTTTTAAATGTTAATTCTGACAAATTGGGGTACCCTCTTGGTAGGTGATACTGAAGATGAAGAGTAAGCATATTGCTGGGACTATTACCAAAAAGAAAAAGAGTAAATTCCCTCACACCTCCAGACTTTCAATTTCTTCATGCGTGGCTAATTGATGTGTTCTCTTGTAATTGCAGGTGTGATCATAGATGTCTGCAAGGACATCCAGGCATGGCCAGGGCGGCACCTGCTGGAAGGTGGTGAGCTACGTCGGTACTTTGGCTTGCGGACAGCGGAGCACCGTGTCATTGAATTTGAGTGTTTGAACGATAGGGACCATGAGTTGTGGACACATGGAGTAGCGAGGCTCCTCAGCATTGTCAATGACAAGAAGAACCTGATCTGACTTTGGCAGCTGCTGCCGACACTTACCAGATCTGAGAAAGAGAAGGCTGTGCATGACCCACTTGAATTAATTGAGAAGCTGGATAAGAATGATTACAATCAGATAATGTCTGTGAAGAAGAGGGTTCTCCATTTGTAAAGTCTCAGATATAATTTAGACCTCAATCAATTGGATGTTTGCTTATTGGGTATTTTTGCTCTAAAATTGTCGAATATTTGGTGTGTATATGCTTCTTCTTCCAGGGAAAAAGGCGGGTGATTCACATAGCACGATAACAACAGCACCAGAATTGGTCGGAGTGGGAGAACTACTGAAGATTACGAATTCCTCGCATACTTTTACTTTTCCTAGACATGTATAGATTTAGATTGCGGTTCTCTTGTGATAGAGTTTGAATCTTATTGTGCAAAGCACTGCTGGACTCTACAGAAGGTTCAATGTCTTATGCGGAGGGAATATTGTTCATAGCTTTTTTGCTTTTGGAATGAATGACTGTTTGAAGTAAGAACAAATTGAAGTAGCTAAGGAGTGTAGCTTTACATGAATCGGTGGACTTTTCTATTCAGATGATCAATTTCTCCTGTGTCTTCTACTTGTTTTGTTCTGTTCTAAGTTCATTGTGTTCTTAGAAGTAGATGGTGCAAGTAATAATGAATGCAACTTTTCAATCAAAAAAAGCTTTAGAAATTTATGTTCTGTATCTTCTCTGTCTGAAATTACAGTAAAAAAAAAGGTGGTCAGAGATGTAAATCTTTCAAAACCTACACAATTATACAAACAAGAACCTCTCGAATCCCATTTTTTTCCTATAAAGATGTCATCATCTTCACAAATTCCTCATAGTTTACTTGCCCATCTCCATCTAAATCTGCCTCTTTGATCATTTGATCCACCTCCTCGTCTGTCAGTTTCTCTCCCAAACTTATCATCACATTCTTCAACTGCAAAATCATAAAACTTTACCTTCTTTAAACTGCAAAAGTCTACTCTAACATAATAATATATGAACTCTACTCACCTCATTCTTAGATATGAAACCATTTTGATCTTTGTCAAACACTTTAAATGCCTCCCTCACTTCCTCTTCTGAATCAGTCTCCTAATTACAATCCAACAACAATAAATCTCATGTGTAATGACTATTAACTCAACAAGTTTGTGACACTACTTACATTCATTTTTTTGGCCATGAAGCTCAAGAACTCTTCGAACTCGATCGCTCCGCTGCCGTCCGCATCGACCTCACTTATCATTTCATGCAACTCCTTCTCGGTAGCCCTCAATCCTAATGACTTGATCATCATCGAGAGCTCACCCATTGTAATGCAACCTAAGGCACCAAACATGATTCAACACAATTAACCAAAATGGAGATCAGGCAGGGTTTAGTCAGAGGATAGGAATCAAGAACAAACCATCTCCGTCGCGATCGAAGAGGCAAAACGTTTCGCGGGACTCGATAATTTGTTCCTTCGTGATGAGACCCATCCAAGTGTTTGAAAATCTCCGAGTTGTGAGGAACTGGTAACATTCATCGAGTTTATATAGAGGCTTAGTTCAGTCTGACAAATTCCATTTCATAGTCAACGGCTTCCCACAGGACATGGTAGATTTGGTCAGGTCCACCAAACCGAGTTGGTTTGATCAAGACTTCTCATTTATTTCCATGAGTCAATTGGTTCGCGAATGACCTTTACACACACACATATATATATATTTCGGGTCAAAATATAATTCAGCATTGGATTTGGTTGACTTTTTGTTGCTGCTTGTCTGCTGGCAGAGGATAAGTTGGAATTGGGCTCTTGGCATGGAAATGTAGACAAAATCAGTCGAAACATCAGGCAGCTCGACAACTTCGTCAGCAGATCTAACTTTTTGACTGTATTCTCATCTTCTAGTAGCTTATCGCCTGGAAAGTGGAAACCGTCACCATTTTTTTTCCCCAACATTTTACTAATAACTTAAGCAATTTTTTATATTATTCAAATTACTTATTTAACTTTCATAATATCTCAAGTTAGGTACGTAAATTAAGAATAATAAATTTTTTAATTAATAAAATAAAATTTTAAAAATATATTTTTAATTTATACTATCAAATTTAAATTCGAGAACATAAATATATTATACATAAAAAATTATTTTTTAGAATACATTAATTTTGATTTAAAATAATTTAAAATTTTCTAAATTTATTAATTAATTTTGGACGAAATTAATTGATGAAATTATAGAGAAAAATTTGAGATATTTTGAAAATATAATTCGTAATTTGAGTATTATAAAAATTGAATACGTGATTTAGATAACATCGAAACGGACAAATTCAATTTAATAAAATACATTTTTTTAGGAAAAGTAAAACATTGTTGTTTGCTTTTGCATTAAAGAAGCAAAGCTGACTTTCGATGCGCGAATGAGTTTGACTTGGCTTACTTTCCACAGCCTTCCGCCTCCGCGGAAACAAGAACAAGTCAATCCCAACAGATTGTTCTTGGTGCGACAAAGTCAACACCTCGGTCAGCAGGAAGATTAAATGGTCAGATTGTAGTCAATGAGAGGGAAACAGAAATGAATGCAGAGTGATTTTTTTTTTTTGGAGTTAATGTTATTTGTCATTGTGTTACGAAATGCTTGACTTGTGTGTTCCTCTGCTATTTGAACCTTGCCGTTTACTTCACTTCTCTGCCTTTTGCCTATTGATGATATCTTTGTGTTTGACGTCTCCCATCCGCCACTCAAAGAAAAGGTCAATTTAAAGGATGAACGCGATTAAAGTTGTTCAAAGATGGAACCAATCACCTTTGATAATTTATTAGAATTTTAATGAGCTGAATAAAAAATTTATATAGCTGATTGTACTTCTTTAATTATACTGTTAAAGAAATATAATTGAGCATCGAGTTAAACTAGAACTTAATACATTGTTTAACATCCGACATGCATAATGGTGTCTGATCCTACATAGAAATGTCGATGAGTAAATCATCGGTGAGTTAGTTTCAATGTTGATTTTGTCATAAATCGTTGGGCAACAGGAGGCACTTGGGGAGAAACCCACGTGCGTCCACTTGAGAAAGACTGGAAAAGAACGATTATAATGACAGCTAGGGGATTTCCCGACATAGTCACTTCGACACTCAAGTCAGTTGAGGTGGAATGAAGAAGATGAACAGTAGTTAGGGTTTGTAGATATATATGTACGCGTACCTATGTTTGCGGGAGCAAGCAACCTTTTATAGAGTTGTGAAGGTCCACGTCCTCCCTCTCCCTCGCATCTCCTGTGACATCTCATTTATTAGCTATTTACTCGGAGTAAATGTCTACGTTCCCCACGTCCATCGCAGTTTCTCTGAGGCAATGGTTATCTATCCCGGGAGATGCGGAGGATATTTATGATCGCAGTATTCGGGTAGCCAGGGGCTATTGGTAGTCGGGGTTGTTGGTAGACGGGACTATTGGTAGCCGGAGGCTGTTGGTAGTTTTCTTTGACTGCCACCTCCTATAAGTATTTCAGGGGAGTTTTGATGTGATCAATCGAGTTAAGTTAGGTCCTGTGTATTTGATGCCTTATGTCTAAGTGTGTAAGAATTTAGGAACACAAGAAGTTGAGCGAAGACACAGTGAACAAGAAGGATGACACGGGAAACGAGTCGACGGGCTCGGTACATCCGAAGGATGAGGAGCTGCGAAAGAGTACACCGGTGGAGCGAGAAGGACGCGGTTCGAGGGACAAGAAGCCGGGGAGGAAGCCTGCTCGAGGAGAAGGTCGGAGTTGGGTTCGGGTGAGCTCAACTCCGGACAACCGGAGAATCACCCAAGCAATCGGAAGGAAAGAATGGTCAATGCGGTATTGACCATTCAGAGCGCTCGAGGTGCTTCGAAGACGCCGGAGTCACCTCACCCACCAGTTGCTGGAGGCACCTCAACCGCAAGTCAATGGAGGCGCCCCCATTGAATGGAGGCGCCTCAAACGCTAGAAGACCGTTGCAGAGCTGAATTCACGTCAGCTCAATGGAGGCACCTCAGATCAATGGAGACGCCCCTAATCCGCTAGATCAACATTCCAGTCGTTGCGACGATGATAGAATTTGCACCGCTGGAGGCACCCCTATTCGTCCGAGGCACCCCCAACACTGTCATGTCAACAAACGGTCAAATTGACCAGAATGCTTTAAATAGAGACATCGTCCTCTCAGTTGGTAGAACACATTCGCTTTCAATTTCATACTCTATGTATTTCAATTCTTGTACATTCAACGCTGTAAGAGGCTACTCCGCCTGAAAGAGTTCTTTAGTGGAGCTTTCACTGCCTTGAATTAGTAACCTCCCTGGTTGTAAACCATAAACTCGATATCTTATTTTTATGTATTTATTTTTATTTAATTAATTAGTGTGTGTCCTTGCTTAGTAAAAAACAAAAGAAGTTCTTAATTCTAAATTATAAGCTATTCACCCCCCCCTCTAGCCGGTCCATCCGATCCAACAATTAGTATCAGAGTCCAACCGCCTTATAAGGACTAACCGTCATCTAAAGCTACTCAGAGAATGGCCGGATCAAGCATCTTCTGGCCAAAGTTTGAGGGGGAGTTCATGCCGTGGAAGCGACGAATGAAGGTATTTTTTAAAATTGATTTTGATATTCTACTAACCATTAAATATAATTTTGAAGCACTAAATGATGAGGACAGAAGAAACAAAGAAAAAGAAAAGAACAAAAGCTCAAGAAAGCCCAAGCACAACAACCTCAAAGCAACGTGGAGCAATTCATCGTCATCCGAGTCGGAACAATACGCCAGAATAGCACTCATGACACACTACCAAAGATCAGACGGTCAAGACACCTCAGTAGAGAGAAACGATGAAGAGAGAGCGTCCACCAACAAGTCCGACACGGTAAGTGAGATACGACTCTTACCCTCCGATAAAATGTATGATGATATCAAAATTCTAAATAGATCATTATGTAAATTGCGGACCAAATATATAAATGCAAAGAAAAACTATGCATGCCTACTAGAAGATCATGATAAACTTAAGGTTGAAAATACAAAATTAACTGAACAAATAAAAAAAGTAAAATCAAAAAAGGTTTTTGCAAGTTCAAATTCATATGTTTCAGAAAATAACTTTAGGAAATTTGGAGGACTTAACTGGTATGTTAGAAATCACAGGGGCCAAATTAGAAAATATTCAAATTTCAAAATTTCAAGAAAATATTTAATAAATTCAGTAGGTAGAAACTTATTTTGGATTCCAAAATTTATTCTAGTCTATTAGATTGTCTTAAGTTGCATGCTAGAAAATAAATTATTTGAATTACTAACATTTTTTTAGAAAATTAGATGTCATAGAATTTCTGTAAGTTTTTTTTGTTTTACATTTTTTTGTGATAAAAAATGATGTTTTCAATTAGCATAAAAAATTTTGAAAGTTTTTGACCGTTACATAATTTTTTTAAAAAAATTTAAATTTAAATTTTTAAAATTTTTTAGAGATTGATTTTTGAAAATTTTGAGTTTTTTGCAGATAAAACGTTATAATTTGAATGCTCAAAAAATTATACAAGATTTTTCGATATTAAATCCTATTTTTACTAATTTTTCTTAGAAAATCTCTATTTCCGTAAAGAAAAATATTCTCTCCTTATAAGAAAAATAGTTTTACTTATAATTGTTTTATCTAGAATCAAGTTGGTTTTTCTTGACAATGACAAAAAATTTTAAATTTTTTCTCAAATTAAACATAATTTTCAAAAATTTACCGTTTAATTGCTAAAAATTATTTTATTAAAAAAATAATTACGATAAAAATATATAAATTTTTATCTCTTGTATGCATCTTTAATTAATTTTTTTTCACATTTTTCTCTATTATTTAATATTATTTTCATTTTTTTTATATGATCAAAGGGGGAGAAATATGTGTAAAGTTAAGGGGAAGATTACAAAACTATTTTTATTGCAAATTTTTTGTAATTAATTGCAATATTTTTGTCATGTAGTTAAGTTTTATAAATTAATGGTTTGTTTATCTTAACTTTAACTCGGGTTTATGCATATCAAAAAGAGGGAGATTGTAAGTATCTCGGGATAGTTTTGATGTGATCAATCGAGTTAAATTAGGTCCTGTGTATTTGATATCTTGTGTCTAAGTATGCAGGAACTTAGGAACACAAGAAGTCAAGCGGAAGACGCAACGAGTGAGAAGGATGACACAGGAAATGAGTCGACAGATTTGGTGCATCCGAGGAACAAGGAGCTGCGGAAGAGTATACCGGTAGAGCGAGAAGGACGCGGTCCGAGGAACTCGAGGTGAGAAGGACACGATTCGAGGGACGAGAAATCGAGGAGGAAGCCTGCTCTAGGAGATGGTCGGAGTTGGGTTTGGGTGGACTCAACTTCGGACGATCGGAGAATTACCCAAGCGATCAGAAGGAAAGAATGGTAAATGCAGTATTGACCATTCAGAGCGCTCGAGGCATCTCAGAGACGCCGGAGGCACCTCACCAGCCAACTTTCGGAGGCGCCCCCATTGAATGGAGACGACTCGACCGCAAGTCAATGGAGGCGCTCCCATTGAATGGAGGTGCCTCAAGCGCTAGAAGACCGTTGCGGAGCTGAATTCCACGTCAGCTCAATGGAGGCGCCACGAATCAATGGAGGCGCCCCCAATCCGCCAGATCAGCATTCCAACCGTTGCGACGAGGATAGAATTTGCACCGCTAGAGGCACCTCCATTCGTCCGAGGCGCCCGCCCCCAACACTGTCATGTCAACAAACAATCAAATTGACTAGAATGCTTTAAATAGAGGTCTCGTCCTCTCAGTTGGTAGAGCACACTCGCTTTCAATTTCATACTCTCTATTTCAATTTTTGTACATTCAACGTTGTAAGAGGTTACTCCGCCTATAGGAGTTCTTTAGTGGAGCTTTCATTACCTTGGATTAGCAACCTCCCCGGTTGTAAACCAAGTAAACTCAGTCTCTTATTTTTATGTATTTATTTTTATTTAATTAATTAGTGTGTGTCCTTGCTTAGTAAAAAGCAAGAGAAGTTCTTAATTCTAAATTGTAGGCTATTCACCCCCTCTAACCAGTTCATCCGATCCAACACCTCCGCTTCTTTATTTGGCTTTTCCACCACGTGGCACATCTTCGATTACTTTCCGTATCACATGTCTCTCATTCAAGTCTAGTTGAAGGAGGCACCCGTCCAACTGACTGGACTATTGTGTGGTCAATTTGTATCTACGTGATGATTTTTAAACTTGACTGGAGATTGTGTTTTAAATGCGTGATTTACAACTTTAAATGCAGCTACGCATGCCATGCTTAATCTGTCTTGGTCTTCGAGTCAAGGGGTGTGTCAACATGCATCCGAGGTTGTCTCATTAATGTGACATGATTGTTGGCGAGGCCAACGAAGTGTCGCTGAGATCATAATGATTACGAAGATTTGGCTTTACTTCAACGCCTAATCTGACGGCTAAAAATTCCCTCCCTCCTTGGTAAAGGCAGGCATCCAATTGTCACAGTTGAGTGGATGCAGTATATACAGGTCAACAATGGGTAACCCTTGTCGTCATCGCATGATTTCTCCCTCTGTGTCTTCTTCTTCTCTGAGCATTTTAGTCTGCTTCCCATTGTAAGTTTTCAATTCCATCATCTTCGCTGCTCTATTGCTTGCTATAAGAAATGGTTGTTGGTCATTCGTTGTCTCCTTGGTACAATTTCATAGAGTCTAGTTTCCTCGGCAGGGCTTTAGATAGGCTAAGGACCACCTATGAGATTTCGACTGACCACCAACGGATACTGTTGGTGCTGGAAGCACCAACTAATCGAATCCATATTTTGATAGATGAAAAATATTCAAAGTTAAGAGATGTTGTAATCTAATGAGATTGACTAAGTATGTAGGAAGTTGAAGCAGAAAATTCTAAAGGAACTTAGGCAAGGTACAAGTCCTAGTTAAGGCTAGGCAAAGAAGACCTGGTCAGATTGACTATGCAAGAAGTCCGGATCAGGGAGATTGGACAATGAAGTCTTGGTCTATGAGATTGGGTAGAAGTCTTGGCAGATCGAGGACACTGGGCAGAAGTCCTAGGGGTCAAGGACACTAGGCGGAAAGCCCTGGGGGTCGAGGACACCAGACAGGAGTCTAGATGGGTTGAAGATCGGACGTCTAGCTGAAAGTCCTGGAGGTTAAGATCAGATGTTAAGCAGTCCAAACAGGTCTGGATGACCAGATGTTTGGAAAAAGGTAATTCTCCTAAGAGGAGTAGGTGAGGACACATTTTCCATTGAGGGAACAGTAAGTGTCGGTCCGACCTAGGGTTTCACCGGAAATCCAAAAGTTAGAATCAGATAATCCTGAGACTGTCAAGATTATTTTTACTATGTTTTCTGTGTTAACATTGTGATGTAGGAAAGATAAGCCTAGAAAAGTTGATCCAAGCACCCTGAGCTGATTTGGGCGCCTCAAAGGAATTGAGGCACCTCAATCACCTCAGCGTGAAGCGGGATGAGGTGGCAGCTCTTGGTTGGTTGGTGCACGTCAACAACCAGGTGCCTCAAAGGGATTGAGGCGCCTGGGTTAGGATAGACTCGACTAGAGTCACATTGCGACCAGATCCAGCCATGTCAGCGCTTGAGACGTCTCAAAAGGATTGAGGCACCTGGATGAGGATAAGAAGCGGCTAACTCGGATCCGATCAGATCGATTTCGAATAGAGGCACCTCAATGGGAATAGAGGCGCCTGGATGAGTCAATAAAAGAGCACTTCGACCAACAACTCCAGACAAGAATTTCATACGACTTCCATGCTTGCGTGCTGCTCCAAAAACTACTCTACGAAGCCAAAACTCCGACAACCGACGCTCAAGTTACTACACTCTTCAAGTTGTCGGTATAACTATTTTCTAGTTTATTGCACTTTGTATTCAATATCT
>JBBUKS010000100.1:15304267-15316424 GCA_038050645.1 Hedychium gardnerianum | reverse complement strand
CGAGAGAGTCTGAAAATGGTCAACATAATTGTTGACCATGAAGACCCGATGCACCTCAGTTGATTGGAGGTGCCTCGGATAAACAATAGCTGAGGCGCCTTAGTTGATTGGAGGTGCCTCAGATGAACAGTAGTCAAGGCGCGTTAGTTGATTGGAGGCGCCTCAGATGAACAGTAGCCGAGGCACCTCAGTTGATTGGAGGTGCCTCGGATGAACAGTAACCATTGAGAAGACCGTTGCACATGGATCAACTTCAACCTATTGGAGGTGCCCCCAATCGTTCGAGGCGCCCCAACAATGCCACGTTAGCATAATGATCATTTTAACTAGAATGCTTTAAATAGAGGCTCCGTCCTCTATTTTAGGATAACACACTTCTAGTTTTCTACTTTCTTATACGTTCAACTCTGTATGAGGTTTCTCCACCTCTGACGCTTGCTCAAAGAAGGAGTTTTGTTAGTGGAGCTTTTATTTGCCTTAGATTAACAGCCACCCAGGTTGTAACCAAGTAACTCTTCTGCCTATTACTATTTTATGTTATTTTTGTTTATGCATAACTAGTGTGTCCTTGCTAAGTTCGTTAGCAAGAGAAAATCATAATTTTACTCGCAGGGTTATTTATCCCCCCTAGCCGGTCCACCTGATTCAACAAGTGATATCAGAGCCTAACCACTTTAGAAGGACTAGTTGCCAACTAAAGCAATAAGAAGATGGTCGGATCAAGCATCTACCCACCAAAGTTCGAGGGGGAGTTCTCGCTTTGGAAGCGCAAAATGAAGGTATTCTTTAAGACCGATTTTGATATATTGTTAATAATGCAATATGATTTTGAAGCACCCAAGGATGAGAATAGAGATGAAAAAGAAGAGCACATGTGGAACAAGAAGTAGTAGACCGAGTTCATGGCAAACGAAAAAGCTGAGTTCCATCTTCTGAGCATACTACCACCTTAGGAAGTCAACCGCATCGGCGCCTATAACTCTACCAAAGAACTCTGGGAGAAGTTCTTAGAGCTTCATGAAGGAACCTCGGAGACCAAGTTGGCTAGATGAGACGTGCTCTGAAACAATCTCAGCAATCTCCAACTGGAGAAAGGTGAGTTAGTTGCCCATTTGCATGCAAGGATCAAGAAGCTCATAACCGAGCTCACAAATCTCGAAGAAACGAAAACTAATCGAGACTCTCTACGATTTACATTAAATGCATTTCCAAGAACCTCGATATCGTATTCCATTGTTGACTCCTATTACATCTCAAAGAATCTAGAGGTAAGTATGTTAGACGATTTATTTTCAATATTGGAGCTTCACGAGTCTAGATGTGTAGGTCTAAAAGAGAAGGACATTTCAAACCAGAACTTAGTCTTGCAAGCAAAGAGGAACGAGTCAAATTCTAATGAAGATGAAGCCTACATGGTAAGAAAATTTTAAAAAAAAATCAATGCTAACAATTTTGGTAAGACACAGGCTAAGAAGTTTCTACAAGGAAGAAGGAAAGTGAGGTACTACAACTGCGATGAAGAAGGGCATATCAAAGATAACTACCCCAAACTGAAGAACAAGATAAAAGAAAATGACAAAGGGTTAAGAAGGTTCAAGTACAAGAATCTCAAGGGGAGATGGAGCGATTCATCGTCGGAAGAGTTCGAGAAAGAAGAATACTCTGGACTAGCACTAACGGTTCAACACGGTAAATGAGGTACATCTTCTATCTCCTAATTAGTTATATTAAGGGATTAAATTAATGTCTCAATCTTTGTGCAAATTAATAACCAAATATGTTAGTTTGAAAAAGGTTAGCATTGATTTAAAATTTCAATTAGCAAATGCATGTCCTCTAGTAGAATTTGATAAACTTAAGATTTAAAATGCAAAATTAAGAAATCAAATAGAATTTTTAGAAAAGGATGTTAAATTCTCAAATTCAAATATTTTACAAATTCCATACTCTAGATATTATGGTGGAATAAATTGATATATTAGAAATCATAGGGGCCAAATTACAAAAGTTATAAAAAATAAAATTCCTAGAAAATACTTGATAAATCCCGTAGGTAGAAATTTATTTTGGATTCCAAAATCTGTTCTAGCCTATTAAAATATTTTTATTTGCTTGCTAGAAAATAAGTTGTTTGAATTATTAATATTTTTTTTTTGCAAAATTGTCTTTCATAATTTTTTTTTTCGAATTTTCTATTTAAATTTTTTTATGATAAACATATATATTATCTACTAACCGAAAAAATTTCAAAATTTTTCGACTGTTATATAATATCCTATGAATTTTATAACAAAAATCAAAATTTTAAAATCAAAAATTTTCGGAAATTAGTTTTTCAAATTTTGATTTTTCTACATATAACCGTTAAATTTTGAATGCTCAAAAAATTTGCAAGGTTTTTTAACATTAAATCATATTTTAAAGTATTTTTTCTCGAAAATGACTTAAAGAAAATTATTTTCTCAATATACAAAAAATTATTTTCACGTGGAAATTTTTACTTTGTTTAGATTGATACTATTTAACATTTTCAAGATTTTTCAAAAAATAAAAATAATTTTTAAATTATTTTTGACAAATCTAAGTTTATAACTTAAAAATAATTTTGTTTGCAAAATAAATTCGGTAAAAATAATGAACCATTGATCATATGTGTACAACCCATAAGAAAAATTTTCAGACTTTTTTCTCTCTATTTTTTGGATTTATTCATATATATTTTTGATGTGATCAAAGGGGGAGAAAATTTAGGGGTTAAGTTAAGGGGGAGATTGCAAAATTTTAATTGTAGTGTATTACAAATTTTTCTTGTTTCTAAATTGTTTTATATTATTAATTATTTATTTATCTTAACTGTAACTCGGGTTGATTCACATCAAAAAGATAGACATTATAAGTATCCCAAGAAAGTTTTGATGTGATCAACTAGGTTAGGTCATGTGGGTATTTGATGTCTTGTGTCTAAATGTGCAAGAACTTAGGAATACAAGAAGTCGAGCAGAAGGCGCAGCGAGTGAGAAAGATGACACGGGAAGGAAGCCAATGGGCTCAGTGCATCCGAGGGACGAGGAGCTGCAGAAGAGTACACCGGTGGAGCAAAAAGGACGCGCGCGACGCATTAAAGGGAGAGAAGCTGGGGAGGAAGATTGCTCAAGGAGAAAGTCAGAGTTGGGTTCGAGTGAGCTCAACTTTGGACGGCCGAATTATCACCCAAGCGAGAGAGTCCGAAAATGGTCAACATAGATGTTGACCATGAAGACCCGAGGCGCCTCAGTTGATTGGAGGTGCCTCGAATGAACAGTAGCTAAGGCGCCTCAATTGATTGGAGGCGCCTCGGATGAACAATAACCCTTGAGAAGACCATTGCATGTGGATCAACTTCAACCTGCTGGAGGCGCCCTCATTCGTCCGAGGCATCCCCAATAGTATCACGTCAGCATAACGGTCATTTCGACCAGAACGCTTTAAATAGAGGTTCCGTCCTCTATTCTAGGATAACACACTCGCTTTAACTGTTCTAGTTTTCTACTTTCTTGTAAGTTCAACTCTGTAAGAGGTTTCTCCACCTCTGACGCTTACTCAAAGAAGGTGTTTTGTTAGTGGAGCTTTTATTTGCCTTGAATTAACAATCACCCAGGTTGTAACCAAGTAACTCTTCTGCCTGTTACTATTTTATGTTATTTTTGTTTATGCATAACTAATGTGTACTTGCTAAGTTCGTTAGCAAGAGATAGTCGTAATTTTACTCGCAGGGCTATTCACCCCCCTCTAGCCAGTCTACCAAATTCAATAATAACTATCAAGAAATTTCAATGATTACAACCATTTACAAACAACATGTCTCTAATCTTTATTCAATGTATAAACTGCCTTTGGCTTTGATCCCCTACTACTTTCATCGACATCAAGAGTGGATCGTTTACAAATAGAGCTGAACATTTAGTTCTAAACTAAACCGACCTAACCTAATTAATCAAAATCGAACAAATCAATTTTTTTTTAGATAAACTGAACCGATTGAATTTTTCACAAAAACCGAATAAATTGAACCAATAAAAAATCGGTTAATTCGGTTGAAGACCGAATTAACCGAACTTTCAAAGCTTAAATCTGAATCAGGGGTTCCAGAAAAAAAATTTAGCGTACACCAAATAAAATTCTCATACCAAGATCAAGAAAATAAACTAATCAGAACAAACAAAGCCCATAACAGATTGATGTACAAATAACTTGATCCTTTCAAATACAAAACGAAGAAAAATCAGTAATCACATAGCAATAAAGCAATAGACCTGCAGCTTTAGAGAGAGATCAATCCAGCAGCCTTTGCCACGGGACTTGATGTAGGAAATGAGCAATTGGTCCCTTGGTCCACGATCTTGTGTGCGCCTTCTCGCAACAAGGATACTTGCCCATGATTGATGCACACAGAAGGAAGAGTGGTGAACACGACGAAGTTGTCGAATCCGGCGCTGCCCTACCAAGAGGATTGTTGGAGGAGGAGACATTGGTGCTGGTCGACTCCTGGGCAACTGCTACCATGTGGCCAAGCTGTAGGAAGGGAGGGGAGGGCAGGAGCTTCGACTTCTAGGGTTCGAGAGACGAGAGCGATGAGGGCTTCCAGAGAGAGCGACGGGGCCTGCTGGCGAGAGCGACGGAGAGGAGGGGAGGGCGGCGAGAGTGATGGAGAGGAGGGGAGGGCGGCGAGAACGATGGAGAGGAGGGGAGTTGGAGTCGCGGATGGGTTACGAGATGACGAGAATTGAAGATGGGATTAAGGAAGTAGGAAATTAGGGATTTTAAAGTTTTCGGGTTCGGTTTATTCGGTTTAACCAAATAAGAAAATGTAAAACTGAACCTGAGCCGAATAACCCAAAATAATAGAACTGAATTTTTAAAATTGATTGGTTCGGTCAGTTTATTCGGTTTAACCGAACTTTTGCTCACCCCTATTTACAAAGGAGTTGTATATCTTTTCTTGGATTCAGATTGTGTTTCATTTTTCCGGCGATACCCATAACTATATTTATCATATTATCAAAAATATTCTTCTCAATATGCATTATATCAAGATTATGTTGAATCAAATGATTGTTTCAATATGATAAATCTCAAAATATACTTTGTTTAGTCCATTTATGTGTCCTTTCATATTCATATATTGTACCATGTGACTCTTCAATAACAAATGGAAAGTTAAACACTCTCCACCAAATCTATTCACTTGTTATTCTCAGAGATGGAGGTGTTATTTCAATTCTATTCTTAGTAAATTCATCTTTATTTTCTTCTGAAATTATAATTTGGTGATAAAAATTATCTATGACAATCAAAATAACTCGACTTCTTCTCATGTTTCAATCTGATTGACTTTGATCTCTCCATACATATTGGACATCCTAAGATCCCAGCGGTACTCCAACCCGATAACATATCATAAGGCGAAAAGTCATTTATGGTTCAAAGAAGAGCAGCCTTCATTACAAATATTTGATTAGTATGAACATCATATGTAAGAAAACTTTCATCTCATAATTGTTTCAGCTCTGCAATTAATGGTTGCATATAAACATCTATTAACTTCTTTGGATTTTGCAGGCCAAACACAACCAATGTTAAAAATATATAGGATGTTTACGTGCACATCCCATATGGAAGATTATATGAAGTTAAGATAACTAGCCAACAAGAATAATTTCTTCTTGATTTGCCTAATGGAGCAAATCCATCAACACAGAGACCTAACCTAATGTTTTGCATCTCCTTTGCAAATTTCGAATATGTTCTATCAAAAATATTCCACCCCTCTGCATCTGATGGATGACGCATTAGCCTCTCTTTTCTGTTTGATGATTTGCATGTCAAGTCATGTGTTTGACAGTAACCTTTGATGCATAAAGCTTTTGTAACCTTGGAGTTAAAGATAAATAAAATAATTGAGAGTATGATTTACGTCGTTGTTGACTCCTTCTGGTGCTTTTGTACCTAGCTTGATTAAAGAATTTACAAATATCTGCATCTTTATCATCTCCCCAATATAGCATATAACCATCTCTACAAACATCAATTCTATCCACCGGAAGACCTAATTCTTTCATAAGTTTTTTCATACTGTAAAAATCATTGGGCATTATTGTAAGTACCTCGGGATAGTTTTGATATGATCAACCGAGTTAGGTTAGGTCCTGTGGTATTTGATCCTTGTGTCTAAGTGTGCAGGAACTTAGGCACACAAGATGTCGAGCGGAAGACGCAGCGGACGAGAAGAATGACATGAGAAGCGAGTCGACGGGCTCGGTGCATCCGAGGGACGAGAAGTTGCGAAAGAGTACATCGATGGAGCGAGAAGGACGAGGTCCGAGGGACGCGGTCCGAGGGACGCGGTCCGAGGGACGCGGTCCGAGGGACGAGAATCCGGGGAGGAAGTCTGCTTGAGGAGAAGACCCGAGGCGCCTCTATGTCTTGGAGGTGCCTCGGAAGAAAAGGCGCCTCGGTGCCATGGAGGCGCCTCAAGCGCTAACTGATGGAGGCGCCCCCAAGGATTGGAGGCGCCCCACACGCTATTTGGATGAAGGCGCCTCAGAGCAATGAAGGCGCCCCCCAATCATCGCTGAAGACCCACCGCAGCGGATCAGATCTGGAAGCTGAGTCAACTCAACCGAGGCGCTCCCAACGCTTGGAGGCGCCCCCAGCGCTGCCAGATCACCAGTGGATCAGATTCGATCCATTGAAGGTGCCCTCAATCAATGGAGGCGCCCCCGTGATTGCCACGTTAGCAAAACGGTCACCTCGATCAGTTTGCTATAAATAGAGGTTGTGACCTCTCCTTTAGAACATCACACTTGTATTTTCAATTCCAATCTTCATAGTCTTGTACGTCAACGCTGTAAAGAGGCTACTCCGCCTAAATGAGCATCTTAGTGGATCTTTCAACTTCCTTGGATTAACAACTATTCCGATTGTAACCAAGTAACCCCTTGCACCTCTTTTCTTTTATGTTTATTTTTTTAATTAACCAGTGTGTCCTTGCTTAAGTAAGAAGCAAGAGAAGTACTTTTAATTTGTAGTTCATTTCCCCTCTAAGCCAGTCTAACCGCTCTAACAAGTGGTATCAGGGCAAGGTTCGCTCGGAAGGATTAACCGCTGACCTAGCAACAAGATCAAGATGAATGGCTAGATCAAGCATCTACCCGCCAAAGTTCGAGGGGGAGTTCTCGCTATGGAAGCGAAAAATGGAGATATATTTTAAAACTGATAGACCCACAGATGCTTTCTATTTTCAAGTTTTCTGATAAGCCATTGGGTGCATCTGTTTCGAGATGGTTAAATCAACAAGAATATCATACTGCAAGAACATACATACTCCTAAACTGTGATGATGTCAAACCCTACATAAAGTGAGTTGACTTTTATAATCAAACATTTATCCTGTTTTATCTAGATGGTTGATATCCCAATTGTTCATCATATTACCTTCTTTTACAGTTTGTACGAACAACAACTACATTTACAAAATCTATCAATGAGTACAAGTGAGGTAGCTGAAAAGTTAGAGATTTAATTTGCACTATGGTTTCAAATATATGTAAGTTTGAAATTTTTTTAGAATATATTCATTCAATTAATTTTGGTCCTAATATATATCATAACTATTTTTATAGGTGAAAGATCGTAAAATATCAAATGTACAAGATTATAGGATAATGAATCTTGCATCAAGACCAAAAAATAATGGTGTACTCTGGTTACTATGTTAATGACCTTAAATTCCATGTGGTACAATGAGATTCACGGAGATTAACCTATAATTCTAGGGTTTGCGTTAAATGATCTATCGACAACAATAATACTGAGTTTGATTACTATGATAGACTTAACAAAATCATAGAGGTTGAATATCCTGCATTACCTATAAAAAGGTGTGTCTTATTCAAATGTTCATGGTATGATCCGACCCTAAGAACATATACTAGAATACATCGAAACTATAATTTAGTTGAGGTTAATGCAAACAAAAGGTTCAACAAGTTTGAATCTCTCATTTTCAGGGTACAAACAAATCAAGTTTTTTATCTTGAATACCCTACAAAGAGAAGAAATCTAGTAAATGGTTGTCCGTTTGTCGAATGAAGCCTAGATCTACCATAGAAATATCAAACACCATCACTGCTCAAAACCATAATGTATTTCAGAATGACAAAGTGGAGAGACACTCAATTGATTCACAACTCCAATCTACATCTTAATTACTTGTAGATGTTAATATCACTTACGAGGAGATAGATGATGGAGAGATGTCCAATAGTGAGGATCTTATTGAACTAACAGAGTCTAGCGATGATGACTTAGAAACTGTTAATGTTGATTAGTTAGATGATAATTATGATTAAATCTTTTAATTATTATTCATCATTTTAGTCCTGCTTCCATATTATTTTGTGAAAATATTATCATGTAGTGTTATTTTACAGATATTATCATGGCAGACTAGACACTACTACTCTGTGGTCACACAGTATTGAGGGTTGTTAGGGACACGTAAGTATTTTTTGTTATTAGTAATTCAAGTTCATATATGACTTTTTTTTATAACATATTTTTCATTCCTTAATATTTTTCCATGCAGATTCACTCTAGATGGGCATCGAGTAGCCACATCAATGGAAAATTCAAAGAAAGGGTCTGCGCATATGGTACTACATAGAGGTATGTAGACCAGGAGATGAAAGGATTCTATTATAAGGAATTTGTAGTAAGTAAATTGGATATGTTTGGTATTGTATAATATATTTATCCTTTAGTATACTAATTAAATTTTCAACTAATAATTACAGAAAAAGTATACCTGGGAGGACGGGCACAAACAAGAATTTATAGTCATATGGAATATATATTATGCAAAGTTGTACAAAGATCTTCTATTATATATGAGAAGGAAGGGCACGAGGCCAGCGTTTGTATCAGAAGATATCTGGGCAACATAGAATGTCACTTGGAGTGCAGAAAGGTGACAGTCAAATGCTATAAAAGCTCAAGCAAATAAAAATACAGTGCCAGTTGGCCCGAGCACCGGATCCGCTCGCTATACTTCCGAATCCCGATCCATTGTAGAGTATATACCATGGATTTGGTAAGTTTAATTTAAAGTTATATAAGCAAAATTTATTACCAATTTTATGCACATTTGTCCAAACTTTTTCTGTATGTAGGAACGCAGTCTGGAGAGACCTCCCACTTGTTGAGAGATATTCACTAAGACTCACTAGAAAAAAGATGAAACTTTTGTCGATCCTCGATCATGGGTCATACACGTAAGATTAGTAACTTTATTATATTTACCGCTAATAATAATTATCTTTAGTAATTGTTTATAATATATTAATCATATTTTTTTTCAAATAGGATGAAATCACAAATAGAGTAGCTCAAGCATCTCAACCACCAGTAGAGGGAGGGGAGTCACAATCTCTATCCATCGATGCAGTAAATGAGATATATTATGATGTTGTCGGTGGAAGGATGAAAAACTCCTCCCTCTACGACCTTGGCTCCCAAGCAAAAGTGTCATTTGATCGTTTGAGGACTCCTCGGGGCGTTGCTAGTTCTTTTTCTTCATCTTCTACTGAGGTGCAGTCATTAAGAGAAGAAAATCAAGAACTTAGAACTCAATTGGCCACAGTGGAGAAGAGGTTATCAGATTAGGAGCAGAAAATTACCGCTCGAGATGCGATGCATGATGCTACCTTGGCCGAGATGCAAGCATGCATTGCTCAATGGACTCAATCACAACATCGTATTGAGTCACAGGAGACTCAAGACCCATGGGACATTGATGATTAGCTCATTGTGAGGTATATTCAACTATAACTTAGTTGTGTTCTTTTAAATTGAATAATAATGTGATAATATTATGATTTATCACTCATTGTTTGTGCATTATTCTAATTACTATATTTGGTACTTGATATAGGATTTGATGATGGAGCTATTTTTTTTTAATTAAGGATGGTGATTTGTATCAAACTTTAGATATGAATTATATCGTTGATATGTTTTATTAATGGTTGGTACAATATATTTTGTGATGATATGGTTTGTTTGTGATATTATTTGTTTGTAATATGGTTTGTTTGTACAATATTTTATTTATCTATTGTGTGTTTGAATGTGTGTTTGTGATATACCATCGTGTGTGTGTGATGGTTTAGTGTTATGAAAAATGTAAATAGGGAAAGGAAACACAAAAGAAACCATGGTTCTGGAATGTTGTAATTACCGACGGAATCCATAATTCCGTTGCCGTCGGTAATTACCAACGGAATTATGGGTTCCGTCGAAAAACAATGATATGGAACAGTGGTTTTTTGATATGTTTCCGATGGGTCATCATATTTCGTCAGAAATATTTCCGATGAAATTTATGTTTCGATCGGTAATTATCGACGGAATAAGTGTTTCCGTCAGTAATTACCGACGAATATACGATTCCATCGGTATTTATTGATAGAATATTACCGACGAAAATGATATTCCATCGGTAATTACTGATGGAATAAGTGTTTCCGTCAAAAAAACCTGTTTCGATAATCCCTAAGGAAAAAACTATCCCGTCGGTAATTATCGACGGAATAACATTTCCGTCGGTAATATTCGCCTACGACTCAATATTTTATGATATCTATATTTCAGACGTTAATCCGTCGTTAGCAAGTTTACCGACGGAATACCGACAGAAATTTCCGTCGGTATTGGTTGTTTTTTTTTTGTAGTGACACAGACAAAGGTATGACGACATCTGAAAATACTATTGTAGTTGTTGCTCTCCGCTTTCTTCTCCGTTCACTAGTAATTGACTTGAGCATCGAAGTAACTGTATCGGACACTCCCCGACCTCCGCTCTAACCCTCTAGCTTTCATTGTCTTCTCCTCAGGATCGAGGAAGACCTCCTGACCCTAGCAGTCCACTTCACTATTATTCGAAGACCCGGTCAACTTCGTCTTCAGCTCGTTGATGATTTATTCATCAAGGATCTCAGGAACAATAAAAAAGGATTTCTTTAAATGATTTGGTCTTTGTTTACATGATAATCAACGAGATATATGTAATCTAACTAAAAAGATTGTCATTCCGTCTACGTACCTTTCATTTCATCCTTCGAATTAACAATCACTCCAGCATTATATATGTCAAAATTAAAAAATAAATAATCAAAAGCATTAGATGACGGCGTATATGCGAAAGAAGGTTTGCATGTCTCCTAAAGAGCATAACAAAAGCAATGTCACAGGGTTGGCATGGGTAAAACATTGCACGCCAAACAGTCAAGTCAAGGGTTCACGATGGTAAAAAAGTAAAACGTTTGTTCCAGCATTCTCGTCAGTTAATTTCAAGATCAATACAAAGGAGATAAATCATGGAGACTAGTCTAGCTAGTTCGAACAATGACTAGTATATGAGAGAGGACAGAAACCTGACTACTAGTCAGAATTTAACCCTCAGACCTCATGATGATAACATCCTATACCTTAGCCATCAGTCCATCCCATGAAACGTCAAGTTAAGGGTTCACGAAAACATAGGGAGAGAGGTAGGCCTGTAGGATTAAAAGATAGCAGTAGTAATGGTTTGTAAAAACAAATAATAATAAAGAAAAAATTAAATTAAATTTAGAACGATCGATTCAGTTTTATAAAAAAAAATCGATCGTTAAAATAAATCAAAATATATTCATGGTGAGTGGTCTAAAAGTCTAGTATTCCGTGATTATATGTCTCATTTAGAGAATTTTTTTTTACAAATACACTATAATTAAAATTAAATCATAAATATTTGAATAATAATTTAACGTCCTTCTATTATATCATAGTCCAAGGAAAAAAAAACAGCAACAAAGAAGAATGTAAGAGCTTGTGTATTCCAATGCTTCACATTAATAAGCTCAATGCTGAAGTCAAAATGATAAGCTTCGCTGCGCATCGACAGTCTTAGGCTGCACGGAATATGCATGACTGCCACCGAAAGGCTTCAAGGCTTCTGGTTTACCCATACATGTCGAACAGAAGTGTAGCTTCTCGGCTCAAAGGTGAGAATTTAAGCCATCTTGGTGAATGAAAATTTATTATTTATGCATCAGAATCACAATAAGGCAACTAGTTC
>JBBUKS010000100.1:15285570-15304167 GCA_038050645.1 Hedychium gardnerianum | reverse complement strand
GAGCTCAATGGCGTAAAATGATCCATATAGCCGACCCCACATAGTGGGATAAGGCTCGGTTGTTGTTGTTGTTGTAGTGTTCTAGCCTTGGAAGTTTCAGTTGTAAATGTGCAACTAGTATTCAATGGTTGAGCTGGCACCAATATGATTTGCGCTTCTTCATCTCATTGTGGTTTCAGTCAGTTTCAACACTTGTATTCTTTTGTGGGATGAGAGATCCACAAACCATTTTGTGCCAATCTCCGTGTCTGAGCTTGAGTCTTGGCTTAGGAACTATAGAAGAGTGTCACATACCTAAAATACATATAGGTGCACTCTGAGAATGTATGATAATGTTTCTTTTGCATTCCCAACTTGAGCAATGACCGACTCTAAGATAATTTCTTGTATATATTTTATAAATAATTTACTTTGAACAGCAGTCATTGTGTACTTTATAATGCTGTTTTTGTAAGGTAGTTTTGACAGTTTGACAACTTGATGTTTGGGTTCTGTTATGATTTTATGACATATTCTAAATGATTGGTTTCCCCATTGCTGCAACAGCAGTTAGAGCCACATCACATCTGTTTGTAGTGTTTTATGATTGTGGTTTAAATTGAGGCTGAGCTCATGCTTATTTATGCAGAGGAAGATTGCTTTGGAGCCTCTAGCGAAGGTGGAAAAAGCAACAGATTTTCTAACCAAAAATACTGTTGCTGATTATGCTAGAGATGGAGGTATGCTTTAACTACTAGTAAAAGTTTCAGACTGGAAGTTCAACTTAAGAAGCTTCTTTGTTGCCATTTAAAGCATGTTAGTTATAAATCAAACTGATAATTTGTTGAATAAAGAGGATCTTCCTTGTTGAATCCCTGGTAAATATATATAAAATCCAATATGAATATCATAAGATATGACTGACTAACTCCTTTCCTATGAGGCAAGGAAAGAAATAATGGTAGGGAAAGTGTAGATGTAACCCACCTTGATTCTATCCTAGTTTCCCCTCTTCAAGGAAGCACAAATGAGGGATAAATCTATTTATCCTTTTCCAATGCACTTATTTTCTCCCTACTCTTATTCTCTCCTCTATCCTTTCGTTCATAGGAAACACAGCCTAAAGTTCCATTTGTTTCATAAAAAGCTGGTTACAAAAAAAAGGCTTTCTATATTTTTTTGATATTTGGTAAGAAGAAAATGCTCTAGTCTATAGGAAATGAATGTGCAAAAATATAGCTCAACTTGTGGATAATGGCTTTCCCTCTTGAAAATGCCAGTTTCTTGGGTCATGCGGCATCATTCAACCTAACTTTCCTGGCACTTCTCATTTTATCTCAAAACTGTTGACTTTAGTGTCTGAAATTGAAACAAGCTCCTTTTTTTTTGTTTTGGTTGTGTTCCATTGCCATCAACTACCAGTAACATGTAGCTGAGCATTGTTTGTCATGTTTTCTTTCACAGGCACAGCTTTCAATATTTTTGATCATCTTGCTTCTTCCTTGTTTCCTGAAAAAATATTGAAACAATTATTAGTGCATGCTAGACCAGATATTTCAAATAAAAAATTTGTTTGCATTAGCTATTGATATGAAAATACTTCAGATTATGCTTTTGTACTAGTTGCTGCAATTCTACAAAATCACCAGAGTAGATATTAAGAAATATCACCAGAGTAGATATTATTTCTTACCGACATTTATGAATTCTTCTCGAGTGATTTTTTATGTTTATGGGGTCTAATTATGATTCTTTTATCTCTGTTGTAGGAAAACTGGGTGGATCTATGAAACGAAAGTTTATAGTGAAACCCAGATCGGCTTTGGAGATCACTAAGAAGCCTCAAATTGCAAGTGAAGATTCTGACCCATCAAATAACGAAGGAGATGGTGAAAAGCATGATACCAGGGGAACCCAGTCAACAAATGGACTTCAATCTCTCTTTCAAAACTACGGCAGTGATGACAGTGATTAATAGTTGCTTTCAAACTGGTTTATTCTTTTGGCACTATACATATTTCTCGGTCAATGGTTCTGCAAAATACATGGTAAGTATTTATTAAGTGTAAGGGATTTGTTTAATAACGGTAGTGCAAGCAATAAAGGAATTTTAGCAGAGTTGATGCCGCATGCTTGTAGTGGTAGTACGTGTCGTCTTTCTCAGGAGTCTTCTTTGGCTTTGGCTTTTGCTTTATGCGGATGAGAATTAAAAGTATATTAATGCTGGAGAGATTAATGGTGGTGTTGTGGAAGGAAAAAGAAATGAGAAGTGGTCAAAAGGAGATCCACAACGGGCTTGATAGAATCAATCACAAGCAATTAGATTGTGGTTTAAACTTGAGCATGATCGCAAGTCAGGGTGGACGCGAGTTTGATGATGTGTTTTTTAGATTCTCGTGGCCAAGTAGGGTTTAGGGACAACAAACTATCAATGCATCTCTTAGACAAAATATTTAATAAGGTGCAGTGCTCCTATTGACCTTTTGTTGATGCAAACCACTAATGCACGATCCTTGTTCAATTATTATGGGTGAGCCAACAACAAATTGAATCATGTACAACAAATAATCAATGCGTTTTCCTGAACATTTTTACCAATTACTTCTTAGCTAGTCTTTGGGTTTGTATTCGCTGTCTAATTTAATCTCAAGATTATGGAAGATAACGTCATTAGTTGCTAATGGTTACCGTTTCTCTACTATTTGTATGGACCCATTCCAGATCGAGTTCAATCGCAAATGGTTCACTTCTGCTTTAACCCTATTTTTAAATTCTTTATGGTTAGAGCAATTTATCTAAAAAAAAGAATCTTATTGGATGCAGCACTGCAATTTAGTGTCGATGACTCGTAATGTTCCCACTCGCAAATAATTTGGAGCGATGACATCATTCATTTCCTTTTTACCATGCAAAACTACAATTCCAACGTGGCTATTAGAATATCCACATCATCGATAATTAAATTTGAACCTGACTGCTTTTCCGGCCAGGTTAAAGGAAGAAATCAAGCGGTGCACTCCTGCCTTACCATGCGAATATCGCCCTCAACAACGACTCCTGTTTTCAGCGCTGAACACGGACCACTGATCCATAATAATATTAATAATAATAATAATAATAATAATAATAATAATTATTATTATTATTATTATTATCGATTTTTTTTTCTTGTTCAATAAGAATATCACTCGATTTAATAATCGATCTAATTTTTGATTGCAAAAGAAATTCAAACATATTTTTGAAGTCCTTTTTAATATAAAATTGTAAGAAAAAAAGGAATCTAAGGATTCCACCACGGCCGTCTCATTCATGATACCGTCTAAATACAGATCCTGTTTTATTTGCAGATGAAGAAGCGAGGATGCTGCAGCACAGTACCAACGCCGCCTCCTTTGTGGCTCGTCCTCTGCTTCCTCGATTGAAGGCCGGCCGGAGGCGGCAGCATGGCGGCGGCGCAAGCAGCCATCTTTATGCATTGCCAGGCTTCCTCTCTTCTTCTTCTTCGGAAGAGCCGTCGCCTTCTCTCTCATGGATCTGCACGCCCTCGCCTCGCCCGGCCGTCCGCAAGTCCCCGCTCGTTCCCACCACCGTGGCTAGGGCTGCCGAAGATGCTGCTCTGGCAGCCGGGGGCGAGGAGAGCCTGCTGAGGCCGGCGACGAAGGTCTCGAGTTCAACGAGCGGGCTGGTGAACAAGTTACAGTTGGGATTTCTATTCGGCCTCTGGTATCTCTTCAATATCTACTTCAACATCTACGACAAACAGGTCTACTTTTTTACTCTCCATCATGACTACTGGAATCTTTGGTTTTCTGATTAAAATAAAAAATTGATCCATGACCATGAATCCTGTGCGAGATTCCCTTTTAACTTATCTTTAGATGAATAGGGAAATAAACAGTAAGAGGTAGATTCTTCTTCGAAACAGAGAGGAAAATAATATGTATCTATTCGATCTTTTTTTTTCCTCCCCTCAGTTAGAGTTTCGGTTACTATGATAAGTTTTTTTTTTTCTACACGAACTAAACCTGTTCATATACAGAAACAAGGACAATCTCTAAAACTTGTCCTTTTTGTGTGCAATCCAGGATGCTTAAACCAATATCACTCTTTATGCAGGAATATTTTTTATTACTCTATAATTCTTATGTTGTCATAGATAGATTTTGTGGAAATATACTTTACCTTGTTGAATATGGCATTTTTAGAATCTCAAAGAGAGATTGGTTGTTGCAGGTTCTGAAGGTGTATCCGTTCCCAATGACCATCACTGCGTTTCACTTTGGCATAGGGACTGTGTTTATATTGTTGATGTGGCTCACTAATATATATGAGAAGCCTAAGATCTCTTACAAACAGGTGCTGAACATTAACATTGTAGATCTTGCATTATTATGGCCTATATGTCCTTTACAGCCACAACTATCCATTGGCAGATTGTTGCAATTCTTCCCTTGGCTATTGCGCACACTTTGGCAAATGTTTTTACTAATATGAGTCTGGGAAAGGTAGCTGTTTCGTTCACTCATACAATAAAGGCGAGTGAGCCTTTCTTCACAGTAATTCTTTCTGCCTTGTTCCATGGGGAGGTAATTTTCTCATACATTCACTCTCAGTTTTGCCAACTTGAAGTCTTGTATCTTTTCTGTTCTTGTATTTCCTAGTAATCTTCTAAAGACTTGTCTTCTGACCTCCCTTGCGAGCTTGATGAAGTTCCTGTATTCCTTTTTCTGCATGCTAATTATTGTGGATTGTTTATTTACTAATTCATCTTTGTGCTTGGCAAAAGTATCTAAAGATGTAATAATGCATTTCAATCTTTTTTCTTCTTCTGCAGTTTCCTTCCTTTTTGGTTCTGATTTCTCTTGTACCAATTGTCGGTGGTGTTGCTTTGGCATCTCTGACTGAAGTTTCTTTCAACTGGTAAGCATCTCCAAAAATAAAAAGTTCATGAAGTAATTATTTCTTTGTTGATTTCATTTTCTTTCATCCCTCCTTTATTTTCTTCCTACTATTTGATTTGACTATTCCAAATCCAGCATACCCTACTTTTATTTATCAAGAATGTATCTATTAAGCTCACATTTCCTTTAAAATCTTAAATAGGGCTGGATTTTGGAGCGCCATGGCTTCAAACCTTACCAACCAATCTCGCAACGTGCTCAGCAAAAAGATAATGACCAAAAGTGAGGTACTCTAATAGAACTTCATCGTTCTCATTTTTGTATTTAATGCTGAATGATTTGTGTTGGAGCTTGGAATCGTACAACATGGAAATGGAATGGTTGAACTCAGAAATTTTGCTTAATGCACAAGCTTGAAACATGAATCTATTTGATTTTGCCATGCTACTAAGTTAACTTGGATCTGTTATATTTTTTTTTTCGGAATAGTAATTGCAAAAAAACTTTGGTGGTTGTTAACAGGCCGGTTAAAGTTTACCTAAAACTTAAAACTTCTTTTTGTTGAGAAAAATCTAATAAGCCAAACAAAAGAACGAGCACGTGAATCACTTGAAATCTGTGTGATATAAATTCCATCAATAAAATTTTGTTGTTGACTAATAATTTCTCGTCAATCAGGAATCTCTAGATGACATAAATCTCTTCTCGATCACTACGATCATGTCATTTTTGCTGCTAGCACCTGTAACTATACTCATTGAAGGAATTAAATTCACTCCAGCATATATGCACTTTGCTGTAAGTAAACTCAATGAACATTTTGTTTTTTTACTTCTCTATATTGGCATATTCTTAATTATTGATGATTTTAACTCTTCTACCTGTAGGGACTGAATATTAGAGAGGTGTTCGTGAGGTCATTTCTTGCTGGTGTTTGTTTTCATGCTTATCAACAGGTCAGATATTGTTGAGCACATGCAAATGTTTGCTAGTTCTACCTACTAATTCTTGCTCGATGTGTTAACTCAATTATAAAACACGAATGCATTCATGTAAATGAGGACTACATGAATGCAAAAGAAAGGAAAAAAAAGATCTAATCTTGAGGAAAAATCAACAGGGAACTAAAAACAATCAGAAATAAGAGCTTAGAGATTGAATGCTTGCTATTCAAAGAGTGTGCCAATTTGCGATAGCTTAATCATATTTGATAGCAATTTTGTTCTTGATGGAACTTGTGCCCAATATATCCAACTATGCACAATCGATTACCATTGTGTAAACGAAGCATTTCATGAATTATGACTAAGCACAAGAATGGTTAATTTTCAGATGCAAAATTTTAGGAGAATATATCTGAATCGAGCATGGGATATATAAATTGTTGATAATATAGGTAGTATTGCAGTTAGACCAGTAGTATGTCCTCTCTTTTCTAACTCCATGCCATGTAATACAGACAGTAACCTAACATTTTGCATTTGGTAAGTTTCACAAACTATACTACTGTTCTGTTACAATGTCGCTATTTGACTGTTTCGAGTGGTGTTAGTACTTAGTACCCCGTAAGAAGGCTAGTCATGTTGCTTTGCACAATGACAGTGGTCAAAACAGCTATTGAGACATGAAAATAGAAGCTGGTTGCACTCTGAGACCAACAAGGATTTGTAGGATGGTAAAAGAAAAATAAACTAATCAATCCACTTTGAAATTGAGAACCAAGATGAACATGCAAAGTTATTTCTGTCTGGAGTCTTAAACATTAGCAAAGCATACAAATCCATTAATCCAATATCATGGATGCTTTGGAAGATGAGTAAAAAACTTGGTCTATTTGGCATATGGATACAATATGCTATCGAAGAAGTTTAGATAAAGATCCTTAAACAAGTACAAACAAGACTTCCATTTCTGTTTAAACATCCCTGCATCTTATTTATTCCTTTTCCTCTGACTCATTTCGGGATTCCATGTCTGATTGATTGTCTGAAACTGGCAGGCTGCATACATGATACTCTCCAGAGTATCTCCGATCACGCATTCCGTCGGCAACTGTGTGAAGCGAGTGGTAGTCATAATATCTTCAGTTCTCTTTTTCAGAACACCAGTTTCACCTATTAATTCCATTGGTAAATCCTTGCTCTTCCTCAACTGTCGAAAACTTGGTATTTCTATCAGTTTTAAAATCCTTTATTGGATTTTGATTGCAGGGACTGGAGTAGCACTAGTGGGAGTCTTCCTATATTCAAGAGTGACGAGAGCCAAACCCAAGTCTGCTTGAGACTTTCAGATTTTTTTTTTGTTTTTGTTTTTTTTCATCCAATTCTCTTTTACCACAGCACAGTAGTTCATTAACAGCTCATTTCAGGAGTTTGAATCTACTTGGAGATTGAATAGTTTGGAAATTGGTCAGGATTTACTCCTTTGCTATAGGCAGGTTTTCTTGTGTAACTTCATTTGCTCCTTTACCAATAACATTTTGACCTTGAAGTTTTCTTAAAAACGTTTATTTTGTAGAGCTGTAAGATCTTTGATTTAATTTCATTTGTAGCAATTTCCTTCAGATCTCTGTGTCAACTCTCTTCCTTCATTAATTGCCAACAAAGTTGATAATCGCATACATTTTTTATTTTTTATAATACTAATTACTATAACCCTATAATAGTCATTAAATCTCTACTAAAATTTGTTTTTTTACTATGTCAAAATAAATTTGTTAAGTTAAAAAAATATTTTTTTATCAAATTAAATTAATTAATTTAATATGTTACAGTAATAATTATTTTATAACTATTATAATATTATCATTTTATCGGAGTGGATTTAAAGTTATAAAATTTTTAAAAGACGTATCTAACTTATTCATATTTTTTGAAGGATATATTTACTTTAATTTTTTAATTTATTTATTTTCAATAATATGGATAGTCATGAATGGAAGCCGTTATGATGATGAATTATGTATTTTTTTTTTAAGAATAAATGCAGTACTACAGAGATTGAAAAAGATAAAATGAGAAATAAATTTGTCTTTTATAAATTCGAAAGTTGAGGGCGTGTTTTGAGAAATCCACAAATTAAATTGCCGTAATATTATTGTAATAAAAGTATTTTTAAAATAACAAATATGATTTTATTATTATCCTCTTCCCACTCCTACAGTCCTACCGTGTCTTCCACTGAACGCGACAGGGGCTTCTCACCAGATAGTCGTTGGACGACGAACTAAACTAAAGACTCTCTGCACATGCCGTCACGAGCCACCGCCCATGTCTTCGCCCTCGCCGCCTCTCCTCTGACTACCCTCTAGATCATGCACTAGCATCTGATTCTGCCCTTCCCTGGTATGCAGCTGAAGCAGTTCCAACCCTCCTCAAATCGCCTACCCAGATCAGATCTCGTCTTCTTGCGGACGGGGAGTTGCACAGCTCCAAGGGTCGAGCAAGAACATGTGTTCTCTGATTTCTTATGGAAGTGATTTGGAAAGGAAGATAGAGAGATCAAAGAGGGGGCCGCAGAGGAACAGATGAAGCGGAGGAGCTTTTTGCCGCAGCATCGGAGCGGCAGATGGAGAATCAAGCTGCTGCTGATGGTGCTTTTCTTGTTCTCCTGCTATTGCTTGCTGATGCTTAACCATTACTCCTCCCGAGTATTCGAGCATAGTGCGGCGGAAGCCCCACCTGTCGTCGACACGCAGAAGCCTAAGATCGCCTTTCTCTTCATAGCGCGCAATCGGCTTCCCTTGGAGTTCGTCTGGGATGCGTTTTTTCAAGTATTTTTTTCCTTTTATTTTTCATACTTTGTTCAGCTCCCTGTCCCTTCCATTTTATTTCTGCCGCACACGTTTTTCTCAGATTCTGTCATTGTAGGGTGAGAAAGAGGGCAAATTTTCGATCTTTGTTCACTCCAGGCCCGGGTTTATACTCAACGAGGCCACCACACGATCTGCCTATTTTTATAACCGTCAAGTCAACAACAGCATACAGGTTAATTTTCATCCTCTTTGCTTCTACAGTCGTACGAACCATTTTTGTTGTTTTGTAAGGAAAAATGTTCTTTCATGTTATCCTCCTTTGTACATTTAAAGATTATACTGATATCATCAACTTCTGTTGGCAATTCTGCTTACGTACCATATTCTTTATACCAAAACTCAAAACTGGAATGAAAGTTGCAGGTATCGGGAAGACATGAATCATGAAAACACTAGAAGAATTAGCATATCTTATCATATGGATTATTCTGTACGTGCATAAATTTTTGTCATGATCCCAATATTGATTTTGTTGTAACAAAAGTGAATAATACAGAATGTTTCAGCTTCTCGACGAATTTTATCCCTAATGGTTTTTGATTCTTCACCAGTGGAGGTTCCTTCAAAATCATTCAAACTATAAATATTAACAACCATATGGTCGTAACTAAAACGTGACTGGACGTTTCTATTAGCATTGGCATTAACATGACTGGAATATGTAGCTTGTTGTTTTTTGCTATGTCCACCTGCATGTATGATATTGCTTGTCAAAGCATGTTTTCTTAGAATTCTGCATGTTAATTTAGGATATCATTTGATCACATACCCATAGCCTTAAAAAATAATAATATGAACTGCCTTTAGCTCATAACTCAGATGGCCTTCATCTTGCACAAAGCACCTTAAAATAATATCAAGTTTCTCCTTCTCTCTAAATTAGAGATCATACTAGAGAAATAAAGGTATATGCTTAGTACACAGTCTGTTTCACATTTGTTGGAGTGTTGAACAGTTAAATGTTCATTTAAATTATCTTCCTAACTAACAAATATTGTAATCCAGTTCAACAAACTACTATTATTCCCTAATTAATACTGCTAGAAGCAAGGTCTACATGATTTAATTTGACATCTTAACATAAAACATAGGCTTCCGCTCTTTGGAATTTGGAAATAGGCTTCAAAATAAGAGGTCATTGCACTCCATTTTTATCTATCTTAGAATGCCTATTCTACATGAGATTAGATACTTACGTAGCCTTTCCTATACGAAAAGAATGAACCTGAGATTCCTGTTTGTCTCTCAATTTCAAATGGATTAAATATTGAAATAAATATGAGGCCAGATTGACCAACCATGAGATTTGGTATGACAATACAACAGCTACTGAGAAACCATGAATAAAATTATCAGTCTGCTGGTAGTATTGGTTCTTGTCTGACCATTACTTTCCATGCAATATTCAGGCAATATTAGTTGGTAAACAGTGGCTTGAAATCAACCATTTCAATCCTCAATATTCTTCATTCTTTTCTTCATCTTGGGTCAAGAAATATGCTGCCACATTTCTACAACACATGAAACGACTAACATCATTTTGTGGTTGGCATTAGATTTCTATTGATGGTTCATTACTATTTTATGTAATCTTGATTTGGTGAGGTGTTTAGCCAAAGTGCCTATTTATTACCATAGCTGTGTCTGTTTAGGTGCTACTCAACTGTATAACTTTTATTATTGGCATTATATCTTGTCAATATGTAAAAATGAACTGCATAAATTGTTGCTATTTCAAAGTAAAGTAGTCATTGCTCCTTCTTTTGTTTCCAGGTAGAGTGGGGAGAGGCTAGCATGATTGAAGCAGAGCGTATTTTGCTTAGAAATGCGATCAAGGATTCTTTTAATGAACGATTTCTTTTTCTGTCAGATAGGTGCCTTTTTTTTTGATTGATCTTATTATTTGTTGATGTTAAAGTTTAAACAATGAAAATGATTCCTGGTTATGATGCTATGCAAACTATAATAAACCAGACAGGTGGTGGTTCTTGGTATTTAATCATTATTTATTATTTTGTTACCTTGGGACTGGGTCCATTGACTTACGTTCCTTTATCTTGCCAATAACTAATATTTTATATTGTGCTCTTCTAGGTCGTTTATATGAGGATCTTTTCAATGGTGGTCCTAGGCCTTGATATTGGTAGCCCTTGACAACCATTGTAAATTTGTGACAAAACTTAAAAATCTTAGTAGCATGGTCTTGACCCTAAAATTCAATAGATGATAATTCATATATCTAACTTTAGATAGATTGGACTCGGCTTATTGTTGTCGTTGTTGTTAGTATGCATGGAACTCCATTTCTCCATATGTTAAGTGATTAATGAGTAGCATAGCTACTTCTTGGTATTAATATAACTCTTCTTCCCATTATGTTTAACATTAAAGTGTTGGATTAATCTTCAAAGAGTTCTGTATTATTGACATATCAAAGTTATTTTGTTGATATAAATATGTTGAAAAGTTGTCTCTAGGCAGATGTTAAAGATTCTGTTGTTATTAATCAATGGATTATGAGCATGTGTAAGACCATGCCTTTGCGTACCTCAATTTCTTTTACCTCGTGCATAGCCTCTGAATTTGCAATAGACATGAAGTTGTGTTAGTCTCAATTATTTTGAGTTGGGTACATCTATCTTGTGTTAGTCTCAATTATTTTTGAGTTGGGTACATCTATCTTATCCTCCATGTGCGATGCTAGGTCACTAGTAATGGAACTTGCAATAGTGTGCTGATAAAAACGGTGACAGTATCTTAAAACATGACTGAATTTTCCAACTCTCCCAATGTTATGCTCTACTACTATGTTAGACTCATAATCATGAGCATGCAACATGGGTGTGAATCCAAGCATGAGACAGATTTTGTGAATTTGTACACATGATCAACAGGGGTGTTAGTTTGAGTTGCGGAAACAACCTCTTGCAATGTAGAGTAAGGTTGCGTATAATAGACTCTTCATTGGGACCCCGCATTGGCATGAGATTCATGCATCGGGCTGCCCTTTATCAGCAGGGGTGTATGTCATGAGTTCACTTTGAGTATTGGTGTCAAAGTGTCCTATTTGAAACGAAGGGGGTAAATGAAGAGTCTAAATATCTCCACTATAAGTGCATCTTTGAAATATTCAATTCTTGTATCTATGCCCTAAATGTTGACAGAGTATTTTCTTCTAAATGAGACATCTGTTGCTTCAGTTTTTAGGAAGATCCTTTCTGTGTTTGTTCATATCTGGTAGGTTTTCATGATGATTTTTGAACTTTTTGTCGCTACCGTGCACACACACACATGCACAACACACACAAACAAATTTTTTTTGATTAGACATATCTTTACTGTTCTCACCTGCCATCAACTAGTAGCTGTTTGACCTCTGCAAGTCTTAACAATGACTTATACTTCTCTTTATCTTGCAGTTGCATTCCATTATATAACTTCAGTTACATCTACAAATACATAATGTCTACGACAACTAGCTTCATAGACAGGTAACATTCCTCTGATCCTGCTTGTCATGAACAATTTTACACACTATTTGTATGTCTCTGCAATCTCAATTTTGCATTAATATTGTTCGCTTTTCTTTGAACAGTTAAAAGGGTTTATCAATACAAATATTGCTAAACTAACTTTCTGTGTCATATATACATAATAAATTCCTATTTTTCATTTTGGTTTAGTCCAACATTGGTGGTTGGCTAGTTCAGAATAGTGTTGGTTGACAGGCCTTGATAAATCTATACTCATTAGCAATTAGCATCATAAGGGGACATAAAGCTCCATTTTTGAAATAAAATTGATTTGAAGTGAATCCATCAATTTTGCTTGGGCAGCAGGAGCATTGCTCCTACACCTCCTGACCTCCAGCAGATCAATTTCTGCCATCAATTGATTCAACAATTTTTTCAACTGCATGAGTCAAGATTTAGAATTAATAGCAATGAAATGAGAAGAGCGAGTGTAGAGTTAATTGTGTCTTTCACTGAATTCTTAGGAACCCTAACATGTTGGTGAGTGGTTGAAGAAATGCACCATGGGAAGTGAATCCTTTTGTATGAGTATCAAGTGCTAACTCTACATTCCTTTCGTGTGCTTCATCTTCAGTGGTAGTGTCTTAGGTATCTCAGTTGACTCCCTTGGAACTCCAAACCCTAGTGTCATTTCTTGCATGTCCTCAATGTGAGAACTCTTTTGTCTGCAACAGATGTTACCCGGTGACTACTCTTCCATCTCTAGATCTGTAAGTGTAAGGTCAATATTTTGGCATAAAAGGGTCACATCAGCTTTGCAATATCTTCTTCCTCTTTGGATGACCACAGCCGGCACTATTGCTATGCTTTATAATAAAAGTAACATCAGGTTACTGACGATCAAAACCCCAGTAATTGGAGTCTGTAAATAATGCTCCGAAGGTAGCAAAATTCCTTATCGGGTAAATTCTGATCTGCATGACCATTTGAAGCACATTCAAATTGCTAGACAAAAGCTATGTGATCAATTACAGAAAATTGTATCCTTAATAAATTTGCATTTATTATTATGCTTCCCCACACACATACACGCAAAACATATGCACACTTACAAAGAAACATAGATTTCAAATGAGGAGACTTAGCAATTATAAATTGCAGAATATATCTTTGTAATGGCCACATGGTTCTAGTAGTATCTGATTATACAATACTGGAAGCAGTTTTGCTGATACCAAAGAGGGTCGTTATAATCCAAGAATGAACCCAGTTATTCCTGTCTACAATTGGAGGAAAGGATCTCAGGTACTGACTGAGATTTCTGAATTTGGTTTATTTCATATCTGTACTCTGTATGATACTAACATGATGTTTTGTGGCTTTTTTAGTGGGTAGTGTTGACAAGAAAACATGCTCAAGTTATGATCAATGATGATGCAGTCTTATTAGAATTTGAAAGGCATTGCAGGGTATGATTGCCTATTCTACTAAGTTCATAATTCAACTTAGTTTAGAGTGTTCCTGTGGTCATATAAATCATATTTGGTCCTTTTTTTCCTCCATGCCTTGTATCTTAAAGAATAAGTGACAGGCTTTAGTCATCTGAAGTAGAAAGTACTGATGATTCTTCACTGTTAATAAATTGAGCAACTCTGAATGATAAAACATTCAAACTGATTTTATTGATTTTTATGATCATTTGGTCAAGGCACCATCGTTGAAGGTCTCCCACATTGTTTAATATTTTGCATCCTAGACCACTAGTGTCTCTTTTTCAGATGAATTTTAGGTCACTTCCTCCTGCAACAGGTTGTATTACATTTTAGTTTTTGGCTATTGTTTGATTTAAGTACCAGCGGACAGCTAGATAGATTGACTTTGATACCAAAGAGGCAAAAGTCGTGTTTTTTCCTTTATTTCATAGTATGTGATCTCATGATATTTATTTTTTGTTTAATAAACATTTATATTTATCTGACGAGTGTCTTTGTAACTGTTTCTAGAGGAAGTCTTTACCAGAGTTTTGGAGGGATCATCCTTTTGTAAGTAGTTCTTCCCACTAAGTTTTAATTATTAACATTCTTCTTTGTTTTGTTTGAGTATTTTTGAGAGATCTAATCATGAAAAGTTGAGCCGTGTAGCATATTTTTCTGAGGTTTCGGCATTTCATTGTAGCACAGTATAGCAGATCAATTGTAGAATCAGTGAGGAATAGACTGACCTCATTATAACTTGCTAATTGCCTACATTTTGACTTCCCAATTGATCAAAGGGAGTATGTAATCTGGTCGATCAATATCACCAACAGAATATCATATTTTTTAAAGCCTTATACTTTTTGATGAATGAAACCTAAATTCTTCTCTCTCTTTTTTTTAGTGAAATCCTACCAGCTTATCTTCCTGACGTTAAATGAAAGAACAATAGCATAAATAGCACCTTTTAATATTTTTCGGTACATACTTCTTGTATTTACTCCTAAACCACAATGAGACTTCGACTTCTTTTTGATGAATAAACTATGATTCCTTTTCATAGCTTTGAATATGACTCCTCTCAGTTAATGAAAATATTCTTTGAACTATAGCTTTGACCTGGTTGGTATAGGTTATACTGACTCCTTCCCAGATCTATACCAGCTATGCATCAAGCCTGCTGGAGAAAATCTACCAGCTTTGTCATTTGCAATGAAACACTACCACTTCTCAATCTTTCCAGAGAAAGGTGCATGTCAATTTTTTTAATTTGAATTGATGGCACAAGCTGAGTTTTTGAATATATACTCATGCAAATGGTATGGCTTGAACAATATTGTTATCAGGACATTGTGAACAATATTGTCTGCCAAAACCTTTGTTATACTTCTCGATCCTTTCTTCATGCTCTGCCAGTCTTAAGGTACCTTTGTAGAATTCTTCGAGAATATGTAGAAAATTATGTTTCAACAAGTCCCAGAAATTGTGATCAACTCATAGGCGAATTTATTAGGGCCTATAGATTTGTCCTTCCCTATTGAATGACTGCCAACTTGATCTCCTTGATAGAGAACAAGTACTCCAGATACATAAGAGTTTCTTGGTTGAATAAGATAACTTTTCCAGGTTTTGATATAGAATGAAGATGAAAATGTCCTTGAAAGCACTTGCATTCTCAATATGCTCCACTGTGTGCTCGTCTCAAATTTGAAGGCACGTAAAAAGGACTTTCTGTCACCAACTTTGACCTATTTGATCTCTGCTCTCAGTCTCGAATAGATGTCTTCAATATTTAGGTGGTTGTCAAAAATTTATAGGAAGTCTTTTTTATTCCAGTTCTTTGGTTGTGAAATTACAAGATTTTTCAAGAGTTAACAAAGAATTCTTGCATGTGGTTATGCACCATTTCCCCTTATTTGAGTCCCTTCCCAAGTCTTCCTTCCTCAATGGAGTGACAATTTGCTTTGCTCCAAAATCACGAGACTAACAGCAGCCTGGGGCAAATGTGGATGGAGGCTGCCATAAGTCTATACACGGTAAATCTGCTTCACAAGGAGCTAGGTGAATTTTTAAATATAATTCTAAATGTTATTACACAACTTGTTCAGATAAAGATTGATGAGATATATAACTCAACACTGTGTACTTGATAGTTCTCATCACAATTTAGATATTTTTTTACAATTAGTCTTGTCATCATCAAATGGGATTATGATTATTTGATAAACGAGTCTCAGTTTATGCCACTGACAAAAGTTGTGAAGATTGGTTTCACAGTTTGTATTATTTGAAGCAACAGGCTGCACTATAATTAACAATGCCAATCAAGTGAACAAATTAGCCATGCAAAAGGTTTTAAAGAGCCTTTTTAGATATCATTTGGGTGCATATTATAAACATCTATATTTCAATGTCAAAAAGGAAATTCAGACGCAACAACAATTAAAGTTTCATGATGAATATCAGAAAGCTTCATGGCTCACACATTGATGAGCATGATTGTGGTCGTCTTTAGGGAGTTGTCTAACGTAATAACATCATCAGAATTCCTTAGTCCCCTTTGTCTTCCATAAGAGATGAGGAAATAAGGAAGATGAAGGGTTAGGTCAAGAGGCCTTCTATTGTTGATATGGCTTATGAACTTTGCTCTTGGTTATGGATTGAATGCGTTTTGGGCAAGATATAAATTTGGTTATGAAGATCTGTTTGTCTAATCTGAGTAATTTATCTTGATTTTCGTCAGTCTATCAAAAACATTGATTTGAACTGTTGTGCAAGCTTTTGTCTAATCTAAGCACTTAATTTCTATTTTTTGAGTCCAACAATTGATAAACATGAGCTAGTTTGACGTAGCTAACTTAATCATTCTTTTGCAGCCTGTAGATCCATCCAAGGAGCACAATTGTATACCAGATGAGCATTATGTTCAGACACTGATTGCAGTAAGACTCTTTGAGTTTGTTTATAGACACTCTTCTTGTTCATTTAAGGCTAAATTCATGGAGATTGGCACCCTTGTGCTACTATTTGATTCAATATTGGATGCATTTTCAGTATGTAAAAGTGCAGATATGAAAGTTTAAAAAGAAATAAATTATTTTATAGCATGTAATTTTATCTGCATTTAATGGCCGCAAAGATATCTGCAACAAACATTACAATTTTCATTTGAGGATGCGGTCTCAAAATATGTTTACTTGAATGGTGTAACAACATATTTCTTATCATAAAAAATTCCTTCGAATTATAATTTTTGATTGCAATATATTACTGTGATTGAATTTAAAACAATGTCAACCGGTTAGTTGCAAACACACCAACTTGATTACATAAATGACTTGAATTTGGATTATCCTAGAGCATTCCCACAATATGTTGCACAATCAGGATACATGCAGTATGCTGCTTTTGCACTATGTTAATTGTAAGAAGTGTGGAAACACTGGATTATTGCGTGTACGATCTTCTATTCTTCTAGTACTAGCATTAAAAAAAGGGCGACAAACATTTCTTAGCTCTCTTCAAGCATCAAGCACTTTAGCTAAGCTTCCATAGCAGTTGGGTGGCAAGGCTATGAGGCCATACCGAGAAAAGCATGCTTCCTTGCAACAAGTTAGCAGGCGTCACTTTGATTTGATTGTGGTAGTCATGCAAAGTTATTTCCTAATCTTAAATGTCCTGTTAGCTGACATGCTTCCGTAGGCACTTCTGTTTTTTCCCCACGTTAATATGACAAATATTTATAAACAATTCTTATTTGTTTTGTGTTATGTTTTACTGGCCATGAGATCTTATTAAAGAAAAATGAGTCAATGCCCATACAAACTACTTCGTGATTGTCTTTGCTATTTCTATTTTCTGAGGCTCGTGACCATAGATTAACAGTTTCTATGATGTGTATTGTAGTTTCATGTTTTTCATATCATTGAAGCCATTAATAGTTCAATTTCACTATCCAGCAAAAGGGCCTTGAAGGTGAAATTACACGGAGATCATTGACACATACATTATGGGATCTTTCATCTTCCAAAGATCGTCAAAGGCGAGGATGGCATCCTGTCACATACAAGCTTTCAGATGCTACACCCAAGCTTATCAATGACATAAAGGTATGTGATATTCAAGTACTAGTAGTATATTCGCTTTTTATTATTGATTTGATCATATATACACAAACACGTGTAGCAAAGCAAACAATTAGAGTCTTGTAAGATAAAACGAACTTCACTGCAATAATGAGGTTTAGTGGCTCAAAATTTTGATAATCACACATCCATTAGTCATAAGCTTGAACTATAGAAACGTTGGAATTTGATCATTAGTAAATGCTTAAACCAAAACCAAAGGATTTTGGTACAGAAATCTTGGGATAATAGTATGCCTTGATTAGGTATTATATCTCAAATGTCTTCGAAGTGCAGGGCATAGATAATATATACTACGAGACCGAGTACAGGAGGGAGTGGTGCAGAAGCCAGGGAATGCCATCGAAGTGCTTTCTCTTTGCCAGGAAATTCACACGAGCTGCTGTCATGGGGCTTCTCAATTCGGTAATGCAAGACTCACTATATCTATCTTGTTCATTCACTTCATATGCACATGTACATGACATTATCAATCAATTCCTGTTCCCTAAGCATAAAACTTGTATCTCACTTTTCAGTCCGCGCTAATTATAAATTGAAGAACAGATACGTTTATACGACAGTTCATCTACAAGTCTGAGGAGCAGGTAAAAATCGTAAAACTCAATCCGAGAATCCTTCACATAAAATTGTTGAGCAGGCAACAAATATATCAACTGTGAGCTGAGCTATGGATGTAAATGATAAAAGCAATAATTTCACAGTTATAGCTTCTTGAAAGAATGAAAGAAGTCACTGTTCGGGCTGGCTAGACTAGCCCCCGTGATTTACCTCCTCCGTGTTGGTCCTGGGACGGACTGACGGGGG
>JBBUKS010000100.1:15218988-15251977 GCA_038050645.1 Hedychium gardnerianum | reverse complement strand
TTCCGCAATTAAGCGATCATTTATTTCATTTGACACATTCTTCACATAAGATAACCTCAATCCATACTTGATACAATAATACAACATAAAGTACTCCACAACTATAATTACACAAACTCATACTTCCCAAAATTAAAGAGTTTACCAACAAGCACCACTTAAACATTTCATCAAACACCTAATGTGCATGAATTAAATTGACACTAATTCACATGTCATCCAAAAAGTAGAAGCCAAAAACTATTACATACAACTAACATCAACCAAATGTCATCCATCCAACATATAATCTTAATGCTTAAACTACTACACCATCAACCATAGATTTAGTCATAACTAAACAAGAATAACCTAGCTACGCTAAAACATGTCTTCCACTTAATCAATTTCACCACAATATAATCCATAACCAACTACTCTACACATAAACCGAATACACCCCCATTTTAAGCTACAACATATTTACAATTAACCAATCCATAATTAATTTCAAATCTTTACACATCCAAAGTGAAATCTAAATTTTAACCAAGTAAATACATTTCATCAACACAACTAAATAAATCTATCTACTAATTTATTATTCCAACCAAACTTCACAATCACCACTTACCTCTACTGTTGAGGGTTGCCGGAAAATGCCCAAGTGTCGGAACAGTGATTGGCTAGCAAAGAACACAGAATCCCCCTCAAAGCCACTGATCTGCATACCAAACAAATAGAGAAACCAACGTTTAATCATCCTTCTAACCTAAACTATTAGAAGCATCAACTACATTCAATACCACCAAACCTAGATCTTACCGTAACACCTCCAACTCATCATCAGAATCGACCTAGGTGATCTGCGATTACCAAATCCAGGAACAACAGGGCCGATCCTTGTGAAAGAGAGGAGATCAGCAACCTACCCTTCTCCTCCGATCCCCTCTGAACCATGAGCTCACAGTGGTGGCCGGCGTGGCTGATGAAGAGAAGCACCGATGAGAAGCGAAGGCATCAGATCTGACCCAACCGGTGGCAGAGGTCAACAACAATGGTTGGAGGTTAGGTCTATTACCAAGACAAAGGAGATGAAGCAATGGGCGAATCTGACCTAGATCCGAATCTGGTCGCTGGCGGTGGGGAATTGGGTCGTCGGGAACAATTCTGCCCCTCCTATCCGATGCTCGGCCTTGGTTACCAGCTATGGCCAACAGCTGACGATGTTGGCCGGAGCTCGCCTTAGATCGGAGTAGCTCGGGAACGTCGGCGATGAAGAGAGGGAATCGCGACTGAGGCGGCTCGGGTGGCTTCGGCGAGTGTCGAGTGTGGAAGAAGGGGCCGGCTGCGGTCTCGGGTTCGGCTGCGGCTGAGGAGAAATCGGGGAAGAAATGAAATGGGGATTTAATCAACACACTTAGGTTTAGATAAATATACTTAGGCAAATCACTCAATCAACTCCTCAATTAATTCATATTCTAAACAGGCCCTTTAAAGCCTATATTTTATATCCCTGTAAATTCCTCCGAATAACTCCAATTAAATCCCAGAAAATTTCTAAAATTTTCAAGAAATTCTTTTAAACTTATTCTTCGATCAACGCACATATTTTAATTATTTTATTTATCGTATTTAATAATTTTTGTATCGCAACACTACAGTATTGGCAAGAGGAATGCAAGAGGAATAAAATAGGAAACAAATGCACCCTCTGTGAAATTTGAAAGTTAGGAGATTCCACAACTTTAAGTGTGCCTGATCAATTGCCAAAAGTATTTATTTCATTAAATATGTTTGACTATATGAATCCTCTATGTTTAATAAATTTTCAACTAATTTTTTTTTAATCTTTTTTTTCGATTAATATGTATATTTATCGTGATCTAACATTTAACATAACTAACTAGTGTATTTAATGACCATCTAAATACTTTTAATACCCATACAATTATTATTTTTATTTGGCTTAGACTCTACGGTTGACGTGATTCACATTATTAGTCTAACATATTCGATCTACTTGATATGTGTGATAGTCCATCCAATTTATATCCTAGCAAGCTACGAATATATATTTTCTTAAAAAATGAAATATCCCTTAGATCGTGGAGATTTGCTTGATCTAGTCGATCCATCTAGACTAATATATACAATCTATAAAGCAACGTGTCTTAAAGGTAGAAAGTGCAAACTTTTCCTCCATAATTGTCCTAAAAAATAACATTTTGTTTGGCAATCCATGTAATTAAGAGACAACTTAATAGCATTATTAACATCTATCTTTTAATTTAGCATTATTTAACACTATTTTATACTATAATTTAATAATATAATAAAACTTAATGATATTTGTCATATAATTTAGTATCACTAATATATTTATAATACGCCAATATATTTATAATTATAATCTAAAGAACCATATGTAACAAGACTTTATAAGGGAATCACGCTAATCACAAATGACTTATCAATCTCGAAGAAATTTGCATATTTTCTTTTTGATAATCCTCCTTTTATTGTTAGTCGAAGAATGAAACGCAGCCTAAACATCTACTTAATGAAAACTAAATCATCAGACTTTTTTTTCCTACTACTTGCAAAGAGATGAGAATATTCAATGAGCTCGAGTTTACTACGAAGGATGGGGTCATACTACTTGGAAAAGAGAAGAGAGTAGTAACGAGTTTTTCCTTTTTACTTCCAAATAGAGTAGCAACAAGATCGCGTTTACTACGAGGTCAAGGCTCAATTTCCGACAATTTCTCCTCTCCCTTCGAACTCTGCGGTTTAGTCCAAGCGGCGCAGACAACAAAAGCCGCCAAATTAAGAGCGCTCAGCGCCGCCAAAAACCCGTAGAAGCAGTCGAGCCTCCCGTGGTTGATATCGTCGCCGAGCCACCCTTGTCGCCCTCCCTCGCCGCCGCCGGTCATGCTCTTGACTACCGAGACCAGGAAGGTACTCAGGAAGAACCCCAGCGAGAGCGTCGTCAGGAACAGCCCCGTGCTCATCGTCTTCATCCCCTTCGGCGACTCCCTGATGAAGAAGTCGAGCTGCCCGGTGTAGATGAAGGCCTCGCCGGCGCCCACCAGCAAGAACTGCGGTATCAGGAAGAACACGCTTATCGGCACCGTCGCGCCGCCGTGGAGCAGTACTGTTTCCTTGGCCACCGAGAGCCGTTTCTTCTCCGCGAGCGCGGCCGCCACCATGCCGATTGACGACAAGGCCAAGCCGATGCCGATTCTTTGAAGGTTCGTGAAACCTAAATACATCCATTAGATCGACAAATTAAGGAGCGCACGATCAGTAGAATTAGAATATCAATGCAAATTAGTTGTACCCTGTTTGCCCCATTGTTTGTTCATTAAAGGCATGATCACGCGGTCGTAGACGGCGAGGGTGATCAGTATCGCGCCGACGAAGAAGACCGTCAGCGACCCCGCCGGGATTTGGAAGCTCCCTATCGACCTCTGCATCGTCGTCGCCTGCTCCACCGAGAACGTGATCATCTGCGCGTAAATTGTCCAGAACATGATGGTCGTGGCCCAGATAGGAAGCAGCCGGATCATCATCTTCACCTCCTCGATCCTCGTCACCGGGCACAATTTCCAGGGGTCGTCGTCGGCGCACTTGCTCTCTCCGTCAACAATTATGGCAGCATTATCTAGAAAACTATATGCGTATATACGGAATTTCGCAATCAGTCGCAAAATGAAAATTTTCCCAATGATGAATAATTCTTTCATGGAAAAAACAGAGAGATACCGGAATCGATCAGTGTGCTGGATTTTGGAGTTCTCCGGGAAGTTGTCGAACATGAATTGCACATCCGACGGCAACGCGAGCTTCCTCTTCCTGACGGCGGCGACGATGACCTGGAGAATGTGGACGATCGGGCTCCCGGAGCTCTGCTTGTACCGGTACCTTCTGGTGCCGGAGAGGAAGACGAGGACGGCGAGGAGCATGGCGATGCAGCAGATGGCGTAGGCCCAGCTCCTGCTGACGTTGTCCTGGATGTAGACGAGGACGGTGACGGCGAAGAGGGTGCCGATGCTGATGAAGAAGAAGAAGCGGTTGAAGAAGAAAGCCATCTGGGTCTTCTCCCTCGGGTCCTTGTCGTCGAACTGGTCGGTGCCGAATCCGGAAACGCTGGACTTGAGCCCGCCGGTGCCGAGGGCGATGATGTAGAGGCTCAGGTAGAGGAGGCCCATCTGGAGCCCGTTGGCTCTCTCGCAGGAAACCTGCCCGGCGGCGGCGGAGCCGCACGGCGGCGGTCGGAGCTGCGGCAGCTTCGTCGTCACCGCGAGCATTCCTGTTCCCTGCATGCATTACGCGACGATCGATCGATCCACGTTGAAAATTAAAATCCTCCCATTTCTAGACCGAATCTTCACTTTTGGCGATTGGAGGAGGGCAGAAGATCGAATCGCAGAGTTACCAGTGATTGGAGGAGGGCGAAGATGGCAATGGTGAGGAATCTGCCCAGGAAGGAATCCGCGAGGAATCCCCCCAACAAGGAGAGCAGAAACGACGTGCCCATGAAATCCGTCACCATATTCGCCGCCTCTGCACTCGCCACATGCATCGTCCCTCCCAAGTACGTCACCAAGTTCACCGCGATCCCCATCGTCGACAGCCTCTCGCATACCTCAATTCCTGATCACCATCCCTCATTAGTTTCGATCGATATCATATATATCAGATTCCATGCACACACACACATATATATATACACAGACCTAGAATAAGAGCTGCAGGCACCCATCCACCAGTCCTCGACTTGTCGGCAGGCAATCCTTTGTAGTCCACTGCATCTGCTACAGAGTTCGAGTTGTTCTCCTTCGTTGGGTCCTATAAATGGGAAAAAAAGATCACACTGAGAATAACCAAGAATGCTAGCTAGCTAGCTAGTTCATTAAACAGTTAGGCATGTACACACCATGTTTTGTCTTGTGAGTACTACTGCAAGAGCATTGGAGTTCAATATATAGGTGTGGAGTTCTTCCGATCGATCCCTACACTTCACATGCAAAAAGGACCTCCACCGAGCACTAGCATTGGAGGAGAAGACAAATAATAAAAGAAACTCAGAGACTGTTAATTCGAATCGAATTAATTAATACTATGAGGTTGGTGTTGGTGAGGAGCTAGGAACTAAAGGGGATCACGTAACGTGAGTTGTTCATGGCATGGATATGTGAGAGTGAGGAAGCACATGTATGCAATGCGGTGCATCCACTTCCAATTGTGCTTCTCCTGCCCCACGCCACCTTCTTTTGTTCCTTTATAATTCCCCGGCCTCTTTCTGCTCGTTGATGGATGAGAAGGGGATTAAGAGAATCTAGTCCACTTCTTCTGCTTTTAAAGATTATGTATTATTTATGGGGTGCTTTTAAAATAATTAATGTTATCGATAGATCTCCTGATAATGGCAAATGAGCTTTGACGGCAGAGCATTGCCTGTGGCGCTTTGACTTTGCCTAAACAGTGCTACATTGTCATTTTAACCGCGCTCATATTGCACCACCTTCGTCAGCCAACAACAAATGCTTGTCACAATTGCAAAAGGTTTTGTTGCATGTCAACAGTCCTGTTTGTGGCGTTGAGCATGAGCCGAGACTTTCTTTACCTTCAAAATCTAACCTAGCAGAAGGGTAGACATGACCTTCCATCTTTCATATTCTTGTAAGAGCTAGCTAGGAGACAGAATAGACCACCCTTTCTTCTGAGGCTTCTGAAAGTTGGGTAACAACTGCTTCTAAAGTTCACATCTGCTCTGCTACACTAAGATTCTACAATAAGACAATAAGGTAGAAACACTACTAGTGATCACACATACAACTCTTTCCGTGATCCTTCCACTCACTCACTTCTCTCCACCCTTTGCGAGAGTCCCTTCCATACATATGATATGAAAAAGTGAGAGTAGACATCAAAAGCTCCTCACGCTTCACCGTTGGATAGGTCATAGGTCCAGGACCATGAGACTACTTGAGGACCAGAAGCATTGACGAGGAAATCCATGATCAGTACCCAAGTTGAGTCCCAAGGAAAAGCCTGAAAGATCCAAAGTCATGAGCCCTTTCACCTTTTGTTCTACAGAAGGAATGCATAGGACCACAGTTTGATTGTCAAGAATGTGACTGTGGTACAGAGTTATAGCTTTGGTATTGCACGGGAGATGTTCTCATCGTTAACTGAACCGTAGTTTGTGTGATAGATATTTTAGAAACTTATTCGCATCGCCAGTCCAGAATTGATGCGCAATATTTATCTATCTATCATTTTATATATGATAGATAAATATTGGATGATAATTATCCTTTATAAAGTTGTTTTTTTTTAAAGTTAATCATTATCTTTTCAAGTCTTTGTCTCATTTAATGATATTGATTGTTTCATTTAAAGTTAATCATCTTAAATATTTCGGCAATTGACCACAAGGCGCTTAAAATTATAAAATTTCCAAGACATTTAATTTTCAGATTTCTTTTAAAAAAAACATTTATTTCTCATTTTATCCCTCCATCAATCACTATGATGCTAAATTTCAAAGGACAATATTATTATAATATTGATTTTAAAATTTATGCAATATCAATGTGATATTATTTTTTTTAAAAATTAATATTACAATGTTACTAATTTTTAAAATACTGTTTTTTGAATATAATATCATAATGATTGATGAAAAAGTAAAATAGAAAATAAATGTATTTTTGATAAATTTAAAAGTTAGGTGCAAATTTTACCATTTCAAATACGCCCTTTGACAACTGCAAATGGTTTGAGAAAAACAAAGAATCCAATAAAATACTAATAAATCAAGAATCATAGCAGAATAATGATCAACTTTAAAGATCTATCTAGCAGCACCATTATCAACTACAGTAGCTGATTAGGATTTCAAAATATAACACTCACATTGAAAAAGTGATGTTGATTTTTAAAATATATTATAGTGATGATGTTCGCATTGTTTTGTTATAATAGTTGACGGAAATCGTAAAATTAAAAATAAATATGTCTTTTAAAAATCTAATAAAACACTAATAAATTAAGAATCTTAGCAGAATAATAATCTAAACTTTAAAGATCTTTCAGCACAATTGTCTGTAGCAGCACCATTATCCTCTTCTGTTTCTGCTCCTTTCCCACTCCCCCCTCAGCCCTACACTCTGCTCTGTGAACATATCACCTGCCCCCATGCGTAGCTGCCCTCTCCAACACACACTTGATCCGAATCATCCATAACACACAGCAGGCACAGAATGCTCGTCCTGTCATCGTCGTATCTTAATCTGATCCACTTTTCCCCCTTATAATTGCATCCTCTTGCCTGCCCTGTTATGGCCATCTGGTTGGCTCCAACTGATCGTCCTGCAATATTCTCTCCCCACTGATTAGCAGAACAAAAGAAGACAGTGACCTGTAGTAAACAGCGTAGCAGGAAGGAGGCTAAGCTCGATGTGAGGTGGCACGTTTATCCAAAAAGGTGGGGGACAATGGTTGACAACCAAACATGGGCCAAAAGTGCACATGCCTAACCCATGATCAACAACACATACACTTGCACCAATATCTGCTGTCAGACGCAGGATTAATTTAACCACATTTTTAAAAATGGATAATCACATGATACAAACAAAACAAAAAACCGTTTAAATATTGATGAAATAAACTTTTATTTGACTAAACCACCACCATTAGTTTGACTGTAATGAATGCAATTATTCTATCTTGACCACTAGGAAGCTCTACGCCATTGGATGTAAAAGTATTTCTGTTTGGAGCAAACGCGACAAGTTAAATCACTCCCAATAATACAGATACAGATTCAAATTCACCAATCTAGCTAGTTATTATTTGAACTATTCATATTGCATAATTAATGAGGCTGTCTGCAACAAGGTAGGTGTCACTTTTCAGAATTAGTAAACTCTTTGAAAGTTGTAACCCCTGGAAAGTTGTTGATAGGTGTCACCTTCCAAAGTTGATACCACTTGGGAAGGTCCTGGACTCAGAACCAGCCTCCACGATATACTTATGCAGCCACAATAGTATTTTTTTTTTAAATAAAAAATAAAAAAAATTTAAGCAATGGCTAGGTTGCTCTAATACTTCATGTTACATGCTCCAAAATTCTCCAATTGTAATTCCTAAAGTTATGTGGCTTTCAAGTCCAAAGATGCAAGTGGGATGTGGAATCTCAAGTGAAAAGTCAAAACATGCAGCCGTGCTTTGATTATGTTTTAAAAAGCACCAATTAGATCATTTTGGACGAACAAAATGAATCTGGGCGACTGCTGCTCTTCATATTCACTTTCGTAGCAAGTACATTCATGGGTAATCAAATGCCTCCCAAACGAATCTTAAGTTATAATCAATTCGTACCTTGGCTTTTTGGATTGGTCGACCCCTAGATTCATCAGTGATATCGATGGTAGACGTCGTGATCTCTGCGCCATGTTGATTAAAAAATCAACTACTGTCCTAAAATAAAACAGTTAAAAAGTAAAATAAGAGGATCTTACTTCTCTCGATCGCAAGCCCGTTGTTTTTCAGTATCTCCGTGATGGTGATGACAGTTGAAATTGCTGAAATGTATAGATTTAAGAAATCATCAAAAGAAGCTCCGCATGGATTACTGCAGATTGAAAATTTTAAGAGTAAATTGTAGTTTTGGGGGCAATTATAGTAACCCCACATAGGGCATCAATTTGCAAAGAAATCATATTCCTGCTCCTACATCTGAAAGTAAACTAGTTTAAATATTATTGGCGCATCCTATCAAGTGGAAACAGAAACGCAGGAACAAAACACTAACAGATTGAAGAGGCACACTAAAATTATGAAGTGAAGGACTTTCTAGAGAGCACATGAATTTACCAGGATGTTTTCAGACGGAAAGAAAAACAATGATAGGGACAAATGAGGCAAAGGAGGAATGGGACAACTAAGGTTTTAGAACAAAATAAAGAGAATTAAGGCAATACAAAGACTATCATACTTGAGAGTGAAGAGGGGGAAAAAAACTGTACATACATGACACTCTGATTTATCAACCTTAGATCAATTCAGCATCTGAATATGGAATTTTAGAACAGCTAGAAAACAAGACGACTAATGCAATGAGGTTGTCTGATTGAGAACTCTATCGAGTAGCTTGATGTAACTGATATGCATGGACAAGCTAATATGTCATACAACAGAGTGATATAATATATTAGGTGCTTTGACACATTTAGGCCCAGGGCATTAGAAGCATTCTCACGCATTGGAATATTTTGAGCATAAAGGAAAGAAAATTCCAAATTGCATACAAGTTTGATATTAATTAATACTCAGGCCACTACTGTATGTATACAATCTACATAAGATTAATTAACAGATAACAGTAAGTTTAGGAATTTAACTTCATCCAATTACCTGATTTTATTTCCCCCAAATCAGGCAAAAATGGAGGGGGGAAATGCAGTTTAAACATTTAATAAGCACAAGCAATGATATTATTTACTTTCTGTTGTCTCTATTCAAGTAAACATGATAAATGGAATCAGAGTGGAAAAAAGATAACATACTTCTTTACTTTTCTTTCCCCTTCACTTAAATTACTTCATTTCCAACCCACTACCTCTCCTCAAAAGTAAACACAGCATAAATGTGGAGATTCTGTCAAATCAGACAAGGTCACAAGATACTAAAAGGCGTCACACTCAAGTCATATCCCAACAAGAATGGGTTTAGAAATATAAAAATCATAATAGAGACCATGATAATCGAGTTGATTCAAGAACAAAATAGAAACTGATCAAGAAAAAAAAACATTTTTGGCCAATTAAAGTATAAAAAAAGAAGAGAAGAAGAATATAACTTGTGTAGTGTACTAATATATGTACTATCTTCCTCTTATTATAGACAAAATAGAATGAAGAGGGATGAGTGTCAATCCTTGTAAAGGATTATGAAAGCTTGAAATAAATATGCACAGGAACAAGTGTATCACATTTCTAACTCACAATATATAGCACCATGTTTATCAAGTGTAACTGCTAAATCTTGCCTGAAATTTGAACTCTAACGAAATAGTCAAAAAATTCAAATACAAACAATTTAAGCTCCATCATTTAATATTGCAACAAACCTTGCGAGCCATCAAGTCCCAGCTAAAACAACTATTAGATTGCTTTGATGATCACATAGCGTACAGGTGTCAAATATGTTATCTTTTTCAAAGTGGAGACAAGGGAATTCGTTGAAAAGGGTCTAAATTTAGGACAAGGATATGGGTATGTAACAAATTTTAAGAAACTAAATACTAAAATTAATCTAATATAGCTAAAGTTAATATTCTATTAACTTAATATAATATAACTTAAGTTACATTACCCATTAATCCAATGTAACTTACTATATAACTTGAATTATAGTACTGTTATTAATAACAGTAACATATCACTTATATTACTAGATATTCCTTTGCTTTTGAAAAGCAACCATGATTAAACTGCCAAAACCTCATCATAAGCCACATATGGTTGATTTTCTTATCCAAGTGAAAGGCTTAATTGATCTTCTAAATTTTCATTTCAAATCTTATTCTCACCTTAAATACTCTTCCAAGTTTCATAGTCCCATGAACACAAACTGCACCCTGCAATTACTAGCAAGAGGTACACTGTGCAACCTAGTACAACTACTCTTGCAATTGAATCGTTAATCTACATTTGCTGGCTGAAAGATGATTTGTGGAAAATATTTTTTTTTTCCAGCTCAACCGACTAGTCTATCCTGCCAACCTGCCCAACCACTCCAATTGACGCAGAAAATGTCTTTTCCAGAGGAAATTGTTTTCCTTAAAAATTGCTTATATTTCCCATTGACCAAAAGAAAATTTTTAACCATGATTTTCCATTGCACCAACTATTGGGCATGTTCCGTAAAACAAATGGAGCTTTAATAGTAAAATGCTCTGCTCCAATTCCATGCATTTAAGCTATGCAGTGAACGAAACTTAACTCACTACAACTCACCTACTCCAAGAAGGATATAACTAGAAACTGAACTCTTACCTTATTTTATTTGCATCAATTTTTTTGAACTCCTTTGATCAAACTTTAAAAAGCAAGAAGAAAAACAAGATTCATGCTTTCTAAATTTACATTAACTTTTTTTTTTGTATTTCCATAACAGATGGTACTCCTCCAACGTTAAGTTGGCTAGTTTACAGTAAGAGATATTCAATCAAGGTATCATCTAGAGCGGCTAAAATTTTTTGTGGATTCCTAGAAATGATTAACCAAACAAAATGAACGTTGAGAAAGTTCCATGCAGAGATATAACCCCGTCAAAGAGAACAAACACACCAGATCAACAAATAAAAATTCAAAGTCACAAATGTTATTAGTTCCATATCAGCATATCCACATGATTGATTGAACGAATCCAATAAGAGAATGTTTACTACGAGACTCTGACAGACAAAGAGCAGAAACATAACAAGGAATAATAACAGAATAATTTTTTTTTGGCTAAATAGAAAGCGCACCCATTCCAAGAGCTGACAGCTCGATTTCATTATGTTGCTGCATGTATCTCTGCGATTGCTGCGTATCAAAGAGAAGGATTCTCAGAAACAGAGTATTGTATTTAAAGGGCAAAAAACATAACTAGAGCATCCAGCAGAAACTTAAACAAGAACATAAAACAAGGTCTTTCCAACTGAAACCCACAAAAACTTCGTGTCTTCGATCGAACAACGAGTACATGACTGCAAAAATCTAGGAGGGACGAGTAGAACCTTGGCGAGATTAACGTAGAAGAAGAGGGGCTTCTTGGTATTGGACACCTGGATCCGGTTCTTCTTGTGGGAATCAGTAGACGAGATGTGGAGATTGTTAACACCCTCGGTGACTTCCTCCATCGGTGAGGGACACAGGAGATGCAAAAACCCTAACCCTAGGTTCCTCCAAATGCGCGCCCCGGAGCAATCCGTGAAGCAAAAACAGGTATTATTTGGGTCGTGTCTGATTGGGTTGTAATGCTTCCGACTGGTCGCGGATTTATCCCCAAGTGGGTGTCTCCACGTTTGCCTAAAACCTCGATAAAACCCCAATTTGCTTAAACTGCACTGTACCCTAAAAAGTGGGTATCTGTTTTATTTTCCAACAAGGAAAAGAAATCTATCACGCAATCTCAAATTCTTGTCCCCTGTATTTGTGACCTTTTTCCCTTTTTCTTTTCGCCGGCGCGTGACGGCGTGAGATCGCCCAGATTCCCTGTCACTGAGCTGATGCATTCATGCTGTCTGCGTCACCGTCCACCGTAGTAGTCGTCTTTGTGCGCATGGGGGCATCTGCCCGTGGTGCGAGGAAGTCGAGCGCGCCGCGCCCCTCGCAACTTTGCGCCGCAAGGCGCCGCCTTTCTCGCATCATTTTATACCTCAACTCTCGAGGAGAAGAGGAACTGCTAGCCCTGTCCATTTCAACCTTCATTCTCGCGTCCCGCCTCCTGCTAGCTCTCCGTCGTTCTCCATGGCTTCTCCGCCTCCTGTCATCTCCTCTTCGTCGTCTGCTTCTGGCATCGAGCCTCCTTTAACTGCAATCCCGCAAGAGCAGGAAACGCAAAGCAGAGCATCGCTGATCTCTCTGTCAGAAATTAGCCTTCTCCACACGCACTGTCCTCGGCCTCTGCTATTTCTCAAATTCCTCTGGCACATGGACGGACGGTTATGGGACTAGGTGGCTGTTCTCTGTGACGCATCTCTTCGGCGGAAGCTTGGCTGGCCGCCGCAGCGTACCTCGCCTTCTGCCTCCCCTTGCATTTCTCAGAATCCGGTGGGGATTCTTCTTTTTCATTTCCTGCTCCTTTCTCGCCGTGGATCCCTTCTACTTAAACAGCGCACGGCTTTGTCGTCCTCTGCTTGGGTATTCGACGTCGGCGCCGCTTTCTCTGCCCTTATCGTGAGCGCCGCCGGCTTCTGCCGGAGCGGGTGATGAGATATACATATCGGATTCCGAGGAACCATTGTTGTCGAGAGTGGCACAGGAAATACCTCCCTGTTCACCAGTTCTGGCTTCCTCAGCGCTTTCACTTTCTATTGGATCGGACCGTTGCTCGCCGTCGGTCACCGCAAAGCCCTCGACCTCGAGGACGTGCCTATCTTCAAAACAACCTCGACTCCTGTTCCGTTTGCTGCGAGCCTGGGAAGCGTTGCTCCTCACGACGTGACAGCCGGCTCGGGTGACGGCGGTCTATTCGATCGTGCACACCCTCGCTTCCTACGTTATACGTGGGCCCTACCTCATCAAATTCCTCTTCTAGTACCTCAACGGCGACCCACCCCAAGTTCACCGGCGCCGGTTATGGCAGCCTTCATCGCTGGGAAGCTCGTTGAGTGCCTCTTGCAACGGCATTGGTTCTTCCGGAGGCAGCAGGCATGGATCAGAGCTCGAGCTGCCCTCGTCGCCATCATCTACCAAAAGGGAGTTCACCCTGTCGACCCAGGCCAAACAGAGCCGGACCAGCGGCGAGGTCATCATTCTGATGAGCTTCGACGCGGACCGCGTCGAGCAGTTCAACTGGTCCTGGTCATGCTGCAATCCACCCCACGGGAAGATACAGGATAAGTGCCAAGAGAAGATGATGAAGGGGAGTCTTCATCCAACGATGAAGTTGTGATCCAGAGGTCAAGATTCGAGTCGCTAAAATAATCTCAAACAAAGCAAGATAAAAGTGTGAACAATAAATTTTCCGAGACCTCACATTGACAGAAACTCCGAGCACAGGACTGCCCCCTCCCTTTTCCTTGTTCTCCAGTTTCTCACTTGTTAGCCAACATTTTATATGACTATGTTAAAACGGTTTCCAACTCTCATTCATGTCTTTTGCTCCCTTCTTATGGTTGATAATATGAAAATTAACATGAATTCAGATTGGAAATCTAGTAAACTGTAATTTTATCCATTTTGTTTTGGGAATTCAGGCATATTCGATACGATCCGATGAAAATTTTTCATCGACCATCAAAATAAATCGAAAAATATTCATAGAGATTCATTCAAATAAATCGGAAAGTGCTCACGGAGACCACCATCAAAGCAAATCGAATAGTATTCATACTCGCGGAGGTCTATACAAACTGTAGGTATTTTTAAGATTATTATTTCATTTGAGGAAAAAAATTTATCATAGTTAAGATTCGATTATTAGATGTGATAATCACTTGGAGAGTCAATAGAGGGTCAAACCGTTGCATGCCTCGGGGCATAATTTCATCCATTTTGAATCATATAAAGGTCCGTTTATTTTGCCATCTTTAGCAAATTCACCCTTGTTACCTTCAAACTTAATTGCATATTCATCTCCACTGCAGTCTGGTCCTGTTTATCTTTTATATTGCAGGAATGCTCGCGGGGGGATTGATATATGTCACCTCTCCCAAGTGGAGTTCTTACCTTAGACAAAAAAATAAAAGGGTACCTTTTATCAAATTCATCAAAAATTCGAATTCTTATTTTACAAAATTCTGTCATAAATGACAAGCTGTGCCTTTTGATGATTTTAAAAAAAGGGACATCAGTTTATATTATGATAAAAGGCCCTTTCAATATTCACCCTTTTTTCTTTCTGCTTGCTTCTTCTATAATTGAACTCATTATTAGTTTAATTACCTCTGTTCTATTTCTGTCCTTTCTTGTGAATGTTATGCGTTAGTATTGGAAAGAGAATCAAATTCTTCCTTATTTATAGACAAAAATTATCAAGTTTTGATCTTAAAACTTGGAGTGTGTTGGTCAAGATCATTGGACGGCACTGCAGACTAATTATGAACAATCAATCAATCAATAATAATACAGTAATCGTTCATGGCCGGCAGCGATGTGGTCAAACGAATTCCATGACCATCGAGCAGCGCACATGCCTACGCATCAGCACAAACGACAAAAGGAAGAGCTGTTGAATTCAGTGTTTAATTACCAGCACAAGAGATGAGCCAAGCAAAAACAAGCTAAGATTCAACATAATTTAAGGAGAAAAATGATGGAGATTTGTAATAATAATATTCAGTGTTTGAATTACGATCTCAATTTGCCACTGACATGTGGATATTTTGATCTGCGTCAGCGCCTTCTGGAGATCTTTGCGGATCTTCGCTTGGTGAAGAATCCGCAGCAGCGAGGGAGCTCCGGCGACGGCGGATCCGTGGCTGGCTGCACGACGGCGGCGCGAAAGGGCAGCGCTTGGCGGCAGCCGCCGCCGGAGCTGCGGCTGAAGGCCATAATTCCGAGGGGACCGACGCTTCTCGAGCGGCGGAGCTCTCCGGCGACCTCGGCCTCCTCCTTGTCGGGGTCCGGGTGGTCGGAGAAGATTAACCTCTCGTCCCACACGAGCCCCGACGAGCCTGACCTCCGAAACGTCGTCGCCGATCGTTGCAACTGATCCGCCATCTTCTCCGTCTGATTCACTCTCTCCTTCTCTCTTAAATATACACGAACTGGCTGTTTCTGCAAGATCTATCGCCGGTTTGATCTTGTTCTGTTATCGTGAATACTTTATATAGAAGAAGGTTTAATTAGGGGAGGAAAACGGAGAGAGAGAGAGTGCCACGTGATTGTTTATTTCTCTGCATTTTAATTATTTTTGGAGGAGAATAGTCAACATAACTTTTTAAGATTTAATAATATTTTTAAAATATTCTTAGATTTATTTATTAATACATCTGTCATCATTTTTGATAGTTAGAAGAAAATACTAAAGATATTTCAATAATAAATATAAAATATTGAGGGCATTTTAATGATAATAAATATACTTTAGTTGAAGTAGAAGTTACAACTCGAATATATAGATGATATAGTTTAGTTTCGTTTGTTATACATTGACACACTAGGTAGAATATGTAGATGTGTCAACCAAGCATTTTATTTTATAAATGATTAATATTAATTATAAAATTAAAATGCTTTGAGATTAATTAGTATTAAACATAGTAATTTACCCAAGGAACCTTTTTGTTTATTTGAGCTTTTTAAACTTTGTCTACCATCCTTGTTTAAAGTTTGCCAATTTTTTAATCTAAATTCTCTGTTTAAATTAAAGGCCTACCTTTTACCTATATTTTGTTTCAATTATTGTAATTTTGCCTTTTGGCTTAAAATATTACTTTTTTTCCTTGGAAAATTCTCACTATACTTATGGATTGCAAGCCAAACCAAAGTGATAAAATATTTTTCAGGCTTATTAACTAAACAAATTTTATAAGTTTTAATCAACCTTTAGTATTCCCTCCTCATAATTAAATTGATAAGAGTTAGCATGAATTCACCCTCCTAATTTATAAATTTCTTTGTTCATCTTCGCTAATACAATTATAAATTTAATGTATTATATTATTTTTTTTTTGAATTAAAGAAGGATCACTCATCTGTCATCATCATTATTACCATTAAATTATTAGAGTAGTTGAAGAAGAAAATTGCATGAGTGAGAGATGGAACGAAAAGGAGAGTAGGAAAAACGTAAAGAAAAAGAAAGAAAAAAATCAACTCGATTACGTCCGTGAAGCCAATTCACGTTGGTTTGGAGTACTAGCGTGTGACAATTCTACCATTTGAATATCAACTCGATTACGTCCGTGAAGCCAAGAGAATAACCCTGTTTAGATAGTTGATTCTCTCTTATAGATGGAACATAGTTGAACCGACTTCCCTCAGAAGTCAACATCTCGAGCCAACTTCTCGCTGTGTCGATCTCTCTTAGTTTCTCTCGCAGACCTCCATGCCAATAGCTTGCGATTTCAGTATACTAACAGACACATAATTTTCACCTTTTAGCAAGATATTAATCCACATCTTTACATGAAATAAATCGGATATGATAATGACTATTAAAAACAGTTGAAATACTCTACCTTTCCCTCTGTACATTATCCAACCCTAAGCAGCTGTCGACCAACTCATTCCTCCATCTCAGCAGCAGCAGCAGATTTAAGCTGCATCACAATAATAGTTAACAGGATGGAAAAATAGTAAGCAGTCATAATTCAAAGACAATACATGAGCTGGGGATAAGCAAACAGAGAGAACCATGCAAGGCAAGGTTCACATGCCGTGTCTGAACAACTCATTGATTTTATAAAAAGTGGAGCAGATCAGCCACTTGAATATCTTTACAACGCCGTCTATGCGTTTGATAACTAATATCCTCGTTCAGATTAGATGAAACCAAATTTGTACTAATAAGGGAAATTTGAAGCACGCTTAGTTGCATTAACATTTGTATCTCATGATATGCAAAAGATATTACAAGGAAATCTAATGCAAGCCTTTGAAGGTTAATCAACTTGGGCCAGTTCATAGTCTTTGGGAAGATTCAGGTGCAACTCAGAAAAAATATTTATTTTTTTACCATAAATAAATCTTCAGATCAATTAGTAGAGATCGACTCAGATGAAGAGCGTTGGTAAGGAACACGCTGAGTAGGTACTCCATCCTCAAGTCTCTTGTCTTCGAACCACTTCGATACTCTCTTCCATGGAAGGTTTGTTACATGTATAATGCTGCTAATCATCGCATTCTGCATCATAGCATAGAAACAAATGACAACATATTGATGATTGATTAATGGCATGATTATTGTACTGTGCATTCCTGTATATAGCTCATGCTTAGTAGTGAAACAATATAGCAGTATTATATCTGACATAGAAAGACATGTCTTATTGGTCAAGCTGTGTACAAGCTGAAGCCTCAACAGTAAAAGGAAATAGTAGGTTCTTTGCTAATTATTTTCATCGGAGACGATAAGTTATCTCACATTCCCAACCATCAGAACTGTCAACGCAAAATACTTAAAGGTTGCAGGTGTTGAATGTCCTTTTGTGAAGGAAAAACTTACAGTAGGGCGTTTTGTTCGCGAGTAAACTCTTTCAAGCGTTTCAATATGAACTTTCTTCAACCTCTTTTGCATTAACCACCTTTTCTGCATGACATGGACAGGAAGATCCTTTTCAGGCTTGCTTTTAACATCAACTGATGTTGTAAGAGGAGGTTCCATCGGCTCACTTTCAGGTTCAAGTGTTTGACGGATGGCGTAAGGTGACCTGCTTGAAGGGTCAAATGTTTGTGTGGACTCATCTGGTAAAGAAGCAGACAGGAGTAAAATATTTGGAGGTGGATCACGAAGCAATTCAAGAACATACGCTCTTTCTAGACCAAGTTCTGCAGCAAGACACTTAATCTGCAAAGAGAACACCACATAAAAATAGGCATGACCATCTACAACTCAGAACATCACTAATGGCTTATTATCACACCATTTTTGTACAGTACATATTGTCATACTCTCAATGAGATACTTACACTAGTTTTTCGTCTACCAATCTTTAAAGCACGAGCCAATCTCCGAATCTGCCAATTCCTAAGTTTTGGCTGTCTTTCTTCGCCATCCTCCTCCTCACTATCCAAGCTTTCAGAACCTGGTGAAATTCCAGAAATTTCATCTTCCTCTACATCACCAAACGCTTCCTCCAACTCTTGTTCTAACATTGCCATATCTTCTTCAGTAATATCATCATCAGCGTCATCACTCAAGAGGTTATCATTTTTTAGATCTTCCTCAAGTTGGGCAAAAAGGGCCTCCAAAGCATCTTCATCAATATTATCTCCATCTTCCTCATTATTTGGCAATCTTGTCTGTCAATAACATATTTTCATCATAAGACGCTCGAAACATACAAAGATAACTTGCTCATGCATACACAAAATCATAGCTGAAAACACGAGACACGACAATTCTTTCCAGCATCATCAGAATGAAACATAAGATATTAAAAACTAGAAGAAAAAAATCTGCAAAGAGAAAAATGCATCAAACAAACACTAGTATAATCTAACTGACTATAAATAGGGAACCAAGGGAAACATTGATCGATCAGCTTCTAAGATGTTAAACTTGATGAAGTTTAGTTTTGCAGGAGCATAATTGACTTGCTTCTGACATTGCTATGTTCTGTTAACAAAGCAGCAAGAGACTGCTTCCCATAACAATGCCCTTTTCACTACAGAGCTCATTTAGTTTGCAAATTTGAATCTGTTAACATGATGATTTGAAAAAAGACAAAATGAAGAACCAAATGTGAAGCTGCTGATAAATTGCTGTGTTTCATAAAATATTTTCTATTTTCCTGCATAAAAAGAATTTTATTCTTCAGCATTTTGGAAATTCAATTTGTATATCTCAAGTTAGGGATGGAATTTTTAGCAAAAGAATCCAATAAAAGTGTACAATAAAAAAAATATGAAGAATTTTTTCTTGTTTCTGGAAATGGTCAATCATCCTCTTTATAAATACTAAATTTTATTTCTTAAGGAACTGAAAAACCTCTGGTAACATATTGTTTTATTTAAAAAAATATATATGTTTTGTGGGAAAACTCGAATCTTTTCTAAAGCAAACTCGACCTACATTCTTTTTCAACTATAATTTTGGTCAGACTCCGTATTTGATCTGGCACACAAAAGTGAACTAGCTACAAAATAAGAAACTGAAATTGTAATTCAAGTCTTTGTTAATTAAAATCACTTCCGACAAGTTAAGTCATGTATTGATATAATGAAATACTCCGCCAAACTTTTTCTCGCAGAAGAACACACATCAAATTAATGGCGTGTTTGGTTCAAGGAGCAGATTAGGCAAGGAATTGAATAACCATTGCTAGGGAATGAAATCAACTATGTATAGAATATCAATAAGTCTACTTCTCCTTTCTAAATGAATGATATTCCTCCTCGTAGCTTAGGGAATGCTCATTTTATACAATTCAAACAATCCCCTTTTCATTATGAACCCCAATGTAGAATTAGAAAACAACAAGAAATCACAGACTCAGGAGTCAAAGTGTGGCATCTAATCTTTGAGATAATGAAGAAGATCTCCTCAAGGATTAAGTTGCTTCTATATTTGAAAAACTATGTATATATCTCTTTATCAGCTGATGCCTTAGTGATTTACTAATTTATGATTAAAAGTTGTGAGAACTATAGAGATAAAACTACAAAAGAACTCGGCATCTCTCATCTTTCAGTGAAGACTTGAGGAGATGAAAAGAATGTCTTCTTGCCATTATAAATTCGAGATACCACAAGAAACACTAATTCAGTCTAAAAGAGGGGAGTAGGGATACCTAAAAAATGAAGACTCACCAGATTCACTGCTAAATGGTTCTTCTCGTGCCTATCTGGATACCAATAAGTTGTTGGCAATTGTCATACACCTATCTAATAAATCCGACCCATTATTAACACAGGGCAGGGCATAACTTCAAGCATATAATATAAGTAACTCAAATAGTTTATGATACACAATCCATTAGCAATCCAACATAGGCACAATATAGAGCAGGACACATATTCATGTATGAAATAACTTCCATTAGAACTATTACTCGAAGAGAAAGACGCCATACACTAATTCATTACTTAAAGCTGTGGGTTTTCGAGGGGAACACGATTCTTTTACCCAGGGGAACGGAACCTGTTGTGCCCGAGCATAAGAAGACCAGATGACTTGAAAAATCTCAATAACAATAAGTTAAGAGCTGGGGATTCCGGAAATAGAGTAAAAGTGATAATGAGTACCTTTTGCCTGGGAGGGCCTTCTTCTCTTCTGATGGGCGCAGAGCTACTCCTTCGCCTTGGCCGAGCGAAGGGTACGAGGCGGAGGGACGAGCGAGGGAGACGAGACGCCGAGGAGACGAACGAGAAGGAGACGCTGACGAAGTGTTGCGCCCTGCTAGTTTCTCTGTAGCAGAGGGAAGCCGGTGAAACCCTAACAGCCAAGGCCGGCGTCGAAGCGGATGCCGCCATTAGCGAGTGAGCAAATTTATCGCCGTGATATCGTCGTGAAGTAGAATTAAAACAAACCAAACGACGGCGAGGTAAGCGGCCCGGCCCAGTTAAGTAGTCTTACATGTTACAAGGAATATGAAAAAAGTATATAAAAATGGGCCGGGCCACGAAATATGAAAAAAAATATATAAATGAATTATAATTTTATATTTAATCCTCTCCAGACATTAAAAAATATTTTAGAAAAATAAGTTTTATTTATATAAACAATTATAATTTTATCTGTAAGTATCTGACTACCTATAATTTTATGAATTTTTCATAAAAAGAAATTAATTTCAGGGTTTAACTTGAAATGTTCCAAGTAAATTGACTACTAGGAATTATTTGGATTAGATATTTATTCTAGTCAACTATAAATTTTATACATATAATAGTTTTTGAATCAATGTGAATAAAAATTTTAGATAATAGATTTTTTTTTTCAAACTTCAATTGTTTCAATGATTTTATTTAAAATATAAGCATATAACTAATCAATTGTTTTGGGAAATGGTCTAACATTATAAAATTTTTAAATGACTTACTTTTTTTTCATATATGGATAATTATAGCTAAATAATCATAAAAAAATCATGACAAGAGTGGAATAATTATAATATACATAGTTATCCAAACTAAGTTATTTTTCTATTTCTAAATTTTGGTTAAAATTTAATTGTATCAAAATAAAAAAAAATAGAATATATGTATTTAATTAATATCTAGTAAATTAGTGTGACGAAGTTATAACTTTTGGGGTTTGACGTGGCTTAATACCCTGAACCGGTCGAGACCGGTTGGCCGCCCCGGTTCCATTTATATTTTATCGGTTGCAAAATTCCCCGTTAATTTGTCTTCCAAGCCAGCGAAGAGACGGAGAGAGAGAGGAAGAGTTCTTGATCTGTCGTTTGCTTTCTCGTCCTTGAAAAGTAAGTTACCTTTTGGCGGATGGATTGATTATATGTCATCGGCTTGCGATCATAGTTTTGTCTTTGTTTTGTTTATAACTCGGTAATCTGTTGCTTTGTCTTTCTGTTATTGATATTGAGCAATTGGCGTTTAGTTGAATCAGGTTCTCAGGTTCTGCTTGATCTTTGATTCGGATGTTTGCTTCTTTCTTTTTTTTTTCTGTCATACGAGAAATGTTTGGTTCATTTTTGTTTTTGGAAACTTGATTTAATTGGGGTTTGGACATTCACTTGTTTTCCGAAGTTTTTTTTTTTTTTTTTTTGTATTTCTAACTATAGTAAAGAATCAAAATTTGATTTTTTTTTAAAAGACCAAGTCCTTTGGCTTTGATTTCTTAGCGATCTTATTGGAACAATGTTTAATCTGTCGAATGTTTGGATATTTTCTAATGCATCAGAATATCGATCGCTAGGGTTCGTCAGGTTGTATATTATGGTTGTCTGCTACTTTCTGGTTATGTTCGCCCTTGTTGATTATTTTTATCCATTCTCTCCACTCGGTCCATCATTTTATTCATCCACCCATCAATCCGTTTATGCATCCTCTAATTTATCTACTGACGGAAACAAGTTCTAACTCTCATTTCTTATTTGTTTAGGAATTCAAAAGCCTATCATGAGATTCAAGAAGGGTAATAAGGTGGAGGTTTGGAACAGGAGGGGGGTTCCTTCTGGCTCTTGGCAGAGTGCCGAAATCATATGTGGCGATGGACATACATATTCTGTGAGGTATGATGGGTATCCAACAGATAGCAGTGTGGCAGTGGCTAGAGTGTCGAGAAAAGCCATTAGACCATGCCCTCCACCATCAGATGACCTTAAAGAGTTGAGAATTGGTGATGTTGTTGAGGTCTTTGACAAGAACTCCTGGAAGCTTGCTGAAGTTCGGACTACCATTGACAAGAATAACTATTCTTTGATGCTCCTTGAATCTTTCAAGGAATTACGAGTCCACAAATCTTACATAAGGAGACAATCGTCTTGGCATGACAACCAGTGGATGGTGATTCATAAGGTAACATGATGTGCTGTTTTATGCCACAAAGTTATTCATAAGTCAATATAAATGATGATTGGTTTCTTAGAATTTTTACATATTTATACTGACTCCTTTTTGGTCTTTTCAATCTTTTGTTTATTTTTATTTCATAACTACAAATATGGTACTTATTATCTCTAAGAATCTGGGTTTACATATTCTGACCACTTGAAGTGTTCTTTTGTTACCATTAGGATTCTGGAAAACAAAATGATGGAAGACTAAGTAGCTCAGTTAGAGGAGGGAAGTCAGATTGCCCTATACTTCAGTCACATGAGAAGCTGGAGAATTATTCTAAACATAACAATTTTCCAATGGTTTTACCAAGAAGAATGAAGAAAAGGACACTTGATATATCAATTTCTGCTAACTCATGGAATGGAGGAAGAAAAAAGAAGATAGCAATTGGGAAAGATGGCAGTTGCCAGAGAATAACTGTGAATCCATTAAAGTGTACAGCAAAGGTAGATTATACTACAACTGGAAGACTGTTTGGTGAAAAATGCATGGATTGTTTCTTAAATAGCAGAACTTGTTCTTCTAGAATTGAATCTGGGCGGGTTGTACCACATTCAGATGAACAGAAGTATATTTTGAGTTCAGTCAATAGTGAGGCTGAAAGTATTTCATCCTCTGTTGGCAGTTGTAGTGTTGACAGCAGTCCATGTGAGTCACTGCAGGACAATGAAGGAGTGTATAGCCAAACTGATCGTGCTGAAACTTCCTGTGGTTATGAAAGAGACTCATCTCCTGATATATCAGACCTGCAATCAGAAATTCATCTACTGGAGTTGACTGCATATCGGTCCACTTTAACAGCAATGTATGTTTCTGGCCCGGTAAGTTGGGAACGAGAAGCAGTGTTGACAAACCTTCGTCTTATGTTAAACATATCAAATGATGAACACTTAATGGAGCTAAGGAAATTGATAAACTCTGACGTGGCAACATATCATCATAGTTGACTAGAAGATGTGCTTAGTTTTGGGGGAGTTACCAATTGGCTTGAGTATTTTTCTGACAATTTTTGTCATGTACAAAGGTGAATCAAAACTACAAAGAATTTAATACTTTTTAGCCCAATTGGACTCACCTTTTGTGTCATGATCCTGTTGTATTACTTTCAGTTAGCAATAAGGAGTATGCACTGATTGAAGCTTTCTCACACAATCTTTTACTCTTTTTTTTTCTTTAGTTATCTTCTTGCCTCATTTCCTTGATATTCCATGCAACTGTACAAGTGTTGTAATAGATATATGTCCAGTACCTCAAGTGTATATATTTATCAGGGTTTCTTTTGCAGCTTTGTTCTAATAACTATAGTTTGGATTCAAAATCAACTACTTTGCTCCAGTAGTGAAAAATTAATGCCTATGTTTGTCGCACTCAAGTTGATGGCCTTATATGGCAGCCAAAATGTCAACGAGGATAAATTGAAAATTTTAATTTATTGAGGAGTTGATTTCAATAATTTCTGACTAGCATACAAGGAACTATGACTTGTATGTCTTTACTGAATTTTATAGAGGACAGAGATCGTCAAAAACCACAATGTAAATCTCTTTTAATAATTAATTGGTCATGCTCATTGTTGCATGATTTGTTTTTGATGTGAGATCTCATGAACATGTGAAGCTTTTAGGCTTTGTTGTAGCGCTACTATGTGACAAATCCATTTGATTGACTTATTATAGTTCCATCTTGTGGACAGAATTGACACTATTATCCATCTTCCAGGGCCAAAGTTGGAGGCCTCTAAGCTTTGCTTCCATAGGCCTGTGATGATATTGGAATTGTCATGCCTTTGCACTTCAATCAGTGCGTCAAGATTTCCATCTTATTCTCATGGGGTATATAAGTTTTGGTGCTTCTATTTCTGTTTGCAACTATTTCAGGCCTTTTGCCTTCGATATGTGTGATGAAAGGGAATTTAATTGATACTTGAAACTTATCTTAGTATCAAAATTTTGATCTTTGATTTTGTTCAGAATGTTGACTTTGTTATAGATATAGGGTATGTTTCTTGGGAGCTTATGCTTCTAGTTTAGAAACATCTGGTAAATGGAAACATTAATAATCTTTCTTATTATCTGGATTTAAAATTTTGAAATCAAAATTCACACTAGTGAAATCTTGCAACTTAGTTTCATTCATGCAACCATAAAGTCATTGATAGTCATTTGAATAAGTTAAATAAGTTATACTACTACTCGTCTATATAAGTGGACTTCTAGGCATTTTTGGCACCAATTATTACCCAAGGAGGGTATGTCTCTAGATAATTTACATTGGAATTTTTATCTGACATGTTTAGTACATGCCCTAGGAAGTGTTTGATTAGCGGCAATGTTGAGCACTGAAGGGATGCTCGTAGTAGCTTTTCTGAATCATCATCGTTCATGGTATAATGTTTTTATCCTATTTGCCAAAGTTGTATACATTTTCAAGTGGTGGGAGTCTATGGCTTATTTCTCATACAATCTCCATTCTAACATTTTTTTAAGATGCATTTGAGGAGAATTGGATGAGTTACACGAGGTGTGCAATTGTGCATTGTCAAACTTTCTGCAAGCAAGTAACTTTTCTCAGATTTTGAACCATTTATTCTTCTCTTTCATTCTCAGATGGAAAAGAAACTTCTATGGCTTTTATCATTTTTATGTGATTTTTATTTCTAGCTATTAAATTAAAATTTAATGAATAAATTTATATTATTCTAGTATCAGGTATGTTGTATATTTCCTAGTGGGATATTCAGATGTCTGTTTTTATATAAAAATTATAAACACTATAGCTGAAAAAGAAAAAAGTTATTATTCTTTCATTTGAATTATCAGGATTAACTCATATAGACTCCCTGTCTATGCAGGGAAGCTGAGATATCTAAGTGGCAAATATTATGATTTAGGTATAGGTAGCTAACCTTTCATGGCATGTGAATCTATATTGTTTATATCTGTGAAGAATTGCATTGAAAGTGAATCATCAATAGCTAAACCAATATATGTTTCTTAAATCAGGATAGTGCTGATTTGAAAATGTTAATTCCCTTGATACTGGATAAGATTGAAATTTAACAGTTAGATTATTATTTTTTTTTTGCATGTCTCATGCTACTAAGGTGATTGGCAGTTAGTGCTCACCTACCTGCAGACACTGGGTAGAAGAAAACGACATTGATGAAGTCTACACTCATATTTTGTCCTCAGGTCTGCTGTTCTTTGTCTCACTAGAAATTGGTTCTCAGAAATATGTCTCATCCAACCTATTGATTATTTCTTATGTCTTTCAATAGACTGCATTTGAATTTCCTGTTGGCATTTGAATACTACATATTAACACATATAGGTACACAATTGTAGAGGTATGCCTTTCTTTTTCACCCTTTGAATGTTTAGATATTTCCTACACATTAGTTTTTTCTTAATTCAATCTAACATTCAATGTTTTCTAGCTCATTGTTAGTTTGAAGTGGTAGGAAAAACTAATTTAGTTTCTAATAACTTGGTTTTCTTCTAGGAGCAATGATTTGCTAAGGTTGCCAATGAATCAATTCTTCAAGTATATAGCACAATTGTCAAAATTCACAGATGCCAATACGGATTGACCGAGTAATGTAAAGGCTGACTTGATCTATCTCAAAATCACTTATATAGATCAGTGTTGTAAATGGCGGTAGGCGGTGGCGAGGCGGTCAGTCACTGCCTACCGCCTCGACCGCCTAGGCGGTTGAATTTTTTTTACTATTTTTTATACATAATATTATAGATAATCATTATTCTTTATAATATTTACTTTTAATAAAATATATTAATTAAAAATTTAATCTAAATATTTAAAAATAAAAATTATTTCTTTATATATATATATAATGAGATAATTTTATTAGGCTTTAATTAAGTCTATTTAAATTATCTCAATCAGTAGTTGATTAAAATTATTAATCTAAAATTTAATTAAACCCTGACTTACAACTTATCCGATACTTCGCCGGGACCACGCAACGAATCCGGACGTATGGCTGGGTTTGGGCGACGTGTTCGGGCTTGTGCGATATTTCTGGACTCGTCGTTGGACCTAGGAGACGTCTCTAGGTGCGTCGCGGTGGTGAAACAATGATAGCGGTCCAGGCGCGGTGGTGGTGGAAGGAGGTGAGTTACCGCCTAAAGAACTGCCTCAGCTTGAGGCGGTGCGGTTGATTCTCGCCTCCTGCCTAGGTGGTGCTTAGGCTGCCGCCTCGACCGCCATTTAGAACACTGATATAGATTGATGGCAAATTTCAAAGAAAGTATAGCTTGGAAGAAATTATGTAGAAATGAGTGAGTTAACTCCATTAGAACATAGATTAAATTGATTGAAAGTTCGTCAATTTATAAATGAATAGGTTGGAAAATTTGATTTTTGAAAACTCAACTAATCTAGGCAGCTTTTTTTCTGATATTAGTTTGAACACTAGCAAAGGCATATAGGAGAGACATATCTTGAATATTTAATATTGTTTAATAACTTCATATTGATAAATATGATAGCATTTAATAATATTTTTTAGTTATTAATTCTATATTGGTAAAATATAATTTATTATCTAGCAATAATCTAAAGATGCATTTTAATTTTACAATACAATGTCATCTGTTATTTTTATAATATTATTTTATTAACCTAATAATAACAACAATATGAAATATTGATGATATAACTACTTTAATTAATTAATCTTACTATTCATATGACTATTCTAATAATTAATCTCACTATTTATTGTTTACACTGATATTTTATTATTTCTTGGGACACAATATAATTTTTATTATGATTAAACATCATTTTTTTAATATCGAGTTATATACTTTTTCACTTTTTTATAATTTTTGTCCAATAATTTTGATTTCATTGGGTTATTAATCCGACATAGTTGATACCAAAGTTTAAAATCTTAATTCATTTTGGAGTTTCGTTCTTGATTGGAACGATGTGGTTTTGATACCATAATGTTCCATTTAGGTAAATTTCGATTGATTCAAGGATGAAGCTTACTTGAATCTTTTAGGTCACTAAGGGAGCTCACCACTCAACATTGAGTCATATAAAACACTCTAGCTTGAGTAGAGGGTCGTGGAAGAAGCTCATGGCTTGGGTAAAGCTTGTTATGAAGACGGAAGACGCTTGTGACAAAGTGGAGTCATTGTAGAAGACTCCTGATGAAGGTGGAAGGCTTGCGATGAACGAAACAGGCGCAAGCGGAGCTTGCAAGAATTCAATGCTCCAACAAAGTTTCACGACAAAGGAGAAGGTCATGTCAAGCTTGCGTCTAAGGCGGAAAGTTTGGGTGAATCTTGTGACCTAGGGGAAAGCTCTTGACAAAGGCGGAACTGCTGATGGACTTGTTCGCTTCTGCATCAGGTATTGGTGCTTCTTGGGTGCTGGTTGGCACAGGTAATGAAAAATTTCACCGGTGTCATCCGACACAATTTGAGACATGAAACCATGGTGGATAGATTTTTTTAAACCGTAGGATCTTGATATTGATATCCCCATATTGACAACCTTGGTGTAATATAACTGGATTTCAATTCCATATTGTGCATTTTGTAGACAATGTTGACATTCTTTCTCATAAATTGTATCTCCTAATTAAATTTACTAAGACTTGCTCACTTGTGTGCATCAGGGTATTGAGCTTCTCTAGTGTTGATCGGCTGTGTCAACTGGCACAACTCGAGGTTTGAAACCATGGTTTATACTTTGATTTTTAAACCAATGGATCCTGTTTGAAACCAATATTGTCAACCTTTGTTTAATAGAACTGAATTTTAGTTCCATATTTTGTATTTTGTTAAACACAGTCTTTCTCATAAATCCTACCTCCTAATTAAATTTACTATTTAATTATTTCATTTCTAATTAATAACAACTCACTAATTTGTATGAGATCCATCCTTTAAATATTTACTTCAGAGCTCTCTTTTGCATGTTGTATGGATGATGTTTAAGAAGCATATATAGATGGGATGCAATGGATTAGGAACTTATTTATGGGTGCACACAAAATATGTGTCTGTTAAAAAAAAATTGTTAGAACATATAACAAAATATCTGAATTTTCATGCACCATATACTACATTAATACAGTACGTGCAAATAAAAGGAAAAAAAAACCCTTCATGAATAAAATTATTTAAAATAAGAATACTTCACATAATTAACTAAGAGGATCACTCTCTGATTTTTTTTTTCTAAACATCATCCTCATCAAGGTTTGTATGCACAAATATTTGGGACTACAGGGAGAAATGAAAAAACCAATTAAAATAAGGACATGGTGACTACAAATGAAAACCAAAATATAATTAGGAGCAGTAATCCTTAGATACCATATGACATTACTCTTCACTGACGTGGATCCCAAACTGATCTGTGATGTGGCAGAGAATCATTAAATAGGTATTGTTCATAATATGACAGTATCTGATTCTTTTCAGTGACCAAATAGTATTATGATATTGGCGAAATTTCTTGCATTTCATGATACCAAACAGGAGATGTTAAATTCAAAATGGTTATGATGTTTGATGTTATTCAATTCTGCTAGCTACCTATAATACGTGATGATATTGCACAGCACAATTATGAATTTCGCCAATCTATTCCTTTGTAATGCCAATTTAAAATCCTTTAGTTGCTTCATTATGTGATGTGTCGGTGCTCATAATAGCTGTGTGAATACTTAAATGAACTGAGAAATGTATCCAGGAACATGGGAATTTTAATTAGCTTAGCATCACTGCTACTTCACTAAATGTATAGATGGTAACTATTCCGGAAGATGTCAGCTATAGTTTGGAAGCCTTGCCCAGCCATCAAATGATACTTGAGAATTTTTCCACTCAGTATTTCTTAAAATAGTTAAATGCTCAACAATTAAACTGAAATGTAATTTTAAAGTGTAATTTTTATTTATTGAGTAGAACAATTTTGTTGGCTTCATCCAGTGATTTTTCTCGAGACAACTTTCTTGAGCAGGTACAGCTTTGTTACTTCAGTCATCATGGCCCTCAAATCAGTATCTGGTCGTTCAGGTTGAATGTAACCTGATTAAAATGTTACCCTTATCTGCTGGTGTTGTCTGAAATATTTGTTAAAGGATGTTTTGCCCCTCAGTGCTTTCGGTTTTTGATAAGTTGAATTTAGCATGATATTGTTATTTTTGATAATCGAGGTGTACCGGCTTCGCCCAATTACTTTTAAAGATAGACGGTCTTCTTTTTGTTTGTCTTTCGAAATTCAAAATATAGTTTATGCATATTTAGAAATTGATCTTTAAAATATTCATATAATAGATTCAAAATTTAATCCTCATATTTATTTTTTCATCTTATTATTATTTATTTTTTATTTTTTATTAATTCAAGATATTTGAGTATTGGATCTAACTAATCTTATAGGTGGATGATATTTCTCTCTAATTTATCTATAAAATAAATTCAAAAATGTAACGACTTTTGATATGATAGTCCAGTTGTGTTAGTAGTTTAAGTATTGCGAGTGTAATTGTCCAATATGAGTATCGAACCCGGAGTGCAGGAGTAAATCATCGTGCAAAATATAAATTTGCAAATTCATAGCAAATAAAAAAATATAAAATTGTGTTGTCCAGTAGGGTAGAGACAAAGTCGTACAATTAAAATGGATCTTGATAGAGGAGTTCTGTTAGTCTGTACATCTTATCCTATATAATCATGAATATCTGTTGAGGTGGTCACCTGTACATCATTGATTAAAATATATATGATACGATCAGTGATCAGGATTATATCACCTCAGTAGGTATACATAATTGTACATAATAAAATGGGTAGACTATTAAAACTCCTTGATAGAGAATGCAGCGTGAGAAATTAAAGGGGCGTTGGGTGGACGCAAGTAGTGATAATTTGAATTTTAATAGGAACGAATATTTTAAAGATTACTTTTGAGTGTGAATTCGAATTTTGTTACCGATGTGGATTGATGCTGATGTCTAAAGAGAAACGGAGGTGATGGGGACAACAATAGGTGAATTAGTAAAAGTTCAAACTAAGGAGTTTGGAATAATTGAGAATGCAGCCTTGAATCTGCACAATGCTCCAAAAGTTTGGTATGTGTATTTTCCACTTTTTTTATTTTTAGGTGAAAATTATAAAATGAGTGACATAATAAACAGAGCAAATTAATCATTAAACATATTTTTTTTCATAAATCTGTTATGTTCTTAAAAAATAATTAATCTATTATATATTATATAGAAATAAAATATTTGATATATTAATAATTAACAAAAAAAAAATTAGGAGAAGGGTACCATGCCATATTATAACTCTTTACGAAGTCATTTTCTCGTTACCTCTTCGTGTCAATTACGGATTCTAAATAATTAATTTATTAGGCAGATACTTAATGATTCATACCCAATTATAATTTTTTTAGATCGTTAATTATTTCAGTAATTTAACTTGTCATACGAAGATAAATGAAAATGCATACAAAATAATCGAGGGAGCACATACCACATCAAATCCAGCCGTGCGGTTTTAATCAAACGGCCCTTCTTATTTCTGGGAATAAATATATAAATCCCAGAATAAGGCATTTCCGTAATCGACTTCTAGAAGAAGAAATATTTAATTTTTTTTAGAGATATATACAATAATGGGGAAATTATTCGAAATCGAAGTCGACGGGTTGGATCAGCGGTCGCGACGAGGTCAAGCGGATCCCCGGCGAGGAACGTCGGAGGCGAGGCGAGAGGCGATGGCGGAGTGGTACATGGCGTCGTGGAAGGCCTCCGTTTCCATCATCCGGATCCGCAGCTGCTTCGCCTTCTCCTCCGTGAACGCCGTGAACCTCCGGGCCGCCTGCGCCTTCTTCTCCCTCTCGTCGACCTTCGCCGCCGCCCCCTTCTTGGCTGCTGCTGCGTCCGCGCCGGGGGCGTCGATGTAGTCGGGCTCCGGCGACCAGCCGAACAGCGGCGCCCACCAGCTGTTCCCGCTGGCACGCGAAGTGGGGACGCCCCTCCGCCCGCCGCGGCCGTCCACGGCGCTCGCGCAGACCACCGCCGGCCGAATCGAGGTGAGGACTAAACCCGAAGCCATTTGCGATTTTCTTTTGTCGCCGTTGAACTGATTTGGCTGGGAGGAAAAGGGGAAAGTGGTTGCCCTATAAAGCGAAGGAAACGAGTGGATAAGGCCGGCGAACGAAGGAAGAGAAAGCAAGCCTTCGCCACACGTGGCGCCCATCGAGCGGTCGTACGCCCTTTTTCCAACGCTTTTTTCTCTTTCGCTTAGCTGGCATTTCCCATTTTCTAATCAAGTAGTTTTTTTTAGTTAAAATTCTTATTAAAGAAATTCTATTTTTAAATAAATCCTAAATTTCTATAATTATGGATAAATCGGGTACAAAATCAAAATATCAGATTAGAAGGCCAGTGAGGAGGCTAGTCACATTTTCATCACATTTTTGTTATTCACCGATACGGATAGCGATATTTTGGCGACCGATCCATGTCGGTGTCGAGCATAATACAGCGGCTGCCACTGTTTGTATCGGAACGTTTTATTCGTCGCGTTGGTGCCCATGTGGTGTGACGTGGTCTTTGTCCGGATGTTGTGCTTTTCTTCCGAGCGCTTGCTCGATGGCGTGCGTGACCCGCAAGCCGCTTTTCTTAGCTGTTGTTTTTTTTTAAAAAAAAATGTAATTTAAAAAGAAATGAAATAACATGGAGATTTTGTTTCAAGAGTTTTAGAGATTTTTTGTTACGAACTTGAGCATATTTAAGTTTGACTTGAGTTGAATTTATTTTAAATATAATCGGTTTTCAGTTCAAATTTATTTAATTAAACTTGAATATTTGATAATATAAATTTATTTATTTATTTTATTAATGAAAATTTTATTGATGAAGATAATTTATAAATTTTATTCATAAATATTATTTATGAATAATTTACAATCCTAATTAATTGTGGCAAAAGGCGAAACGCTCGCCCTCAGCGTCCCCGCCAGTCCGTCCCAGGACCAACACGGAGGAGGTAAATCACGGGGGCTAGTCTAGCCAGCCCGAACAGTGACTA
>JBBUKS010000100.1:15173716-15189333 GCA_038050645.1 Hedychium gardnerianum | reverse complement strand
TTCTATTTAATTATTTTTTGTCAAAATAAAGACAAATATTAGAAGTTAAGAAACGAGCGTGTAACTAAATACATGTTAAAACTAAATGAATGCATCTTTCATAGCTAAACATAAGTACCTATATTTTAGTGGTTTTTTTTTACAAAATAAAAAGACAACTATTATATAACTAACCAAATATGTTTCCTAAAATCAAACATATACACTTATTATAACTAGATATCACCAAATGTTTGTATATGTTAATAAATTAATCAATTCATATTGAATATGGGTCGAGTCTCTTATGTAGACTGATATTTGTTTTGAAGATGATTGATTCTACTCTGTAATAATCTCTAATTTACTATCAAGACCTCATAAAAAAAATCAATTTTATTTTAATATAATTTATGTAGCGTGATATATATTTATCTTCATCGAAAAGATAATAATTTATAGTGTCACCGTGTATATATATATCTTAGTCTTAATATATTTTAATAATTTAAAGATAAGACCGTGGGGTAAACGTAGTCAACGGCATCAAACGTGGCTAACACGGATTTCAATTTATTTCTATTTTTGTTTATAGAATTAGTTAGCACACACGTTGTGTTGTGTCACTAAAAAAAGTAATACGGAGATGCCTACTACAACTGGGATCCTTAGTGTTGTCCACGTGGACCACGTCTTTTCTTTTTTTAAAACGGTGGGTCAGCGGCATTAATTCTCCAATAACCATGATGTCAAAAAAAAAAACAAAAAAAAACACAGAAACGTGTGTACATGTTCACCTTTATTTTTACAATAATGAACATTTTCTTATAAGAGTTGAAATAAACACATTGTTACAATTACAAGATATTATTACAAATTAGTCCAATGATGTGGTAGATAATAAAGCATTTTGAAGAGCAATAAAGGACAAATTGAAAGGTTTTTTTTTATAAAAAAAAATTGCCCTTTCTCCACATGCTAAATCGATGAGATATCCAAGTTGATTTTGTATAACTCGTTAATGGTGAGGCTGTGGCACCAGTCTAGCGGTCTTAGTTGGCGTGCTGCTATTTTCTTTTAATTACTATACTACGGGGACATAACGTAGTGAACTTAAAGGAGCTTGATCCGCACGGCATGGCTGATAGCTTCGTCCTTATCTGATGACGAAGACGAAGACGAAGGCACGGATAGTAGTGCATGGCAATTTCCATGCATCTTAGCTAAACAAATAAAATGTAATTCAAAAAAAAAAAAAAGATACAGTCTTCAGCAAGTAAAATGGCCGTATGAACTCTGCACCCAGGCCCAACACAAGCTCGAAAAAAAAATACAGCTACACTAAACAGAATTCCGCCATTTAGAGTCATTCTCTGAGATTTGTTGCAAGAACTTGAAATACTTCAAGAAACTCTGTTGCAAATTGAATACATTGTACAACTAATCAAGACTTTAAATAAAAAATTGAGGATAAGGTTTAAGTACAAAACGGATGCTGATGAATCAGCAATTCTATGACTTGTATGAATATGAAGGAAAACTTAAATCTCACAGGTGCAGCATATCAATAAACTAAATATACATTTCGTGTACTTTACACACAAAAAATGCACTAGGATAGAACGGGTTAAATCCCATTTTGTGCTAAAATTCAATCAATAGAGCTTTCTCGTAGTCTTTCTCCTGTGCATAGAAAGTAACCACCTTCAGATGACAATGCAGTGGAACTTATCCATGCTTTTGAAATTTAATATGAACCTTGAAATAACATGGTTTCAGTACAGCCTATATTGCTGCGACACATGCTCTTGCAAGTCATTATCCACAACATGAACTCATGTAAAATTCTTATCATGAATCATGAGAACCCAGAATCGTTGAAGTCACGCGCTTATTCGCACTATCGGACCGAAGGTTATCCCCTTTATGCCCTAACTGCATAAGAAACCAGTTTATTAACATGGAGCGGAACGTCAAAGCATCCAAAAGAGAATAGTGAAGGATACCTCAGTGCTATCAGGAGCAAACCATCGCAGCAAAACACCAAGATGAATGACTGCGGGGATAAACTTGAATAACAATGGAGTAGTCACCTGAACCATGTATCGTGTCAATAACATGAGTAACATGCTAATTTGTAAGGAGTAACCATGGTAAAGACATGACTAATCTTATGACGAATCTTGAAGAGAAAACTGTAAATTAGACTATGATCTTAATAGCAGTAGCTTCCAATCTCCTAAATTTCAAATAGATAATTGATTCTTGAGAAGTACTTACCAAGCTAAGTGCGGTTGTACCCAGAAGTAAAAGATACAGTTTACCCTGTAAAATGGAGAGGCTGAAGTTACACATTTCTCAAGGATAACTACCAGCAAAAATTATTTACATATAAAATTGGACATCCAAATAAGTGGCAATATAGGATACTAAAAAGACAAATTGTATATATGCATGAAATTAGTCAACTCTTGTTGCAGCATCCTGATTCATGAACTGCAAAGAGCCCTATCATCAGGAAAGTTTTTACCTAGTAAGACTTTACATTTGTGCTCCAAATAGAAAGCTATCAAATGACCACTATTGCAATTAGCAAGAAAGCAGTTTGTTAAAGCATATCTGACTGAAGCACAAGCCAACTTTTTAGCTGACCCATGAAACCATAATTAAAGGTACAAAAAAATAGTTCAGTGACGACGCAAGGCGAAGCTTTGGACCAGATGACAATTGCAAACTTGACTGATGATGAATTCGCACAAACTAAATTAAGAACTCCATAAGGAATATCCATATAACCTCAACAAGATGAAGGTTTGAAGCACGACTTAAGAGGACGAATGCAAATTCTCCTATCTGCGCTAGAGACAAGCCAACCTGAAAAGAAAGAAATAAGACAAGAATAATATGACAAAAACAAAAACATAAGAGAGTGAGATTCAGACTCTTACAAGAAGGGAGGTCTTATTATTGTATCCAAATCCTTTCACAACTAGTGTCACCACTAGTGTTTTTACAATAATTACTAGTATTACAGCTGCCAGCAAAATATCTACATGGTTCCACAGGAATTGAACATGTATTAGCATCCCAATGCTAGCAAGAAAAAGAGCTGCAAAGAAGTTACGGATGGGATCAATCTGCAGAAAGAAAGAACCAAAAGTGAGACGATATTGAATAAAATATTGCAACTATGAAGCAATACTAGGAGAAACGATAAAACAAACGAGGACCACATTATAGTGTACCCTATCTCAGTTCCACCTTAAGAAAAAGTGATTATTGAATTTTTATCAATGTCAACTTCATCAGTTTGTCGGAAAGTTCCAACTAATTACGAAGCCAAATTGCATCATAACAAATGTATAGCTTAGCTGGAGTCAAGTGATAGGGAGGATGAACAATCTACCAGAGATTAGCATATTCCATGTTTTCTTTCCACACACCATTAGGCATTAACCTTGAGATTAACCTCATCTAACCTGGATACAAATGGACAAGGTAAAGCCCAAGACTTGGAATATGGTTGGGTCAGACCAATTCTAATTTGTGCAAAATCAAGGTTGGAGGCATCATACCTTAGGCCCTGAAGCCTTTTTTGTTCTTGTGCAATGAATAACTAAAGGTGTAAACACAACACTAACACACTTGAAAATTTAGTTTAATGAAAAATATGTATGGAAATTGCCACATTTCTAAAGGTTAAACATGAGCTATAAGTGAAACTAAAAGGTTAGCCCAATCGTACAAATAAAAAAAATAAGTAGCAAAAAAAATAATAATAAATAAAACGGAAAGTTTTCCTTCTGAGAAATTTACACACAAATAAAAAAGTCTACATACTTAATAAAATTAATCAAACACGAAAATGATCAATATCATGAATCATAACTCTATTATGAGTCAAAAATATAGTGATGAAAAAGTACTTACTTGCTCAAGGGTATGTTGTGCAAGATCTGTTGTTGATATCATTACTCCAGCGGCAAAAGAACCCAGTTCAAGGCTCAAGCCCAGCTTGTCACTACACTGAGATAATGAAAAAGGTAAATCTTGAGATAGAAACAACTTTAGATGATGAATAGTTTATAGTAGATTATTGGGCATTAAACTAACAAGTAGTTGTGGAACTTTGTTGATCCCTTAATGAGCAGAGGTTCTAATTCTAGAACCGGAGGAATAGCAGAAAACAACATAAGTCGAAGATCCCAAGGTTTAAATTATGTTTAATGTAAAAAAACAAAATGCATCAGAGGCAGTAAACAAAGATTTGAGAGAAAATTATTATGTTCATGTGTAGAAGATTTTGAGTAAATAACAAGAAAACAAGCATATAATTTAGATGGTGAGGGAAAATAAAGAAACACAAAATTACAAAAAAAAAAAAAAGGATAAAATAGAGTTCCTCAGAGACACCAATAATTAAAGCCAAATCGCAAACATTGCAAAATAAATTCCCACAACTCTAGACACTAAATGCAAATGTTGTAAAAATAGGAGAAAGATTAACATCGAATATAGATAGCTATTCTTGAGGGACAGTACCAAAACCTTTTTTTCAAAAAAAATACTGACTAGTTACAAATGGTAGTTAAGATTGAAATCCAGAACTCAGCATCTTCTTATCCAAATTGACATAAACAATCCAAATCCCAAATAGGTAGGATCTCTGCCCCAAACATGCTTGACTAGATAGAATATAGATTCCTTTTAGCTCCTTATTAGAAGAATATTCTTTTTTTATTATCACTATCATGCATATTAATTCATTTATCTTATAGAGGTGTCATTTGCTATATAAAGATAAAGTATATATTTGTTTATGCTTCGGCCTATTGGAATGATACTATTAAAAATGTAATACTATAATATTGAAAGTGAATACATAAATGATAAATCATAAATGCAAATTATAGTTCTAGAATTAAGTAGAATCTTATGATCCAACAATTCAGTGCTACAATCTAAACTCATGAACCTCTTTTTGTTCCCATGTGGGATCTCAATCTAACTACCTTGGTTAATAGTAAATTAAATTTAGAATAAAAATTAATATATATAGTCATAGTCGACGATCAATACTAAAAGATTTTTTTAAAAAAAGAAGAAAAATACGAACTATAATAGTAAATTAAACTTTGATAGTCAATGCCAACCCTCGCTTCAAAACTGTGAAGAAAAAATGCAATTTGAAAACTATCAGAAAAGGATGCGTATTTCATTAATATGATTTTCCAAAATATTGAGCTGATTGAATTAGAGAGTGGATTATTATTCAGATGGTATAAATATGTATCAGAACCCACTAAAAACATCAGTCTCTGGTGCTAATTGCATCATCAGTGAGTTGCACCAAAAATAATAGTTTGGACGGCATTAGTTGATCAAACATTCATGAGTACAAGTGGTGTCTACTAAAATATGGAACAATTTGACTGTAAAAGGCAATTGATTTAGTTAAATAAATTAGTACAATAATCGGAAACATAAAAAAAAAATGTGCTAACATGGAGAAATAATCCAAAGAATAAAACTAAACAACCAAAAGGATATGGAACAAACCCAAGCAACCAGCAGACAAAATGCAACAGAGGCCAATTGATAAAGTTCATTGGTCTGCACAGAAGCCATGCACATTGTAAACATATAGTTGAAAATGTCATAAAAATTTGAGCATGATAACAAAAGAAGCTTTTTTGCACAAACAGCTTGTTAGTTGGTTGAAAGTACCTGAGATGAAAGACTGATCATCAGCCTGAGAAACCATGGAACAACGGTACGAGATAGTATAGAAAGAATTGCTAAAAAAGTGAACAGCATAATCAACCTGGTAACATTTTCATGAACACAACAATTAATAAAATGTGAATATGAAGCAGAAGAACCTGGAAGAATGATGCAGTATTCACAATCTGGCCATAAATTTACTATCAAATACTAAAAGCAGTGGCTAATTAGCCAAAAAATATTGCACTGCAATTACAATCTGTGCATAGTACATATTGAAACCCTTTAATTCAGATTGACTGCACAGATATAAGTTACTGAATGATTAATTCACTAGACTAAACCAAAGATGAAACTGTTAAAGTGCTTCAAATATTCAATGCATTTTAAGGGAAGTACAATTTTTCCCACGTGAGATATATCCCTTTTTCACTTTGTCATCTGAGAAAAAAATTTCCTTGCACTTTGTCCATGTGAGATTTAACCATGTCAGCAGTTTATCCGCCTCTTTTTATGATATTATTTAAATAAGCCTAACTAAATTATTACATTCTAGGATAGGTAAAAATGTAATTTAACTCATCAGTTCTTTGAAGGGGAGCCTTGGCGCACGGTAAAGTTGTTGTCATGTGACCTTGAGGTCATGGGTTTGAGTCGCGGACACAGCATCTTGCAAAATGCAAGGTAAGGTTGCGTACAATAGACCCAATGTGGTCCAACCCTTCCCCGGGACCCCGCACTGGCGGGAGCTTCATGCATCGAGCTGCCCTTAACTCATCAATTCTTTCATGCCTTCTTGCTTTGATGAACGACCTAGAGTTATGGAGTTGCACAACCACACTGCTACCAGGCAAATTCAAATTCAGAGATGAGTTCTTGTAGAGATTAACCTTCATAACTCACTGATTCAACTGTGTGCCAAGGTGTGTAAACATGGAAGGTGTGTTTGAGAGAAAGGGTTCACCAAAAGAAAGAGCTTGAGTGAGACCAAAAAGAAGATACCTGCCCCAAAGTTCATACATCTCCAACTTCCAGGTGTATGATCTTAACCATGTGGATCCACTTCTCAAGTACCAACTAGTTTTGCAATCTCACAACATATAATAATATTATTCAATTCACAAATTTGTTAACTAATCACTGTGAGCAGTCACACAATTGGAGGTCAGATGCCTAGCTTCAGAGGGAGGCTCTAAGACCAAGATCAAATCAAAACCTTGAAGGAATTTAATCACTACAATAAATACTCTGGTTTCTTGAGTTTAAGGTAATTGAGTCTGCCATAAGGGGAGGGACAACAGCTCATCCCTTTAGACTCGAAGATCTTGAAGAAATATGACAATAAGTACTACAACAATCTCATTCAAGGATGCACACTACTGCAGTGAGATGTTTTGGACTTTGGAGTATGCATTTGAGGATGCACCTTGCAGTGTGAAGTTCATGCAACTAATCTTGGATCATCTTTCTAAAGAAGAAAAGGCATGGAAAGAGATCATAAAATTTGGATTGCAGTTTTAACTATCACCACAGCATGTAATATTGAAATTTAATAGGGGTAAGGACAGAAATCAAGGGGATAAGGATGCAAATAAGGGTAAATCTTAAGCAGACAGTGCATCCCCAATTATGAAAGGAGAGTCAATCCATTGTCATGATGCAGCAGACAGTCCTAGTCAAAAGTAGTGATGACTTCTCTAACGTTCATCCCCTTTTAGTTCTTTAATATTTTCATAATTATGTTAGAAATCTAGGATGTGGAACATTGAAATGGTCTACGCCAAGCCACCACACTGATGTGCTAGTAGTGGAAATCATCAATTACATCCTTGGGGTAGAATTGTATAAGATTGAAATCAATCCGATGAAAAAGTTGAAACTTTGCCTTAGAAGAGTGAGCTTCGGCTTATCTCTAGATTCTACTTCTTTCAATCAAGAGATTATTATCATTCCTTCCTCTTATGGTTATTCTGATTCTTCTAAATCATAAATGCATGTATATTATTATTATTATTATTACTTTACATGCTCATAAATCATAAAGGAAAGCATGGTAAATAATTGTTTTGAAATACACACATGTTAGATATGTCCAAAGCATGCATTTTCTATAAATCTGCCTCTTATATTCTACTAATCATCCTTTATTTTTATTAATGCATATTTGCTACATGAGTATCATAAGGTTGAAAGTAAGTTGCTAGAGTAATGGTAATGCCAGATGCAACTAAGAAAAAGGAGATTCAAATGAAATATTTGTCAAAATCTTTAATGCATCTCTTGCAGGTGCACATAGGTATGTGATTAATTGCATTCATATGCTTCACTTTTGTAAAAGACTGAGTCGATGATTATGAAAATATATATCTATTTCCATAATTATCTTTGAAATATGTGGATTATTGCATATAATAATTTGATAGTATGTGAAAATGGGGAGGCATTACATACAAGCATGCATGTTCAATTTCTCATCCTCCATAAAATTGGAAAATAGAACCAAAAAAAATCAAAACAAGCTTCCACCTTTTCTTTTCTTCTTTTTTTTTATTGCCCAAAGGCGTAAATGGTTTTACATCTAATTAGACTACACACTAGCCTATTCCTATATGAAACCATCTTTCAACACCCAATTGGCAAGGAATTATTTATGAAGGTAAATTCAGGAATAGTTTCCCATCACAACTTCTAAACAACTTGCCAAAGTAATTTAAATACTAAAATAGAAGCTAATTAATGTTTATTTTAACAAAAACAAAATGTTGTGTTAATAGGATTTAAACACTATCATCATAAATGATAATTGCTCATAGCTAACGTATGGATCCTCCATATGTTAGAAGACAGCATAATGTCCATATACTATGGATCACAGATTGATATAATAGCTCTAAGCAATTACTTAGCACAAACACACAAAATTACTGGAAATTCAAAGAGTGTACAAGGGAAAAAAAAGCACTAGACTAGACTTCAATGTCAAGATAAAAAACTAGCTATATCTTTTGGCTAAAGTTAACATAGAAAAATAACTTCACGAAATTAAAAAAATTACATTTGAGATGAAAAATACTGTATTAAATAACCTATGGAACAATATACTACTTACGACTTGGTAACTGACATAAGCCCCTGGAAAATACCAGACGTGCCACCCAAAATGGGAAGTAGTGCAAACAGCAAGCCAACAGCACAATCCTAGCACAAGTTTCCACCAGAACAAACATAAGTTCAATGATCTCAAGAAATTAGCAAAGCACTTCCTATAAGTTTCTTAAAATCTTATTAATATCCCAGTTCATGCAAACAGCAACTATGCTGTGGAACACTTGTCAAAAAGGACTAGAAGAAACTCTTCAAGGCTAATCCTAGTACCTGGAGTATGAGCGTCCCAACTGTAACTTGACCATGAAGAGCACTGATACTGTTCCTTTCCATCAAAAACTTCAAAACCTGCATCGCCAGGTTTGTTATTGTTAAAATTCTACTCAATGGGACTTAGACTCGAATGCTTCCCATGAATGATGATTTTCAAGTAAACGAGGATGTACGGTACTAATGTTTAGAAGAACATTGGACATCTAAACAAACTGCAAAACAACAAGAATTATTTCATCATGCTACAAAGGAACATTTTATTAAAAGACTACCTATTCAATACATAGAGAAGGTGAACCTGCCGTTAAAACTATAAATTGAAACGAATCATTTGGGCCACTGTAGCTAGTTGATGATCAGAAGCCTCTGGTTGCTTATTGCAAATTGTAACCTCTCTACAAGGACCAAGTTTGAAATAAAAGGGCACAATAACAAAAAGAATAGCTGAACATTACATAGTTCAACAAGAATATTTTCTCTGTTGAACTATTTTCATCAATATTACTTTACACATGTAAAGGGTGTACTAAAAATTTAAAGGCAATGATTATTCAAGTTCAATCACAGGGGGAAAATGTCATATTTGTAAGCCTTTAAACTCACAAGACGACGTTCATGCAAACACTATTGGGATCCATTACTTGCTTTCTCAAAAAAATTTAAGAAATGGGATATTTCCATTTCTTGCTTTCTCAAATAATTTTAAGAAATGGGATGTAGATGTTAAGAAATTAAGAACAGAGGATTACTAAGCAAGAGACGCTGTTAGTAGTAACTTCTGAAGTATATATCATTATATTCTCTAAGAGAAAAAAAAAAAACCTCTAACTAACATCATGATCTAAATGGAAACTCACCACGGCAGTTGAGGACATAGATAAAAAGGCACCAACAAATATCCCTTCCGAAGTTTTGCCTCCGCATAACTGAAAAACAAACTCATATAAAGAATATACCACTAACCATTCTTGAGTGTAGCGAAGTATTATATATTGTAATTAGATATTCATACAGTTCAACACAGTAATTTGACTACATTGACAAAGCAAACAGCAGATACAGGAGAAATAGTGGGGCTGACAAGGCTACATAAACATTAAAGTAAAATTTCAACAACTATAAGAACAGTAATAGGCAGCTAGTATTAAATAAAATATTGATGACAATGTTCCAAGCTCTGTGCCAAAGATTCCATGCATAGAAAATAAGTAAAAAAAATCATTTTAATTCCAAGAGTCCACTGTGTAAATTCTTTTTAACTGCTGTTTGTAAATGTTCAAAATTTTGAACTAGAAGCAAAGCAAAATTCTTCTACTCAAGTATGCATAACATTGTATAAATCAATGAACTTACCATGTAATGCTGGCAACCTCTTAAAATTGAATTATTATTATTACATTCCATTTGCTCAAACAAACCTAAGCATACTTGAATCAAGATGCCATAAGAGTATGGCAAATAGGCAGCAAGCTTGAGACGAATGAAGTACACATAAATAACATAGATCCAAAATTAATTCTTTACTTTAGAATTAAAATTTATTTGCCATTCTATTATTGTTACAAATGATTTTGTGATAATTTAAGTCAGTATGGTACAAAAATTGTGAATGTATCTAACTTTAGTATGGTGTTTAGAATATGAAGTTACAGATTGAGCCTTTTCTAATACAGCCTGTATACTTTCTGAAACCAAAAGGCAAGAAATGACTTTCATTTTGCAGTCACGATGCATAAACTAGAGTTAAAGTAGGTAAAATTAGTATGAATCATATTTGATTGTAGAAAGGATATTCCAACAAAAACACTGTGTGTAACTTGTAAACATACCGATGCAATTATACCACATAAACACATAAATAGTAGAATTTGGAGAAATCCTCCACCAATAGCCACGGCACGGACAACTCTAATCTGTAAATGCAGTGTCAGTGACAGAGAAACAATAATAACATCAAGATTTATGACTTCCAAGTAACTTCAAGGTCAAGTATAAATTTTTTGACAAAGTACCTTACTTATGGAGAAGTCCAGGCCCAAAGCAAAAAGAAGAAAGATTACACCAAACTGAGCTACTGTTTCAACCTACATGCAGTAATGCCAAAGACGATTGCTAAGTACAAACAACATAGATAGTAGCCAATGTATTAATAAAAACATGACAAGTCAGATAAAAAATATTGATATTAATTACTACCACAAGATGTTTGCAACATTGCCAATCTTTAAAAAGTTCTTTATACTGATTCTAAGCAATGTTTGTTGGGTTTCATCATAATCTAGTTTCATAAGTAGAGCTTAGTTCACAGAAAAAATATTCAAGAGCATTCTTTGTTTCTTTTGATTTATGAAAGTGGATTATCATAGCCAGATATAAATAACACTGATGAACAAATGAGATAAATTTTTGGATACAATATAAAGTCATCAAACTCAATCATCAGAGTTGGCTTAACTTCAGAGTAGTCTTTCAACAAAAGTAAAAGTAACTTACTTGCACCATTTCACTAATAAAGCGAAAGCCTCCTGGTCCAATGATAGATCCAGCAAGCAAGTAGCCAGTAATTACCTGAAGTGCTTCATAAATCAGTAGATTTTAAAACATATAGTAAAGGGAACTGCAACTTGAGTGCAGAGTAGATAAAGAAAATAATATAGATGGCTAAATTTATTAATCAGTCAATGGAGATGATACTGATAAAGGAACACAATGTTCTAATACTTTCAATACTCACTGGTTGCCCAGCACAGGCAAATGCGATTCCACCACATGTTGCAGACACAATAACGACCACCAGCTCAGAAATCAACCTGCACAGCTCATCTACAGCATGTAAGTCAAAGAAGTCATTCTAATAAAACCTTCACAATCATAATCTAGAAAATTTACCTCAGGTCTAATTGTAAAATTGGATACTTTGACTTTGGATTTGATATGATAAAGACATTATCCTGTTTTAACAAGGTACATTGAAAATTGAGTACTCTAAATGATGAAGGTCAAAATGTACATAGGCAAAAATGAAAACAGAAAAGATTCACTAGTTTTATCAGTGTGCACAACAAATTATCTAGCATTCACACTTTCACAATTTGGGCAAGTATTTGTCATACCTTCCGATCTATTAAGGTAGGAATGTCTTCAACTCGGTTCTCATTATCCAGATTAAAAACATCATGAAACTGAAAGGACCTAGAGAGAAAATAAGATAGTTTAAGGAAGTCATTTGGTGAAAAAAAAAAGTTACATCCATTTACAAATAAAACAAGCAGTGTGGTACATATTCCCAAGTACTCGGAGTTGGATATTGAACTTATCCCTCTATTGAACTTTATGCAAGCCATTTAAAAGAATAGAAATGTAAATAAAATATATATTAAAAGAAAGGAGCACATACTTTTCCTCTTTGGTTTCATTCTTCTTGGTAGTGACTCTAGCTACAGTCTCCAGAACTGCCTAGTATACAAAAGAAGAATTATCCCTGTTAAGTTCTCAAAATGCATATTGTTGCTAGTGCCTCAGTAAATAAAGGTAGGTAAAAATGAATAAATAATAATATGAAAAGTAAATATGTCGGAACTTCATGTATTCATGTAATAAGTCCACAGTGAATTCCCAGCATCATGAAGCAATGCAGTTGTTGAGAACAAGGTTCAAAATCTCAAGCCACATTGGAGTTTCAGTATTTGACCGGAAAGATAATATTTCAACATCGTGTTGACGTTCTGATATATGATGTCAGTGATGAATTAGAGATGGAAGGAGGAAGAAAATAAAAAAGAAAAAGAAGATAAGACAAATATATACTTAAATGTTCGTGTTCCATCTGAAATGGACTATATTACTTTGTACGGACATAAGCTAAAAATAAAATTTAACAATATTATCTCAATTCATCTTAAGCACGTATTGTAGCATATCAAGGGGTGTCAAGTGTCGGCATGACACAATAATTATCTACATGATTGATACAGTGGCACAGGAAGTATTACATGTGTCAAGTAATATCGAGTTTTTGTAATTTATTGAAATGATGCTTGATACTATACAAGATTTCAGACTATGGATAAGAAGCATTGTGAGGATGAGAATATACCTCAAGAAAAACTTAAGAAACTACAAATCTTTTGAAAGGACAGAATTACAAACATCAAATGAACATATTCAAAAAGTACAATAATCAACATAGGAACTTCGTGACAGATACATGCCAGCATCAAGATTGGTGCTATAGCAAAGACCAGATGATAAGTAACATCAGTTAATAATACAAATAATAGAGTCAAAATAGATTTAAACAATGAACTAGTTCATTCTCGCCAATAACTGTTAGACATAGTTTTTATTGTCTGAAATAGTTGTATACACAAATCAATTGTTTAGCAAGGTTTCTGTCATCATTCTTCCTTGCTTCAATTCTTTATAACACACACCAACTAGACAAAAGCATCTGAAAATTTCTATCAATATTTCCAAGCTTGTTATGTTCAAATGAGGCAGCCCAAACTGCTGCAATTATACACCACAATCAGTAGGCACAGATCTTTCAAAATTAACACCAAGATATCTGTTAAACGTGTTTCTACATATTTAACTCCATCTGCAAGATACCACTGACAAGATAAGATAGTTGACTTATAAGGTACAAAATGTTAGCCTCACAACTTAGATTTCCAGCTTGGTAATATGCCTCCTACGAAGATCTAGCTTGAATAAGAAACAAAGTTAACTCCAAATGAAAATGCTGAGCATGGTAAATACAACCGCTAAAATCATCATCAAACACCTACAACTACATTGACTTAACTTTTAATTCTCACAACGGCATATTGACAATGTAAGATTGTGCTTCATACTTGTTGGGAAGAATGACAAGAATCAAAGATGCAGGAAAAAGCTAACTCATCTGTAACTGAAAGAGTAAGGCTAAAAGACAGATACTTATGCATAAAGCTCATCTTTGATGAAAACACCCATCTAAACATTTTTATAAACTATACCTGGTTTTCAGCAACACTATTGTTGAAGCCACCAGGGTCAGTTTCTGCAGAATAAATGAAATGGTTAGATTGATCAACTTCTCCTTTAAAATATAAAACTTCAGTTGAGTCAGTGAAATACAATATATCTCACAGAAATAACAAAGGCAAATAAATGTTATGGCTACAAGATGAAGGATCAGAAACATCATTTTATGAACTACTAAAGCCTGATTTACAAGTATAAGGAAGATAAAATGACTGAATTAACCTGTATCAGGTGAGGCCAGCTTATATTCGAACAAAATTCCCATAACCCACGCTAAATTTTGAGGCCAATTAATCAGATCTCGTAAATCAACAACTAAAAAAGCCTGAAAAGCAACCCCTAAAGCATCCGACCAACCAGACTCTCCAACAAGAGACATAACTAGTCCAATGGTACAATTTCAACATCGAACATAGTGGAACTTCTTACCAGAAAATACGATAAAACGAAGAAAGAATACGCAAGGGACCTTAAAACCTTAAATGGGCGTTTCTGAATTCATCCCCATATCAAGGACCAAGTGACCAAACATTAGGAAGCAGAGGTCCAGCCTCGAAGAACCCCCTGACGATCTACCTCCGGAACGCATTGCCATACGTCAACAAACTCAATCCGGCTAATAAAAGAACGACAAACTGAGAAGTCAGATCTGCACGAACCTCCACCATTCTGCTCGTTCTCCGGAAACTCCTTCTCGAGCGCGCGGTCGATCATGTCGGCGAAGCTGTCCTCCTTGGCGGACTCCCCCTTGATCACCTCCGTCGCATTGACTACCTCCGAGTCGGCGGCTCCGGCCAAGTAGGCCACCCTGGAGAAGAAGACGGTGACGAGGAGTAACGACGTAATGAGCGACCCGACGACGCGGAGTGCCCCCATCGGCGGCGACGGATCAGGTACAGGTCAGAAGGTCCGAGAGCGAGAGAGAAGAGTTGGGGGGACGGCGAGGTCCGGTCACCACCCCGGCTTCGTCTTCTTCTTCTCTCTTTTGACTCCTCCGCTGGATCTCCTTAATTATTTTACTGTGATTTGGGCGGAGCACCGGAAAGCCAAGCTCTGGTCGGGTGGTGAGCATCCCACGGAAGCCGAAAGCTTGAGATCGGACGGACGCAACGACCTCATGAAGTATCTTAGGCTGTTGGGGACCGTCCGATGGAAGCAAATGAGAAGGTGATTTTCACACCGACACTATATAATGCAATTGATTTGCTAGGCAAATTAATTTTCATTAAACCGAATTAAATATTCATGTTTGCTTACGTGGAAGTTACTTGTAATATATTATTTTACTTATTTATCATTTAAAATTTAAATCTTACAAATATAATACTAAAAAAATTAATATTTCACATCTGTGTAATAAGAGAGCTTTATTGAAATGGCAATAAAATGATCCATAATATTATCTTATTATTTTGTAAGCAATAAATTTCTCATGGATGTAGAGTTACAGTTACAACAAAAATCAAATTGTAAAAAGGGCTCAGCATCCTATTCTTAAAATTGGGCCT
>JBBUKS010000100.1:15133289-15150963 GCA_038050645.1 Hedychium gardnerianum | reverse complement strand
CCTGCTGAGGTGGCCACCTGCACATCATTGATCAAAATATGTGTGATATGATCAGTGATCAGGATTATGTCATCTCAGTAGGTACACATGGTTGTGCAGGATAAAGTGTGTAGGCTATCAAAGTCCTATATATATATATATATATATATATATATATAATAAATAAATAAATGTAGTCAACTTTGGGTTTTTATTTTTTTTCTCCTTTTTTTTTCTCTTCAAAATGAAGAACATTTTTAAAAATCCAACAAAATCCGAGGCAAAAGTATTAATAGTAGAAATCAAACACCAAAACAAAAATATATTGCAATATAAACAAGGGCGTGAGATTTAATAATAATAATAGTAATTATTATTATTGTTATTGTCAGTTGACCCTCCTACAGTTCAATCTGATCTGCCCGCTCGGCCACGTCAGCGGGCTCATCCCCGCCATCTTCTCCATCGCCGCCGCGAAGTCGTTCCTGAACGCCGCCGCGTTGTTGCTGTACATCGTCACCACCGAGTCCTGCGAGCCGCCGTTGAAGAGCTCCTGGTCGGACCGGAGCAGCCCCTGCCGGAGCATCAGGTTCTGGTAGTACGCGCTGTCGAACCCGACCGGACTCTGCGCGTCCAGCGGCTCCCAGTTATCGTCTCCGAAGCCGCTGGCGGCCGGGCAGCTCTGCCGGCGCTGTGCCGCGAAGGCCGGGTCCACGTCGGCGTCGCCGTAGAGGCGGGGCCGGAAGTTGACGCAGCGGGCAAAGCCGAGGGTGTGGGCCCCGGAGAGCGCGGTCATGTCCTGCGCGCTGAAGCCCTTGGAGACGAAAAGGGAGATGAGGCCGTTGAGAGTGGCGGAGGGCGAGGGGAGCTCTCTGTTCGCCGCGCTCTGGCTCGCCGTCGTCGCGTCACGCCGGCCGAGCTGCACCATCCAACTCGGTCCTCCGAGCTACATACATATATATATATATATATGCCCCAAATTAAACAATCTAATTTTCCCATGCAAATTAATTACAAATCTTAATTTGTAAAAAAAAAAATGCGAGAGACAAAATCGATCACCAGGACGGTGCCTTCCCTGGCCGCCAGGGCGAGGATGTCAGCGCAGGAGACGACGGCGGGGCACGCCGCTTCCACTCTCGTCTTGATGCTGTCCATCACTTCGTAGCCTCGCAACGACTGAGCGTTGGGAACCGCGTTCTTCTCGCCGGCGAACGCCGGCGTGTCGTCCAGCAGCACCGACGCGTCACAGCCCTGATATATATATATTCACTTTAATCGCCACCATCGATCTAATCAGCATGCATGCATGCATGCATATATACATGTATACGTACGTTGACGAAGCAATCGTGGTAGAAGAGACGAAGAACGGACGCACCCATCCGGCTCTCCGCCGCCACCGCACTCGTCATCTCTTCCTGCACGATACTCGCCAGCGCCGGGCAGCTGCTATTGTAGAAGTCAGGCGACAGGAACTGGCCATGAACGTAGCCAACCACACTGCTGCTGCAGAGCAGGAACAATCCAAACAATATTCTGCTGCAGTTACAGAAAGCCATGAACTAATTAATCAACGAGCTTAATGAATGAAACACTAATTTGATCTGTATGTTGTAGTACTCTCCAAACAGACTTCTCTTGTATATATAGATTCTTTGGTGCTCAATATTTCAGCTTTATAAAAAATATTTTTGTCGAGTTAATGAAATCATAATGTGGCTTGCAGTTGGCCGGTTTCAATGATGATGTATATATCTATCTATGCATGAGAGTGGACGTACTTTGAAAAACTCGCCATTAGGTTAAGCTTCATCAGGTGGCTCCGAGTTTCTTTGTGATGTTAATTAGTGTAGACGTACGTAAAGGTTGAAGGTTCAACTGCCCTCGAGTTAAACAATGACAGTTAGGTTAACTATCTATATGTGCAAGAGACGAACTTGCTCAAATGTTGTCACGGATTGACTTTATGAGTTACATGTGCGTACTCTACAACGTCATGCATGGTTCAAAGAAGAGATCGATCACAGGTATGTAAGTTATTTTTGTGGTCATTAGCATGGAAATCCAATGAGAAGTATTGGATGTTGAATTTTATATAAAAAAACTCTAACTACTAATATGAGTTGTTGTCCTAAACCCTAAGCCCTAAGTTCATGATCCTCCTAATTAATGACAAAAAAAAATCCCACATTTTCCTATTAACAAGCTAATTAACATGAACAACATATAATATGTGGGTAGCATGACATTGATGCTAATGGTTGCTCGTGAGTTATAATTGATTCGAGCCCCATTCGAATCCAACACGAGATTATAAACTCAACTCATCGAAATTAACCACAATATCAACTAGCAAGTTTAACATCCAATTGTACCCTCAAAACAAGCTAAAAGTAAAATTGTTAGGTCAAGTTTATTTTTAAATTATTATTTTTTGTATATATATATATATATATAATATTATCTTTTGCTGCCTGTGTCCCATCACAAGGCAAAAAACCAAAACAAAACAAAAAAAAAACCTTAAAGAATTGGCAATGAGTTGCATATCCCATGCAAGTGATAATAGAGACGGGTAGTAGTTGGAGATTAATTAATGAGTTAGGGAAAGGGTTACAATGTGTCGGCAACTCAACGAAGAGTGGACAATGGACAACTGCCCCCGGCCCCGGCCCCCGGGGCGATGATACAACAGAAAAATATTTTATTAATTTTTTAAATATTTAAAAATTAAATCTTAGTCTCGATAAATTAATAAATAATTTTTTTTAAATAGATAATTGACCTAAAAATGATGGATTGATGGACCGCTCGCTGTGAGTATTTTACAATTTACTTTAGTGATTAGTTAGAAATTTTCATGAAATCAAATCAATCATTTTAAAATTATTCGATATAAATTTAATATATGATGTTAATTAAAAACAAATATAAATATACAGAGTGCACAATTAACTTGCCCGGTCCTTGGGCAGGTCGCACCCCATATTTGAAAATTATATTACACACTTTTTTTCCTCTCAATTTTGTAGATCAACAATTATCATCATTTTGTCCCTAGTTCTCCTGACCTTGGTCCCATGGCTTCAATCTAATTCATTGACTTTCCGGTCTCATCAATTTTCTCTAAATTCTTTTTGAATGTATAATGTACATCTTTAATTAATCTCCGCCATTTATTTGAGAGAAGGATACCTATAAATACATATATATCTCTATTTCCTTTATCTGTAATCATCCTTAGAAATAGAAAACTCTCTTCACTTATTAATCTTTGTTCCTTTATCTAAGTGCAACGTAGGTGATTAATGTTAAAAATAAATTTGTGACAATTAGTATCAATCATAACCAAATTCCCACCATTAAGTATCTAAGTATAGTGTTTAGAAGCAAGGCCTTAGAAAATTAATCTCATGCACTAATTAAAGAGCCAACCTAGCTACACAAGGCAAGACACATTATTTATATCCAAAAAAGATTTAACATTGCAATATTCTTTTTCCTTTTTGTTGTTAAATGGCATTAATGCAATATTCTAATATCCTTATATATATATATTAATCCTCCTATTAATACTATCTTATCCTGATTCACAAGGCATGAAATCGTCAGCATCTTCATTCATCCAGAAATGAAGAGACCTGTGGGGGCTCATGCACTTAACTTCATCTTCCACCTCTCCCCACGGCAATAGCAACAGACACAACTTCCCCATCAATCTATTCATTACTTTACTCTATTGCAGCTCACTTGATCGTAATCTTATCAGCTTGTTAAACTGGCCGAACAATGTATATATAGAGAATATTGTCAGAATTGACTTCCTGTTGATATCTCTCAGAAAGATGTATACACGAACCAAGTTGGTGAAGAAAGAAACAATCTAGCAAATTAAACTGGGGAATCTTTGTCCTACGTACATAGATTCTTGTGAGAGGAACAAGAGAAGTTGAAGGTCACTACAAAAATTCAGCTGATTAGTCAACGTCTTGTGATAGATTAAGTTGGCTGTTACTTTGACCTCTCCACCAAATCCAAAGAGTAGGGGCTTTTAGTCAACGTCTCGCTTTGGCCTTATCTCTAAGCCAACCGTGTATTAATTGTGGTGATGTTCACTCACAGCAGAGTGCTTGTTTAAAACAAATATATATATATATATATATATATCAATGATATTTCAGCCTTCCTAATACAACGGGGCACGCTAGACGGGCAAAGGAAGCTGTCTTTTTAATTGTTTATATATATAATAATAATAACAATTAAATCTTATAATAAATGGGATTGATTATATGCATCATTCTAATTCAATCCCCTCTAATCCTATTCCTTTCTAACTATTATTATTTCATAATTTAGTGAATTATTTATAATAATATTTACTTTATTTTTATTTTAAGTTTTAAAACGTTATAATTGAATCTTACCACTTGTTTTTTACAAAGAATAATTTAATATTATCAAAATAGTTTGATGAGTTTATTTATTAAATAATTATTTAATCTAATATAATTCTTATTTATTTATTTATTTCGTTTGGACTTAGGACTGACATTCATTTAAATCAGTGTGCAATTTTACGCTCTCGGGGTTATAGTGTAATAAAAGGACGTTAAATTATCAATTAATACTTGTGATTTGATCTTCAGCTATGGTTTATTTATAAGAATTTTTTCTTTAAATAAGATGCGCAATCACAGAATACTGAGTTTCTAAACCGTCCATTATGAATACTTTTCGATTTACTCTAACGATTAGTGAAAATTTCGTGAGACCGAATCAGTCACCCAAAATTCAATGTTACTTGATTTATTTTTTTTTCATTTGGACTTAGGATCGGCATTCATTTAAATTAGTGTGCAATTTTATGCACTCGGGGGCTATAATGTAATAAAAGGCGTTAAATTATCATCTAATATTTATAATTCGATTCTCAATTATGATATATTTATAAGAAATTTTTTTTCTAAATAGGATATGTAACCATGAGATATTGAATTTTTAGATAATTCATCGTGAATATTTTTCAATTTATTTGAATGACTAGTAAAAAATTGTATGAAGTTAAATCGATCTTAAATTTGATGATACTTAATTTTATTTTATTTTTAGTTTAGTGTGCAATTTTATTATTATTGGTTTTTGAAGAAAAAAACTCTCATTATATGATTATGCGTGAACAATGACACATCCATCTCAGGAACGTGGCCGATTTATTACGTGCATGGGCCTACATGGAGCCGCCTCCTGAGCTGCTGTTGATAGTTTGCGCTGGAACCTCTCTTCTGTTCTTCCACCAAATCCTTCCCATGCAACGCCAAGGAATGGTAAATGGAGTAGTGGTAGACTACTACATCCAGACCTATACACGATGATCAGATTCAGAACGGACGCAAGAACAAAGAAAATCATTCAAAATACCTTTTTGTTGTTGATCACGGAGCTGGAGAAGGAAACAGTACGACTGGATGAGCGTTCAGTAGTAAAACCAGCCGTGAATTACATAGTTGATGAAATCGACATTTGAGTAATCGATCGGCACCTACTCCTCGTGCTGCCGTTGCCCGTTTCCATCAACTTAATTACGCAGGTAGTATAAGTATCAATCGAGTCCTCTGAGCTGATCGTCTGAATCTGGGCAGTAGTGCTCGAATTGAAGCCAAGCCATGGCGTCGGCCTCAGGTCGGTTTGGCATGTCGTTATTCTTCTTGTTCATGATGTTGCTGGTTTCTTCCGGGAGAGGCCAGCTTTCCCCGTCCTTCTACAGCGAAACATGTCCGATTCTGCCTGTCACTGTGAGCTTAGTAACAAGGACGGCTCTGATTCTGGATCAGAGTTTGGGAGCTTCCATGCTTCGACTCTTCTTCCATGACTGCTTCGTTAATGTAATTAAGATTAATCGATGTCTCTGTTTTTTTTTTCTTGTGAATTTTCTCGGAGAGTTTGATGATTGATTTGGCTTGGAGGTTAACAGGGTTGCGATGGGTCGGTTCTGCTGGATGACGATGGGAGTTTTGTGGGGGAGAAGGGCGCGGGGCCGAACGCCAATTCACTGCGCGGGTTCGAGGTCGTCGACACGATCAAGACGGCGGTGGAGATCGAGTGCCCCCAAACCGTCTCCTGCGCCGACATCCTCGCGCTCGCCGCGCGCGAGTGCGTCGCTCTGGTAATTGATTGATTGATTGGCGGCTTCTGTAGGAACGATCGAATTCATTTTGTTGCATGGTTTGTGGCAATGGCAGCTCGGTGGGCCGTCGTGGGCCTTGGGACTAGGCCGGCGCGACGCCACCACCGCCAGCATCAGCGACGCCACCAGCGACCTCCCCTCGCCGGCCTCCAGCATCCCGCAGCTCGTCGCCGCCTTCGCCGCCAAGGGCCTCAGCGCCCGCGACATGACCGCGCTTTCCGGCGCGCACACCATCGGCCAGGCCCGCTGCGTCAACTTCCGCGGCCACATCAACGGCGACGCCGACGTCGACGCCTCCTTCGCCGCGCGGCGGAGGCGGAGCTGCCCTGCCTCCGGCGGCGACGACAACCTCGCGCCGCTCGACGAGCAGACCGCCTTCACCTTCGACAACGCCTACTTCCAGAACCTCCTCGAATTCCGGGGGCTCCTCCACTCCGACCAGGTGCTGTACAGCAACGGCACGCAGGAGCATTCGCTCGTGCAGCTGTACGCCTCCGACCCGTCGGCCTTCGAGGCCGACTTCGCCGCCGCCATGGTCAAGATGAGCAACCTCAGCCCGCTCACGGGAAACAGCGGAGAGATCCGAATTAACTGCAGATCGGTCAATTGAAATTATTATAGATTAATTCTTGATGTTTTTCTATTAATTATATGTTTAAACCTGTAACAAATAATAACCTGTTTGTGTTCGTGTAATTTTCAAGTGTAAAAATAAATCTCCAAGTGTATATTCACTAGTCTCTAAAGTTAATTATAAACTTGGGAGGTTAAAGTGACGTGTCGAAAGGTCGGACCAACGATAGATCAGAAATTGTACTCGATAAGCTATAGTACTCGAGAACACAACTCATTCAAATTCGAGAGTGGACCACATTTGATACGAACTTAATGCTAATGATATCAATAAATAATATAATAATAATTAAATTTTTATCCCACTAAATAAAAATAATTAAAGAAGTCCTTTGTCTTATATATATATATAATTTTTTTTAAAAAAAATTAATATACATTTATTTTAATTAAAAATATTTATTAATTACTTAAGTATTATTTTTGTTCTATTTTACAATTGCACCTATGCATTGAGTTTGTAAATAAATATAAGACTATTATGGATGAGGATGAGCACACAGTTAGGAGATGGTGACATTACAACCATCATAATCCTTGCAAGAACCATACTCATGGCCACAAGCGAATAATAAAGTTTGAATCTACTGTGGGAAATAAAAATATCTTTGACTTCTTTCTAAACGTGCAATTTGTTCTCATCAACTCTTGATTTCGATGATATTATTAATATTTCCTCCATAAAAAATTGTTGTGCTATAGAGCATAAGGACTTGAGTCTTAGTCCACAAATCCTTACGATCTTTCATAAAAACTAGATAACATTTTTGAAGATAAATTCAAGATTAAAGTCCATTTATTATGGACGAGGCTAAAGACACAATTAAAAGATAGTGACGGCCATTATAATCCCTGCACCAACCGTATTAATTCATCGCGAGAGATGACTAAAGCTTGAATCTATCAGTAGTTTTTAAAGACTCCTCTTTTGCGAGTTTTCTCAATCTATTTCCTCCCTTGGTACGTAATATCTGTTGTAAATGTAATTGACGACGAGTAGTTCTAATTGCGATGCTAATGTGGATTAGTACACACTTTGCGCGAGAGAAGCTTCGTGCAAAAGTGGTGATCGATGACAAAACTTGTGGATCAACTGTCAAGAATTTTCTTCCATGATCGGGAAAAGGCAAGCTAAAAGAGAGTACAAACATTGTCGCCTTGTCTAACCACCGTTTGATGAAGAGGTTAAGGTGTCATTGTTGAAATTGACACCACCTTGGTTCTTGCAAGTAAGCTTTCAGTCACAGTTTAAGTTCATAATTATCATGTGGAACACTACCCTAATCATGTAGCCTCTATATGCCAAATTCTTATAAATACAAAAAGGGTTGACTAAGCCAGTGATGAGAAAATCTTTGTTCAAAATGAGTATCTGGTTGATGTAGAACATTGACCTTCTAGCATTGAATGTCTGAGTGTTTAAGATAACAAGTTGATGCCTTGTTCTTTCTCTTTAAGCTTTAATTAGTTTCAGCAATGGTGTGGAATTGAGGCCCTATGAGTTTCTTTTATGATACCATAAGATCATCCACTCTTCCACAACTTGCGTCTGGAACTTCTAATCTATTTGACTTGGAGGTATAGTTGCTAAAATTTCATTCTCAAAGTGCACAAATTCTATGGTTTCCCCTATATGATCTTAGACACTTATAGTAGTGTCACATTAGTTTTCTACTTTGTTATTATATACCTCAAATTTATTCATAAGTTGACCTGTAGCATGCTGAACTGTAAAATAATATCACATAGACGAATCAATCAACTCTTCGACCGCCATATAGATCAAAAAAATGTGGCAAAAATGATATAGAAATGAAACGTAAACGACTAAGTTAAAACCAAAATAATAATAATGGAACAAGCTAAATGAACAAGCAACAAAATGGATGAAAAGGTTGCTGCATCATGGCTCCGAGGTGTTAATAAATACTAATGTCAAGAAAACCTGAAATTGTTTGAAGTAATCGGTGAATGCTACCAGCTTCAGCATCTTAAACTAGGATCAACTCTTTTCATCCATTCTTCTATGCAACAGTATAAATCTTCCAGCTTCAGCATCTCAAACTAGGATTGGTTCTTTGCATCCATGCTTCTATGCAACAGTATAAATCTTCACTACTTTGGTCGTATCACAAACAACAAGGTTTTCTGAGTCGGTAGGAGTAGTACATAGCCAATTGATCTGCCATGAAAAGATTTTAAACTTGGTCTTCCAATTTAGATGCGATGAAAGTTCATATACTCAGATCATAGACTCTTACGAGGCTATGATTTAATAAATTTAATATTATTCCTCATGAACAGGGTAAAAAGTTGATACTAGGTTGAAATGAAGCATAATCAATAATTAAAATTAAACATGATTTCAAATTTCAAATATGCGCTCGTAAGCAAAGCAACATAAAAAAAAAGTTAAAAACAAGGATTCAAAATTTAAGTTTCAAACGTCAATAAAAGTCTTTAATCATCAATGACCAAGTAACAAATTTCCAAAATATTTTTTAAATAAGTGAAGAATTTTTCATGTTGCAATCAATAACAGCAATCCTTAGAATATCTCTCATGTGGCATGATCAACATCAATCCTAATCTTCAACATCGAGGGTTGTCAAACAGAGATGAGATATCTATGTGAATTTGATGGTTCAACATCAATCCTAATCTTCAACAGCATGGTTCACAAGGGTGGCACATGAACCAACAAGACTAAGTTGACTTGTGAACTCAGAAAAACTTTAACTTACGAATCAGATCAAATATCTATGTGAATTTGATCGAAATTCTGAGTCCGAGATTGTTCCGGCCTGTTGCTATGGCCACGATGCTGAATAATGGCAGATTTCCCTGAGGACACCTGAGTTTCTAGTTTTCAAAAGCATGCACCCTACATTATTCTTAACCAAAGCTAAGCACCTCCTCATTTTACTTATCCAACATAATATTGGCTTTAAATTAAATTATTCCATTGACACAAATTTAATCATTTTGGACCTAAAAAAGGTATCTGAGGCTTTGACAGACAGAGAGCTACACAGAGTAAATTTGAGTTGAACAGATTGACAAGAACCATAAAGGTATTTTGCAAACACTTGAACATTTTTATACCAAAAATAGTTCTTAGCAACTTGAAAACACTGGAATACTCTACTTGAGATTCCCAAAAAACAATTTGTATGCTTTTTTCATCATTTTAAACTTAAATTAAGATCTTTTCTTCTCAATAACACCAAAATACTGCATTTGATTCCCAAGAAGCTTCTAGTGTAAATTTTTAACCAAAATCACTTGTTTTTAGCTACCTTGGCGGCCATTGTTAACTCAGAATAATTCTTTTCAACTTAAAAACATTGGAAGACTACTTGAGATGCTTGGGAAGTCATTGGTATCTAGCCAAAATGATTTGTTTTCCATCTTGTTTCTGATCATTTCTAACTCAAAATATAGCATCCTTTTTCAACTTACAGATGAATACTCTACTTGAGACTCACGAAATCTTACTAATAGAATTAAAACAACAAAAATATCATTTCTTGCATAAATTGATATTGTGGTCAAGTAATCAAGTTTGTCATCGAAAAGGGAGAAAGAGAATGATGTGGAAATAAAGTGGCTAGATGAATGGTATCATAAGTACTCAAATCACTAGCATAAATTGAGTATTATGTACAGGTCTTTTACCTTTTTCTTCAAGTTAATACTCAAACTCAAATAATTGTTGCAGCTTGATTGTTCCGGAGAGAAACATTTAGACCAATCCCACAACTTCACTGATGCATCATTTCCACCTGAAAGCAGAAACTTTCCACGCTCCCCAAACAAGGAAAATGACCTGTGCCAGCCAACATCCTTAGTTGTTATACTAGTGAGATTCCATTAAGACTTGAATTACTTACACACAAGATACACTGGTGGTGTGGCCTCCTGAACTGAAATCCAGCTGCGTGCTCTTGTTTTGATAAACTGCATGAGTATTTGACGATTGTGCTTCACCTCTTTTTGATCTCTGAGCACTCATAGCTAAATAAGAGCTTTTCGACTTCAAAGTTGCTACACTCGCTTCCAAATCAATCACATCAATAACACCATCACCTCTTGCAACAGCACATACCTTATTCGGACCACACGTGATATCTACTTCAGGTATTGCTATTGAATGAACAAAAGCAGGATTGAAACATTGCCCCGCATTCCCAGTGGAAATACTGCTATCAGGTTCAGTCATTCCTTCAGTAGAAAGAAGAATGTCTTAACATATTAGTTTTCAGAAAAGCCAACTTAGTCAATCACTGAAAATCTCTCTAAAACTCAAAACCTTCCAGCAGATACAATTCAAGTTATAATGCTACAGATGTTTAAATTTCATGCATAAGTCATTCAAATTTAACAATAATAGCAATTTGTTTCTTTAAAGGAACGGCATGTCCTTATCCAAACATGCCCATCAGTATGTAACAACATTTCCATTCCAGTATATATGAGGAGAAAAATTGTACATACATACAAATGATCTATAAAATTGAAGGGCCTACCATAATCAATAACATTGTATGGCCGCCCTTTAGAGAAATCCCATATAGCAAGCTTCAAGTCAAGACCACCAGTTATAGCTGCCAAGTAAATAATAAATTTTAAGGGAATTGTTTTGTTAACTTATGCTCTAAACACATAGGTAAGTTATATGACCATCTAGGTCTAATCTAGGAAGTTAATGTGAGTTGGCTTATAGCAAATATTTTGGACTAAAATTTCAAATAAAAATGAACAATCATTATAATGGACCGATTAAAGGACAAGATTAAATTGTAATGCAGAGTTTTTGTCTACTATTGAAAAAATTGAGAGCGGGGTTCAATAGAAGCATTATGTCTATTGACAAGGGCGGAAATAGCTAATGTGACAAGGGCGGAAATAGCTAATGTCGAGGCTTCAAACCAAAGCCAAAGTTACAAACAGCAAATAGATGGTTTTATAAAAAATTCAATTATACCCAGAAGACTAAGAAGAAGAATATTTTAAGTTATTGATGCAAATAAACATTTCCAAAGTAGCAGGATCAAGTAGGGAAAAAACAGAGATGGTAGACAATATACCATATTGCTGATTCCAGAAACAGGGAAAACAGATTTATGAGATCAGAAAACTGATAGCACGACATACTAGATCTTATGAATGAATATTAAGAAGGGTGATAGGAAATTGGCAAAAAAAAAGAACGGACTGATTCTAAACACTGGCACCATGAAATTCATTTTAAGGTAAGATTCACAAGGGCTTCAAAAGCAATAGATCTTGAAACGCCAAAGGGGAGTAGAAATATTAATTCTACTTTTGGGGCGAATTTTGTTAAGCATATACCTGTCCAAGGTTTCCAGGGAATAAATTGCACGCTACTGCAAATCTGTTAAAAAGCTAAGGGCAAAAAATATTTGATTCGCATATAAGAACTTTAATAACTTCTTATAAATTCCTCAAAATGAAAATAATTTGAGATATAATCATGTCTTGCACTTACAAAGGATACACTAGTATGAACTGATCTTAATGTTTTGTAGAGGCTTTGATGCATAGTGTCAATGATCTGAAAAAAAAACAGAACAAGCAAAGACATGATAACATTAATTGAATAGTTTTTTATAGTAAAGAAATGTAAAATAGGATCACAGAATTAAGTTTCTGGAATTGGAAGATGGTAAACATGATCTTTCTTTGGCATTGACTTGAAAAAGATAGTCAAGATATACATTAAAGGATCCACATTTTAGAGGTCAAAAGATACAAATAGATAAAACTACTTAAAAGAAATACAAATACCCAAGCAAAAAATCAAATTGAAGATCAAAATAGATGGGTAGACCAAGCTCTCATGAAAAAAAAATTAAAAATAAACAATGCAAATTGATTTGACTATTTTAATAGCGGATGAACGAAAAGGTCTTAGGCTATTTATTTTTTTTTTAAAAAAAAACTTCATGATTATACTTGTATGCACTCTATTCTCTTCCAATTTCTTTATATTTCATACCATTAATCTGCGTCCCAATCATGCCCAAAACCAATGATTCCAAATGTTTCAGTCCCATGTTGCGGTCATGCCGTCTACAGTTGTAGCACATCATTTGAACATTTTTTTCAAACAAAGGTCTTTTCGACCCAATGTGATTACTGTCATAACAAAATCCAAAGTCCTTTAACACTTTTAGTTGAAATAATAGAGATGAAAAATTAAACCTAATTTAAAATCATCAGAAGTGAACTGTGATAAAGATTGTACTTGTATTAGAGGTGAAACTATAGTTTCTTGGAATTATCAACTAATTGTCACAATTAACAAGCATACTACACATGCATGGAAACAGAGCCAAATGAAAAACAATGATAATGTGGAAAAGGCAAAGGTGGTATATCATGCAATCCCTCGCAAGACTCAAGTACCTTAACCTCACCACTATCATCTCCAGCAGCAAGAAAATCCGACTTCGTGCTGAAAGAAATCTGCAAGGACATATTACAATAAATATACCAATAGGCTTGAGAGCCTAGTCAATATAATAATTTAAAACTTAACTGTCATATATGTTGAACAAATTCACAAAAACAGCCAATATTCAGAAGGGAGAAGGCCCAGGTTATATAGTTATTGACAAAGTTACTGAAAACCTATATATCATAAGAAACATTGTGAAGTACTCAAAATAATGTCGCTTCACAAGAACCCCCAAAAAAGATCTGTAGCTAATTGTCAATGCCAATATGATGACAAGAAGTTGAATCCCACCCCAAAATAGAAATTTTACATTCAAATTCAAATTCCTTTAACATAATTATTCTCCATATTAAGTACCTGATTTATCTCATCTTTGTTAAAGCTGTAGGTTTCGAGTGGCTTCCAGGAAGATGCCTGCAAAATTAACTTTGTGTATCAACTACTTCTTGATGTAATACAGTCTTTTAGAAACTCCAATGTTCTTAGTGTTACTCTACAGAAAATCATATAATAGCAAATTGAAAATTTCAATTGGTCCTAGTGTTAGGAGTTCACAGGCACATGTAAATTGTAGGATGATTTAAGTAGCAGTAGCTCACAAAATGAAAGATGAAAAATAAGACATTCATAAAACTGAAATGGTATTCTCTATGTACTAAAACATACAAGCAAGAGATATTTCACATGACCTTCTTGATTTTGACCTATAAATAACTGAATATTAAGGGAGAGGATTTAATGACAATCAGAATAAAATAAGAAATGTGATTTTTATTATGGAGTTTAAATGACAGTTAAAAACATAAATGTGTAGTAATCACTAATCATCTTTCAAGAGAACACAAAGCAAAAACAAGTCCAAAGGCGACTTTAAGATAAAAGAGAGAAAGGTTAAGTTGAGAATTTTTGTGGCCAATGCATCATATAATCAATAGTATATGCAACAATATTTCAAGGAAAATAAAAGGTAACATTTTTACTAATGAAGATAGAATTGAAAGATATATATATATAGATACACGCGCACACACATGAGCACAGTGAGGGCCTGACAACATGTCAAAACTTAATTAATACCTCGATGTACCTTATGAGCACAACTTTTATACATGCTAAAGCAATAAAAATAAGTATACTTGTACATGAGAATATCTGTAAACATATTATGCATAACTACTCACCATCTTGATGTCAAAGCACATGACTTTTGTTCCCAAAGAAGCATAGAGAATATCTTCATTTCCTAAAACACCACAAACATATTTCTTTGATAAATTGAACAAAATTGCTAAACACATTAATGAGTTCAGCTTGTGTGTTACTCTGTCCAAGTATATGACCTAAAACAATACGAAAGCGGACATCAACTAACCTGTTTTGAAACATAAACAAGAGATGGATTCCATCCCAAGATCAATAGTAAAGAGAGCATCTTTACAACGCAAATCAAACCAACAAATGCAACCATCCTATTATACAAGAGAAAAATTCACATCAATATAAGTTCACCGAAACATTTGGATTCTGATAACATATATATTACAGATAGAAGCAAGGTAGAATTGGTTCATAAAAACATATATAGACAACAAGTTCGTTCATGGTTAAGTCTAGAGTATGATCACAACCAAGATTATGTTTGCACCTCAACAGGCAAAATTTGGTACCTTGGAACTAATTTACCATTCTGAATGTACCAACCCTTGAGAGAATGATTAACTCAATGTTCCCAAGTACACTTGATACTTTGTTTGTCATACTTCTTTTTACCTAATGGTTTCTATTATTATATGAGGACATTATCACATGCACTCCTTTGGCCTCAATGGTAATACGTCGAAGCCTTAACCCTACGAATTAACTTGTCTATGCACTTAGCATATGCAATTAGAGGGCCAAGATGGTCTAGCAACATAAAATGAAGAACCCTTTTTCAATGAAAAAGGTTAATCCAATATGACATCTTAGATAACTCAGAATAACATCATCTCTAGTCAAGGCACACATGCTTTATGGATGCAGCTCACTACTAATGCACATGTTATTCTGTAGCTAAGGTTTGAAGATATGTTGTTTACTACACTGTTTTTTAACCTTGCACATCTTATGCAATGTACACCTATGGACAATGTACACAACCATACATTGTACATGCTGGCCAGCACAGGCCAGCAAGCCTTGTATCTCAATTCATCATGTAAGGTACAATCAAAAAGATAAATTACTTAGCTAAGCATTAAACAGACGCAGGACCTTATAATGAGTCTATACTACACTATGAATGTAATTTCCTCCATTTTAAGAATATATTCAATATTGATATTTGGTCCTAGAGTAATGTTATGATCGGGATATAACAAATAAAATTAGTTTGCCAAATTTTATTAAGTAGGCATGGACCACAATGTTAGCATATAATCAAATGAGCATTTGGTCAAGGTTGAGATGGGGCTTATGCAGTTCCCCCTGGATGACCGTAGTTTGGTCAAGGTGACTTGTGAGGCTGTTGAGTTCAGCCTAGGTGAGAGGCAATCAGGCCAAGATGAATGTGTCTTAGGTGACGGCATCACTTCATCCGAGCTGGGCTTAACCTAGCGAAGGCAAATTCCCTCAATTTGAGCCTCTGAGGAAAATGTGACTTTGCTTCAGTTGTCATTTCCTGATTCAATCCGCCTGTTGCCTGTAGATCATTATGTTCATACTGAGAATGTATCTAAGTTGCACGCGACCAGAAAATAGTTACAACTGTTATCTTCTCCTGTATCAAGTAACATCACTCATCCCTTTAATTATTGCCCACCAGCGTCCAATAAACATGAGCCTACTCAGTTATATGAAATATGAGGCACTGGAAGCCTGAAGTTTGTAAAATCACAAGATGCCGCTGAAACAAACACCATAAATCCTAACAAAAAACCATTTTCGGATAGAAGGCAAAGGAATGCTTGGCCAATTAACTAAATCACAAGCTTCTCAGAATTTATAGGAACTTCATTGCCTAACTCATCAAGGGCTAAAATAATCGCAGGAGAAAGCCCTAAATGAAAGAGAGAAAACCTCGCCGGATGAAGCGATGACACCTGGACGGAGACGAGATGCAATGCAACAGGTGACTGTGCCCTTGTGGCCCTTCAATCGCCTCGGCTTCATCGGCGGCGTCGCCATGGCTCGATATTTCAACGAGCCCTCGCCTTTCGCCTCCGGCGCGAGCTCCTGGAGTTTACGGTGGCAAAAGTAACTCGTGCTCTGAGCACGAGACCTGAATCGTGGAAAAGAACGGGCCACACGCGGATTCGATTTCTACCGTGTCAGACCGCAACTTGGGCTCGGCCCAAATTCCAATGAGATGCACTATTCGATCCATTAAGACATCCAGCCCATTAACAAGTTGGACTTTTCACAAGTAAAATAATAAGTTAAAACAATCTTCTAAAATAGAAAAATTAAATAAATTAAATTAAGAATATGATATTTGGAACTGATAAAAACAATATTTTGTAGAATATACGTTTTTTAAATTCAAAATAAAAGATTTGACAACTCATTTAGCTCCAACTATTTTGTTTGAAAAAAAAAATAGTATTACGAAAAGCTAATGAGAAAAGTAAAAAAAAAAAAATCAATAGCAAAAATAAATATAAATGAGTACTTTTTTCTTCATATTCCTCTCCACATGTCGCATGTGATGGTCAACTTCCTCTCTTGCTTATCCATAACTCTATTAGATATAATATTATAGTTGAGAGATTAAATGGCCTATTTGATCCCATGGATCTAGTGAGTCAAGTAGATTAAATAGGCGGGTTAATTGTGTCGAGCAAACTAAATGAGTGATGTAAATGGACTCAACATAAAAAAGGGATAGTTCGATATATAAATTTTTATCGGTGTAAGTTTAAAGAAAGAATCAAATTATATTAGATCTATTATATAGAGTTTTATATTACATTTTGAAAATGACTAATTTTGTAATTTAAACCAATAATTTTAAAGTTACATGATAATAATTTTATTTTATTATTGTGTTAAGACTTTTATAAAAATACGACTGTAAATAAATCAAGCCGAGCTAAATTTTGGAGTGTTCAAGTTTGTTTGATAAGGTAATCGAGCCAAGCCGAGTCGAGCCTAAAATGAACCAAGCTTTTGAAATGATTGTTTAAGCTTGGCTTAATTTTTTTTTATGAGCTTGAGCTTGTTTGAAGCTTGGCTTGAACTTGGTTCGTTTAGATGTTATTGAGCTCTCACTTCAAGCTTGACTTGAGTTTAGTTCATTTAGATGTTATCGAGCTCTCAATTCAATCTTATTTTATTGTTTGAAATTTTTGCTTGTTTGATTGGTTATTGAGCTTGATAATTCAAACTTATTTGTTTATTTTATTTTATTT
>JBBUKS010000100.1:15120994-15132779 GCA_038050645.1 Hedychium gardnerianum | reverse complement strand
GTAAATCACGGGGGCTAGTCTAGCCAGCCCGAACAGTGACTAGTGCATAAGGGGGGCAGGAACCTGGCTACTAGCCTTTGACCCCTAGATCTCATTGTGGCAACATCTCATGCACTAGCCAACGATTCATCCCGTGGGGATCGTAATTATCCATGCGCAGGCTATGTTTAAATAAATACCCAGTCGATGGACATCAGCGATAAATTAGGGGATATAATATAAAATTCACTAAAAATGTATTTACAGGTTGATAACGAAGAGAATTAGAGTTCTTGCAAACCCTAGCATGCCCAACCATTCCTGACCAAATCCTCCAAAAGATCGAGCCCGCCATGGATGGATCTTCGAGGTTTCGGCCGACGCAAGGGCACCTTTGCCCCGTCTGTTCGACCCCCCACTTCCCTTTCTGCCAAATGCCGATGCAGATGCCACTGCGTCCCCATGCATTCGACCATTACCGTCCTGAATTTCGCCAATTTCCTCCAGGGCCTGCCCCGCCGTTCTCGCACCGGCCTCCTTTATGGGACCACCGACCGCCGCTGCCGCCTCCGAGGCTGCACCCGCCAGAAACCTGGGGCGTGAATCGTGCCATGGAGGGCGAGATCTTCCGCCCTTTTATTCATCCGCCACAGCGGTTTCCGCAAGATGAGTTTTTGGGAGGAGAGACCTCATATAAAAGGATGCGAGTCGAAGAACCACCAGTTGGTACTCCCCACCTCCATCCGTTATGCGATCGCAACGAGTTTGTTCCAGGGAGGATATCGGTGGAGGATGAACGCAGGCTTAATCTGATTCGAGATCATGGGTTGATGCAATCTAAAGGCGAATTTCTGCCAGATCGATTTGCCCGTGATAGATCACAGAGTCAACCAGGGGATGTCAGGGTAGATCGTGTCTCTGATGGCTCGAAGTTCAACTCAGTTGGAAAAAGTGCTTCGATTTTACCTCTAGAAACAATTTCTTTCTCCCCAAATAAAGTGTCGTGGCCAAATCAGTTTGAAGGGCATCAGAGTTTTAAAGAACCTTCGACTTCGTATGGGGTCGAGCGGTATGCATTCCGTGAAAGACTAGATTTTGAAAGAATGGAGGTCTATGATACAGATTTGGGTGAGAACAGGATTGGTCGTTGCGAAAAAAGATATTCTGCAGGAGGCTTAGATGCCAGACATAATCAATACGATAGTTCCCCAAATGTACTACATGATCAGCACGGTCTTTCTTTTCAGCAGAGCGGCAGCTATAGGGATGATATCTCTATGCCTAATACTAGGTACAATGCAGCTCATGTCACTGACGAACTCCCTTTTTCTGTGAAGAGACAGCAAGCTACACACAATACATTAAATTACTTACCACGAGACCAATTCGAACAGAATGATCGCAATGATTTCCCAGAGATTCATGCACCAAAAGATTACCCTTACGCGCTGCCAAATGCTGAAAATCCTGAACAAGTAAGTTATCAACTTGCACGAGAGAAAAGTTCCTATCCAGCATCTGGAGACCCTACAGAAAGCAGATTTGATCTAGCCATCCAACAAACAGATGCACTTGGATTTCCCTATGAAATTAAAGTTCCAGATATATGTGATACTCAAAGACCACTAAAGCCACTAAATTATCCATTGTCAGAAGAGTGTGGTTCAGAGAACTTTGTTGTGCAAGGAGGATTCTCTAACTTTTCTACTATTAATGGTAATGGCATGTCAAAAAATATGGGTCAAATGCATACACCTGGAGTACAGCTTTCTTTGCCACCATCTCTTCCAGCTACTCATGTTCCAGGGACTTCACCACTGACTGTGCCACTGCTAGCATTGTTTCCTGTCCTAGCAAATGCTTCAGCAATCACATCCATTCCAACTAATAAATATCCCGATCCGCATGCTTTACCACATTCTAGTGACTATATACAGCAACCTCCTCCAGTTGAGATTGCTCAGGTTCTCTGGATGATTCATATGCATTTACAATTATCTGTTTTGAACTTTTTTATGTTTTGAATTTAGATTCTTTATATTTTGAGTTCTTTATTTGTTTAGTTGCTAATGGCTAACTGTGCCTTGAAGGCGGGTGATGAACTGCAAAGATTGATACATAATGGAGATGGAAGAATAGATGGGAGGGTTGAGAAAGAATTATCATTTGAGTTGCTTCCTTGATGAGCGCATATATAGAGGATGAATAATTTTCTATACTCAAGCAGTGTTAATTAGTAATCCTTCTGAAGCCAAACCAAACCAATCTTGAGACACATAAATGAATTCTAAAGATCTTAGTCAAATCCAAATGAAGTTCACTTTTATATTGATTGTAGATAAATATTTCTAGACCCCAATACATATTCGCTAAGACGCACAAGACAATACCATAATATTTCCACACTGTCATACCTCAAAAACGTTGATTCCCGGTTTTCTTGAAATACTCCAATTACGCTACACATTGGCTATTCCCAAACAATTCATGAAGGATATTAGACGGATGAGTTATGATGGAAAAATGTTCAAATTCATCCCTTGAAGTATCCATCTCCCCTCTTAGCTATCAAAGGAAACAAACGATAGATGATCCATTTGTTGACTTATTCTTCACTCCTGATCTGCCATTGACCTATGTGTTCAAGTAAATAAATCCCCAAAATTACAGCTTGACTAGCGAAGTCCAATCCATCTTTGTGTTCAACCTCTTAGTATAGGTTAATTGGGGTCACAATAAAAAAAAAAAAGAGTAAAAGAAAAATATCTTTCATTGTAAAAGAGAATATTGACATCTACATGTTAGATCGAAGGATAATAACACAAAAGAAGCACCTACATTATATTTCAGTTATGCTAGCTTGCCACACAAAAAAAGGGAAACGTCCCATTGGGTTGTTTGATTGTCGATAAAGATATCGATAATTCTTAGTTTGGAGAAGACAAAACATAGTATAGCCAAAGAAAGAGTTGTTTGTGCAACACTTCAAAGTTGGGACAATGGCTTAATTGTTCTTTTGAACAAGAATTGAATTCTCGTATTGTTTTGTTTGAGACTAGCAAAACCTATTCATTTGCTTGTCAACCAAAATGGGTATAATGTCGGCAAGCATTTTGTAGTTGAATTGGATGTGCCAACTATTATTGTGTGGTGTCGCATGATATCTTAGAACCTTTTGGTGCCAATTTGCAAGGAGTGGGGCAACATAGGAACCATGCGATGTAGATTCATATATTAGAAGAGGATATGAGGCATGCGGATAAGAGGTTGAGAAACTGGTATTGTGTGTCACGTTGTCTGAGCAATGGTGGCGAAAGCTGGCGGTGAGGATCCAATGGTGCATGGGTGGAATAGAAGAAGTGAGAGCGATGAGGTAATGAGGATAAGAGGTTGTGAAACTGGTATGGTGTGTTGAGTTGTTCAAGCAATGGTGGTGAAAGTTGGTAGTGAGGATTCAATGGGGTGTGGGTGAAATAGAAGAAGTGAGAGTATGGGAGAGCATTGTGAAACAGGGGAAGGTGAGTCCATGAGTGGGTGGGGTTAGCTAAGATGATACAAATCACATATATGGGTGAATTTATCAGCGGGTTCTTAGGTGAGTGGGGTTAGTAAATAGATATTAACATCTTATAAGGGTGAGAGCATTTAGTGGGTTGGAGGAATTAAGTGAAAAATGTGAATAAAGATAAGTTATTAATAATGATAAGATAAACTATTAATAATTTTTAAATTCATAATATGGGTATGTTTAGAAAGATAAAATTTTCTTCTATTAGTAAGTATAACTTATATAGTTTTTATTCCAAAAGAAAAAAAATTGATAATTATGTTATAAATTTATATATAATATGTTGTTGATTAGATTTTGTTGTCATATATTATTGTTTTATTGTTAATAAAGATGCTGAAGCATAAATTTGATTAAATATAATAAATTTTAAATACTTTTGTAGATAAAATAACATAACATAAATTAGATTAAATATTATAGATTTTGAATAGTTATGAGATAAAATAATATAGTTATTAATATCGTTAATTATAAGTTATTATGTTATTCATAACATATATTAATTCTATAGTATTAGTATTTATGCATTAGATAAAAAATTGTATTGTTTTAATTAACTTTCAAAGTTAAAACTAATTATAATTTCAATAGCTTATGCATTTATAATCTATTATAATTTGTAAGTTTGCATATTTTCCACTTCAAAATTGCATATTATAAGATTAACTCATTTGAATTCATTTCAGCAAGACATGGTATCAAAAGTGTATCATCTTGGCCCGAGACTAAAACCCTTGTGCTGAACAATATTTTAAGCCTTCCTTTACAAAACTTAAATCTCCTTGGTTAACTCCCTGTAAATTAAAGATATCATATTGCTATGAAGTTTGCGGAAGACGTAGGAGTAAAGTAAGATTGCAAATGAGAGCTTGGAATCCACACTGCTTTCTTAAATAGAGAACAAAGGAAAAAAAATGCGAGGAGGAAATATGAATAAAATTATGACAACAAGTCTTAGAAAGATACACACGTCAGAAGAGTTTTTTGTACTTACTCTAGAGAAGAGGAAGAGTGACTAATCCACATGTACTCTTTCATCAACTGTGAAAGAATTGATTATGGAATATGTAGTGAAACTAAAAGAGAGATTGGGTTCTAACAAATTCTCTTGACTTATACTCTAAGAGGGAAAAAAAGGAGAAATTGCAGGGATATAGATTTAATTTCTAGTATATACCCCTAATTAGTGATAGAAAAAGATGTCCATGCTTAAAGTTTTCAATTCTGCTTTGAAGATAAGCTAACTGTGAAAGACTGTAGAATTATCTATCTTGTGCTAGAGGAATATATTAATTATTTTTAATTTTATCCTTCTCTTATTCATTTGGTAAAGAACCTTGCTTTCTTCTTAAATTGACTTTGATGCCAATTCTTGATCTCTCTCATTTGTTGGCTTCAACCACATTACCGACTAGGAAATATTAGCTAATCATGAAGAAAAGTTTGACTTGGATGGGCCTATCTAAGATTGTTTTGACCTAAATTTGTTTGAAAGAATGTACTCTGATCTCACTTATTTGAATCCGGAGCTGGAAAGGAAAGAGGCTAGAGATTAGGTCACTAGGGCAAGAGGAATAGTTAGGCATGGGGACTTAGGGTTATTAGCTTTATAAGTTTTCAATATATATGCATTTTATTCTGAATCAAAGTCGGGTAAGATTATCAGAAAGTAGGGCTGGAACTTGAAACTGACCAAACTGAGTCCTACGCAAGACCCCAATCAAGTTCCAGCAAAATAATAACATTAACTTTTTGTTTATTGAATTTCATTATTTTATCAGTCAGGTACCTAGATCCTTGAGTTTTCTTGTCTGCCTCTATTGCTTTGATTTAATGTTTAAAAGTCTGATTACATTAGCATATGTTGATCTCATATATTTTCTGATATCATTAGTTATTTAACAATATATGGGCAAGTTTATTGTGCATCTTGGTTCTGTATTAAATGTTGTGGTCTTATCGTCTTTCTATGTTTTGTATTGGTTTGGCTTATAGTACTATTAGTCTTAGACCTTGCAAGATTCTCTAAGTGATTCTATATCTTTTACCTCATGAAATCATCATACAATGTAGGATTTACCTCTCATCCATCAAGTACCAGTGAAACATTTTCCTGATGGACTGCCAATAGTTTCAATCAATCATTCTATCAATGCTAAGCCAACAATTGTCAATGCTTGTGATTTGTTTAAGCAACCTCTACGCGCATCTCGACCTGATCATATTGTCATCATCCTTCGCGGACTCCCAGGTTTAACATTTTCTCTACAATTTTTTGTTTCTCTGTATGTTAAAATACTTAAGAGGAACTATGAATAGTTTTCTTATGATGTTTTAACATTTTCTAGTGTAGACAACTTAAGCAATGCCCCTATTGCATTTTACTTTTTCCTTAGACATGTTTTCTTTTCCTGAGAACTTGTTAATATTTTTTAGGCTTTAAAAAAAAAAAAATATTAACAAGTTCTTAGAAAAAGGAAACACGTCTAAGGAAAAAGTAAAATGCAAGAGGGGCATTGCTTAAGTTGTCTACACTCGAAAATTGGAGGACCTTGTGAAGGGGAGTCATGACTCAATGGTAAAGTTGTTATGACCTTGTGATCATGGGTTCAAGTCGTGGAAATAACCTCTTGTAATATAGGGTAATATTGCGTACAATATACACAATGTGTTCCGTCCCTTCTCGGGATCCCATATTGGCGGGAGCTTCATGCATTGGGCTGCCTTATTAGAGGACCTTGTGTCACTTGCTGATTATCAATTTCTATAGATCCTTTTTTTCCCCTTTCACATAAACATTTGAGGTTAGGTGGAAGGAAATCCTGCTCTTTACATTATACGAAAAGGAGTGTTAGCCTTTCACCATCTCTTAAAAGGATTTTTTTTCTCTTGTTTTTGATTTTTAACTAATGTTGGATCTTAATTATGATAGGCTAGTTTGTGTTATCGTGTTAAGGTGAAAGTCAAAATTGTAGTTGCTTGCAAGGAAATTTACCCACATCAAAAAAATTCTTTCTTTGCCTTGTTTTAGACATTTGGATAAGCTTTTGTAAATAATTGTTGATGTTAATGAATGATTAGTAGAACTAAATTTTGTACTTTAGATATAGAGAACAAAATATCACATGTCCAAGCATGGAGTGAAGTGGCTTCATGTTTTTGTTTGGTGAATAATGCCCATCGATTAACTGCATTGACTTGATTAAATTTTGGATGTAGTAAACCCGCAGGGTGTTTTTTCCAACAAGGGAAGGATACACAAATTGAAACAAGGTGATAGAAAGTGTTCCCACAGGGTGTTTTCAACAGGGTGTTTAGGGTTTTAGGTTTTAGGGTTTGGTTTAGGGTTTAGGTTTTTAGGGTTTTGTTTTGGGTTTTATGCTTTAGGGTTTAGGGTCGACTGTTTTAGGGTTTAAGGGTTTAGGGCCCAGGACTTAGAGTTTTAGGGTTAGGGTTTGGGGTTTTAGGGTTTATGGTTTTAGTGCTTAGGGTTTAGGTTTTAGGGTTGACATTTAGGGGTGAGGGCTTAGGATTTTAGGGTTTAGGTCCCTAGTGGAACTTTTTCCCCCTTTGTTGGAAAAAGAGGGAAGGAAGGAAAAGAGGTCTTGCAGAAGTAAATATACTAACTAATCATGTTGCATCACTTCTAATCTGTTGTCCTGCAGAAGTGTCGGCTTGCAGAAGGTTATTTAAGATCAAAATCTTATCTAGGAACAAAGAGGTCCTTAGATTTGGAGCATATGATTGTTAGATCCTATAAGTTAATTAAAATTATTTTTAGAACTGTATTTGACAATTATATATAGGACCTTTCAAATGAACATTTTAAACTCTGTCATTCTAAGTTCAACGTATAATATTAATATGAACATTTTATTCAGATATCATGAACCATAATTAAAAGTATGTAATAAATGTAATATAATTTTTGAAGTGTTGCAACTTTATATAGCAAGTAACAATTTTTACAAGATGAATCATAATATATATGATAACTAGAAAAAATAATTCCCAAAAATAATAGAGGAATTTCTCAAAAGATATGACACTAAACCAAGTCCCTTAATGGGCGGTTGACCTACAAGGCTGAGCTGATGGGTCGCTCGCTGTAAGCACTTCTCGATTTACCCCAGTGGCTGGTGAGAAACTTCCGTCGATCGGTATCATGCCGTGCTAATAAGGTTTTGGTCATGGTACATTTTTAAATATAAATATATTAATTCAAAAATATTTTTATTAATATTTGATTGTTATAGATGTTTATTATTGAGTTATATTTAAGATGTTGAAAGTTGAGTTTAAAATCTTTGATACTTATTGAGTACAAATCAATTTAGGGATAGTTGAAGTCCAACAAGTGGACACGACAAGAGATTTAAACTTGATTTAATTTGGAGTTATTTTGATCAGTTTAAAATTAAATCAAATTTATATATAATAATTTAATTTTATATTTTATAAGATTAGAAATTATATTATATTTATATTATTTATTTATTTTTCTCTATTTACCTTGTGCACAGATGAAGAAGGAAAAAAAATTAATCTCCTTTAAGAGTTTTTTTTTTAATTTTTTATCTCGTGGAAAGATGACGGAGGAAAAAAATTAATAACCAAAGAGGAAAAAATGGATGGAGGAAAAAAATTTAGAGAGGTAAAGGAATTGGAATTAACTTTTTTTAAAAAAAATTAAAAATTGAAAAGAAAAAATTTTAAAAAATGCGACCGGCCATTGCAAGGTCGCAACTCCATGCCAATGGGCAGGCGGAATGGTAAATTCCGCTTATGCCCACCGGCACAGCTTGGTATTTCATACGATGCCTTGGATTGGATCGGAAGTCTTCCAGTTTAATTCAGATCCTACTTGGAATTTCATTCGTTTAGTCAACTTTGTGTTATCAAATCATAAAAATACTAAGGTCCAGATCACAATCATGACTACCACAGTCCAGTCTCGAAATGACTAGGAATATTGTTTGTCTTAACTCCAATACAAGCTTGCTTTAGCTTGTGCATCCTTTTTTATCTTCATTTACTTCATTGTCCCTTCTTTTATATTTTCACCAAATCCTACAAATACTGGTTCACTGCTAAGGTGGGACATCAGTAGCAATAGATTGGAGTTACACAAATCACTTGTAACAATTTCCGAATTCTTAATTTCCTTTTTTGATCCTTACCATGTTCATGATGATTGATATAATAGCTATTTGGCTGTCATTTTAGGTAGTGGAAAGAGCTATTTGGCTAAAGGATTGCGTGATATTGAAATCGAGAATGGTGGAAATGCTCCCAGAATTCATGCAATGGATGATTATTTTATGGTTGAAGTTGAGAAGGTGTCTTTACCATTGACCAGTTTTTTTAGATGACTATCTTGAAGATAATATTGCTAATTATCTTGTTTTCTTCTTATCTTTTAGAACATTGACGACAATGATGGTTCTAAATCCACTGGTTCATCCAGAGCAAAAAAACAGACCACTAAGAAAGTGATTGAGTATTGTTATGAGTCAGAAATGGAAGAGGTGATGCCGTTACCTTAGATTGTTATTATTAGATCCTGATATATTTTGTTATTTTGTTTGTAGTACTACTGAATTTCATTTTTATCTTGGGGTGTGACTTGCTAGAACTATTTGACTTTAGGTGGTCCCATGGAGTTTTAAGGTAAAAGGAAGATATTAGTATCATTGACTGCGCTGCTGACCAATTCTTTCATTAGAAGTGTGAGACAAGTATGGATCAACCTAGTTACCCACACTGCACAATTTTTTTTGTTACTCCTATTTAATTTCTACACAATGTGTGAAGATGGACGATGTTGTATCAACACTGTTTGATCTTGTGCAAGTCATGCTGGGCCAATCTCAGGCATGTGAGAGCCATCTGAAACTAGGCATGGTCTACGCCAATTTAAGCTGTGCTAGTTATGTCCCAAATTACCCTAGGTTTGACACAACATGAGCATGGGCACAAGGTAAGTTGGGCTAGACTTGTTTCTTTTTAATATCTAAATTTTTTAAATATTTTTTAGAAATCCTAAAATATCCCATAAAATTAGAATAAATACTATTGCTAATATTGAGGTATATATAGGAAATTTAGCGGGCCTATGGGCCGTGTTAGGCTGAGCCGATAGGTTGTTTAGTTGCCACTCAGCCTGGCCTATATGTTCCTGGGCTATTCTTGGCATGACCCACGCCGTGCTGGGTGGGCCCATGTAATGGACAATTATACCCAATTGACATCTCTATTATGTGCCGGATTTAGAGACTATAAGAGGAGACATATCATGTACGAACACCATTAGCTGTAAAATTCAACTTTGTACAACTTGAAATTGTTGAATTAGGAGTGATCTAAGTTCAAAATCAAGAAAAGTATCCTAACATGTGTTTTGAATTCTTGTAATTGATTTTTACACAATATTAATAGGTGGTCTGGTACCTCTTTCATAATTTGGTTCCTCGTGGAACTTTATTGTAGCAATATATATATATATATATATGAGTGTGAGCTGATCATTTTGAAATTTTTTACCATCTTAACATGGATAATAGTGGAAAATCTACTTGTGCAAATAGATGCCACGAAGCATTATTTTATTTAAATTAAATCTTATCACGATTCTTGATATAGTCGTGGCAGAATTTAGGATATTTTTCCAAGTAGGAGGCACCGTATAAATGTAACATCAAACTTCAAACAAAACATATATAATTCCATCTACATAACTTGTATAATTTAATAAAAAATTAAATTAACTTATATAGATACAAATTATAACACTTCTCAGAGTAGTAGAGTACCAATATTCTTGTAATGTATTGTAATATTCTTATAATGCATTGTGATGGTCTTGATAATGACAAAGATCTCCTATTTAAGTGATCAAACAATCATATATCTAATCATTTATTGTTTTAAAAATCCACTTAGTGGGGTTTGGCAAGGAATGCTTTGCTTAGTTGCAAGACAATCTTTGTTACACAATTCTTTAAAAAGTGGTCTAAGCGGTCCAGGCAGATCTATGATTTTTTTTTTAATAAACTGATGGTTTATTTGATGTTAAAAATTAACCCTAATTCTCCTCATTAGTCCACCAAGTATGCCCGAGCTTCCCACCCCACACAATTTTTACTTTTTCACCTGATGTTGGCAATGTGCACTAATGACTTACAATTTTTGAACATCTTTTATTTTCTATCTTTTATTCTCTTCCCTAATGTTCTCCCTCTTCTGCATACCTTGCAAATAAAAACTCAATTTCTTCTTAAGTAATCTAGCAACGATATCATTAGTAAGGACAATGGTAAGATGTATCTATGTCCTATACCTATCTCTAGCCTAATTTTAATATTGTCACTCACAGCGTATCTTCCAATGGTTAGCTGAGATATATTAATGGACATGTAGAGAAACTAATTCCAACATTATGACCTAAGAGCATTATTTAATATGAGTTTTGAAAATTAAGGGTTTAATCTCAGGAGAATGCTTTTAGAACCAAGCTAAGTGGTAGAGGATTATAGGATGAAACATTTGATTTGATCATGGAACACTATGAAACTGGTTGAGAACACTTTGAAGGATATTGAGTGTTAGCATGACATGTTATCAAAATCATACTATTTCGGCCAGAGACCAAAACTCCGATATAAAATCATATTTTAAACTTGAACCAAATAATCCTGATCATCAGTTTGCTAAGTATAAAATGCTTATTCTATTTTTATGTTTGATTTCACGACTGTGCCCAAAGTTTCAATAAGATTGCAAATGAGTATTCATTCTTTGCAGGGATTTTTTCTTGAATTAGTGGGTGCTAATTTTGAACTCTATCCCTAATTTTGAAGGACAAGAGCCAATCCTATATTGTTCTTGTAAGGTCATCTCATCCATGTATGTGCAACTCATAATAGACTCTTTTTGGTCGATCAAAATTAATTTATTACTGATGAAAGAAAGCTACAAACTAAAGGTAGAGATGGAAAATATTTTATAACGCAAGTTCTATAGGATTTTCATGTTGATATTGTCGGTTGTAGCTGAGTTCAAATAAATACCACATTCAAGACTTATGAATGTGATGCCCTTGGATTATTTGTAAGTTTCCTTATAAGTTATTACCCAATCTAGTGTTCCTAACTGGTAAGTTTTAGACTTAGTAGAGTAAAGACAGAATATATGAAATTTAAGTTTAACAATATTAGACGTAATGAGACAATTGTT
>JBBUKS010000100.1:15093146-15105982 GCA_038050645.1 Hedychium gardnerianum | reverse complement strand
AGACAAACTCCTCCCACATGGTCATGCCTTGCTAAAAAACATGGTCATGTGAAGTTCATTCCTTCCCTAGTTTTTTTTCATGGCGCGACCGTGCCTTTTTAGGCACAGCCATGTTGATTTCCAGATAGCATTGCGGACCAAAAGTAAAATAGCCATAGCTTTTTTTTTGGTTAGAGTTTTGGACTAAATAAAAGTCTAAAATGTAGATAACTTCAATATCTACAACTTTTATTCAGAGTTAAATAGAAGAATCTACCATCTAGCCATGCTAAAAGGCATGGTCGTGTGTCCCAGGTACAACCATGTTCCATGCTCCACCCAAATTTGCAGACCAAACTTTAAACCATCATAACTTTCAGTTTGTTTGGAGTTTTTGGCTGAATAAACTATCAAATTGAAGATAATTTCAATGGATACAACTTTGGTTTAGATCTTAACTCGAAATAAAGTGGTCTAATGGGTGAGAAATCTATTTTGGAGGAGCCTAATAAATCTGACAGATCTGACCATTTGGGGGAAGTATAAAAGGGTCAAGCAAACCCTTGCTTGACCCATCTTTGGTTTGGGGTTCAGCTCCTCTCCTTGGGGCTCTCCCCTTAGGGGGATACCCTGGAACTCCTTCATCTCAACAATCCGTCCACCTCCGAAGCAAGAGAATACCTCCAACGATGCTGGACTTCATGGATAAGCATTCCCTTCTCTCTATTTTCATGTATTGTGTTATAGTTTGCTATTTTCTTCATCTCTTGGTTGTATTCCCTTGAAATGGAGTAGATTCTCCCATTTCTAGGATGTAGGGAGTAATTATGATGTTATGATTGATGTATGAACTATGTATAAGTCATTTCCTTGTTCAATGATGTGTTTATGAGATGTTTTATGTGTGTTGTGCTTTGTATGTGTTCAATAAAATGCTTGAAGGGTGTAAGCATGTAGATGTGAAGGATTGATCACCATGTAGAGGAGGTACTTTGGATTGTATGATAGGGGCACTTAATGACAGAGGGTATCCCTTTAACTGGACTTTCCAAAATCATCAGCTTAAATTGGGGGCTAATCCTCCATAAGGGATTAGCTAACTAGAGCTTAATGGGTTTCCACTAATTTAATGTTAGGAAGTGACTTATGTAGTATAGCGATTGTATGACCGGGGGGCCCTTGGTATCCCTTTAATCAGACTTTCTATGTTACATCTTTTACTTAGTAACATTGAATGAGAAGGTGTAAACACTCTGGTGTAGCCTTTAATCCTCATTAGGAAGTAACTGAGATAACTCTAGCGATTATATGACCGGAGGGCCCTTTGTAATAGAGGGTATCCCTTCAATTGAACTTTCTAAAGTTACTCCTTTACTTAATGATGTTAGAATTATTGTAGCTCACCAATAATTTGGTTAGAATCCCTATAAGATCATAAACATAGAGGATAATGAGGTAAACATGTAATAGGGACATTAACTAGAATCATAATAAAACTGAAATCCTAGAATTCATCTCCCTAAGCTCACCTCCTCTCAAAACTAGCTCTCTCTCTCTTTCTCTCTCTCTCTCTCTCTATAAAACTCTAGTTCTCAAGCACTCAACCAACATTTGATTGTCTAGATAACCTACTTTGTGAAATCATTAGTGTTTAATCAATAGTCTCTATGGGATCGATATTTTTATTACTAACGACCTAACCGTGTACTTGCGGTGTTTCTTTGGGCTTTTTATAACCCTTCCAACCATAACAAATGGTTAGAAATAACCCAACCATTGGGGCAAAATTATCGCACCACGGTCGTGTCGCGCCAACGACTAGGTCGGGGGCCGACCACGACCTTTCTAGGAGCATGGATTAGTCGTGTCCGGCCTTGTGGAGAAAAGCATGACCATGCTAGGGGCACGGCTAGGGCATGTTAGGCATGGAGTGGAGAGGCATGACTGTGCTAAGGGGCACTGCCTAGCTGTGTCGGGAGCTATGATGAAGGGCACGACCGTGGCAGGAGGCATGACCTAGCTGTGTTGCTTGTTGTGGGGAATGTAGGGAATGTACAAGGACTTGTTTCGCAAACGCGCAGTGTAAGATAAATAATAAATCTAATTTATTACATCGCACGTATCTCACGCATACAGGATACACACATGCAAAACATAATTGCACAATAAAATTTTATGATAAATAAATATACTTGATGAATCACGTGGAGCAGAAATGACTTCAACCAGCAATGTTGTCAAGCCTTGCCTATATCCGTATCCACGCTAAGAAATCCTCGAGATGACTTCCAAAGCCACGAGTCATGTCTCTATCTTCGGTACTAGCTATCGATCGGAGATGAAGCAATCCAAGAGAGGATCTCACCAACGGTTAGGTATCCAATGGCATTAGCAACCTGACAATACCAAACATGAAGGATATCCCACTCGCTTTGATGCTTGATGGCGTACGCAACTCGACGACATGAGGCGAGGTGAATGACGACGGGAAAGGCCACTGTTTGGGGTTGTTCTTTGATGATGTTGGTGGTATGGCCGGCAGAAGGGAGATCCGGAGGTCGGAGAGGAACCTTCGATAGCAAGGGTAGCTGGCAGGAAAACCTTGCGGCAACATCTACGCTTGAGACAGCTGTGGTGCGCATGGGGCAATGCTGGCAGAGCACCGATGGTGCTCGCCGGAGGATGCTGTTTTGGCGTCCTCTTGGTCGGCACGCTCCTGCTGACTGGCTATTAGGTGCTGGTCGGTGGTGACCAGCGATAACAGGGCAATAGCGGCGATGAAGCCCTATTGGGCGGCGACGACACAAGAGAGAGGAGAAGAGAAAGAAGAATAATCAAAAACCCTAACCTCTCTCTCTCAATCTATATCTTTATACATATTTCATATCGGGTTGGAGAGCAAGTCCAAAACCCATTATTTCTAAGCCAAAACCATCTGTTAGCCTTAATTTTGGTTCAAGACCAAAACAACTTGGTTCAAAACCAAAAACACCTTGGTTCAATAACCAAGCCTCTTTTAATTAAAACTAAATCAATTTGGTTTATAATTAAACTAAAGAGGGTCTATCTCGTCTTCAAAAGATGTAGCTCATCTGCGCTTCCACCCCGACAAAATATCTTCCATATTTGTGCTTTGTCTGGTCCAACTAGACTTAGTTTCTCTCGATCTAAGAATCTAATTCTCAAACTCATTTTAAGTCTTTCAGATAAACTCATAGTATGTGACCAAATAGGTTCCCGGCTATGTTGGTCATTTGTAATTAACCATTAATTACGAATAGATAATGAGTAACACCTAGTAGTACGTCATGACCCTCAATTGATCAAAAAAACAACGGTTGATCCCAGAACCACTTTTGAACTCTTTAGCAACTATAGTGAATTGTGCCTCATTTTCTTCACTTGTCTTATACTCATTTGGTTTAGGACATGGTTTATGTGTCAGCCCCCACTAGACTGACTATGTCACACTTAGCCCAAGTTATACTTTCTCGTCCTATGGATTCAAATTACTCAGAAGTGAGTCGTGTCTCGTTCTTTTCACTTGTCTTATACCCACTTGGTTTAGGACATGGTCTATGTATTAGTCCCCACTAGGCTGACTATGTCACACCTAGCTCAAGTTATACTTCCCCATCCTATGGATTCAAATTAGTCAGACATGAGTCCAAGAGTACCATCCTCTTGACATGTATTGCTTGGGTCAAAGACTTCAAGTAATAATCTTGACAAGTGGTCATAGGGTATACGTCTCCTTATAGAATGAGCGGTGAATCTTCTGTGGCTATCCAAAGACCTCCAGGCACTTCGACTTATACCCAATCATCCTGGGTTCACACCTCCAAGGATATGCTTACTTAAGATGTCAAAGTATAAGTCTCAATGACCAAAACGACTTGAATACCTCAGGTCAAAGGAAACTTGCACTTAAGCTGCAATGAGATCTTCATTGACATATTCATATATATAAAGAACCATATGAAATCTCATGATAGGTCTCTTAAATGAACTAGTTATCTCTAATTAGCATCCATGTTTAACTTTCGACATCCCAATGTCTCCATCTAGTGAAAAGAAATAGCTTGGTTAAACCAAGGAGTATAATATGTGCTAGTCTCTCAGAATCGATGATGTCTGAACTCATCAATTCATCGACTAGGAATTATATCAATACATTAATTGCACATGTAGAGATGCTCACTAGTTGTGATCTAATCACAAGGTCTCTCATGCTATGAATCATATTACGAACATTTAGTAAATGAGTTTAAGATCCAATCATATACATTAAGAATGTACACTCAAATAGTGAATCTTTATTTATCCAATAAATAGTACATACCATAAGGAAATTACCTTAGGACATCTCTCAAATATAACCGGGAAGACACGATTGTGCCTCGAGGCACGACCTAGCTTGTAGGTTCTGATTGCGGTTGGACGGGGCACAACCGTGCTAGGGGCACGACTAGCTTATGTCAAGTGTTGAAAGACGCATTTTTGCTCAGATCTTCATTTAACTTCAACAAGAGGAACACACTCGTGTCATGAGACACAACCAGAGCGTGTTCCTTGCTTCAAATCCATGTTCCAAGTCCTTTATGCTCTAATTTCGCTCTAATTTCACATCTTAGAATGAAAAAGTACAAAGAGCATATCTCCGAATAAGAGGAGTAAAAATACAAAAAAGAAGATGCAAGTATCCAAAATATGCTCATGAAATGACACATAATGTAAGCAAAATAATACTAAAAACCACACATGAAATACACACATCAATAGTGAGAAAGAGATGTCTTCTAGCGAGATGACAAATTTTGTAAGAATGATGATGAGAAGATCTCAAAAATTTAACAAAAAGGATGTCAAGAAGATCTTCAATGATAGCACGAGGAGAGGTAAATCCCATGTAACATCAAAGTCTAAAACTGATGTGGTTTGTTTTGAGTGCAATAGGAAAGTACACTACAAATTCGAGTGTTTGAAATTAAAGAAGCAAGAGGACAAACTTAAGAAGAGGGAAGTCCTTGAAATCCATATGGGATGATTCCTCTTCGAGCTCATCGGAAGAAGATGAAGAGAAGAACCCAAGACACATGACACTCATGGCGTTAAGCAATGTGGAGAGTAGTGAAGTTTAAGATAGCCACATTGAGGATGTGGAATCCTTGAGTGAGTCATCATCTAGTGATGACGAGGTAACCTCTCCCAAGCTTGAAAAAATTATGCTACTATCGCATATTTAACAAATGCTTTGTCAAAATCAAAAGGTAAGGTTAGAAAATTGCAAAATGAATTGAAAGCATTTATACTTGAAAATGCAACATGTGAGTCTTGTATGCATCATGATAGTATCAATACTTCCTCTGAGGCTATGGTATAGTAGTTAGGCCCTTCAAGCAGTTAACCATGTATTTAAGGGTCGAATCTCAATTGCGGTGCACTACAAGGATTTTCCTCCAGTGGTACGACAACTCTATGAATGATGGCTGCTTGGATGGGCTTCCATGGGCACTTTCTGATTTACCCTAGTTGTCGGTGGAAAACTTCCGTTGGGTCTGGTCAGCCACCTCTAAGATTAGTTTGTTTGAAGAGTTGGATACCTGGATTATCAAAAAAAAAATGTTAGTATCGATACTTTAGTAGATGAACTTAAGAAAGAAAATATATCATTGAAATTGCAAGTAGATGACCTTAGAAATATTTTGGAAAAGTTCTCAACAAGATCAAAATACTTAGATATGATTTGGGGAGCTCAACGAGTAGTTTAAAACAAAGAAGGATTTGGTTATAATCCAAAACAAAAGGAAGTAAAATTCACGTCATTGATAAGTAGAAATAATGTCTCTAAAAGAAAAACTGCACAAGCATGAATTCCTAAGAAATTTATTGTTGATGCTACTGGACCCAAGATTTGGGTACCAAAATATTTAGTTTATCGTGTTTAAGCAAACATGCACCAAGGGGGAGCATCCAACAACATGGTTTATAGATAGCGGATGCTCTTGGCATATAACAGGAGACTCATCGAAATTTTCATCACTTAAGAACAAAAATAAAGGTATCATTTCCTTTGATAATAGTGGTAAGCTTAAGGTTATAGGAATAGTACATATTAAAATTTCTGAACAATTCATGATTAAAAATGTCTTATTAGTGAAAGACATGACCTTCAAGCTTCTAAGTGTTAGTCAACTATGTGATTCAGGATATAAAGTTGAGTTTAACTCATCTCAATGTCTAATCAATCATAGTAAACAAAACATTACCATGCTCATAGGCCATAGAAAGGAAAATATTTATCAAGTTGAATTATTTGGTGTTATTAATGTGTTTGCTAAGTGTTTCATGTATAAAGAAGAAGAGATTAGGCTTTGCCACTGGAGACTTGCTCACACCAACATGAGGAATATCAAAAGGCTATCAAAGAAAGAGTTGGTGTAAGGATTGCCAAAGTTGAAATTTCAAAAAGATAAATTGTGTGATGCATGCCAAATGGGTAAGAAAACAAAAGTTGCCCATAAAGGTAAATATGTCTTAAGTACTTCAAATGCATTAGAGCTTATTCACATGGACTTGTTTGATAGTAGGAGATTTATCTCTTTAAATGGTAGTAGATATTGTTTTGTTATAGTAGATGATTACACTAGATACAAGTATATTTTCTTGAAACATAAGGATCAAACTTTTGATACCTTGATTGATTTTTATAAAAGGGTAGAAAATGTAAATAATAACAAAATAAATAAAATAAGAAGTGATCATGGAGGTGAATTTGAGAATGATAGATTTACAAGTTTTTGCATGTAAAAAGGATACAAACATGAATTTTTCACCCCTAGGACACCTCAATAAAATGGAGTTGTTGAAAGAAAAAAAATAGAGTTTTACAAGAGGCCACTAGGAGCATGTTGAATGAATATTCACTTCATAGCTACCTATGGGCCGAAGCAATAAATACGACATGTTATGTGCAAAATCAAACCCTAATACATAGGATCTTAGACAAAAAAATCACATGAGTTGTGGTTTGGAGAAGCACCCACAATTAAACATCTTAGAGTGTTTGAATGTAAGGTATACATTCTAAACACTAAGGATCACTTAGGAAAATTATCTACTAAGGCAGATGAGGATATTCTTGTAGGGTACTCTAATCAAAGCAAAACCTATAGAGTTTACAATAAGATATCTAAAATAGTTGAAGAATCCCTAAATGTTGTCTTTGAAGAAAATCTATCTTCAAATCTGACAAAGACAACCGATGTTGAAATACAATTTGAATTATAAAAATTAACGTTAAATGAGGGAAACGATCAAGGAGGAGAAAACCAAGAGACTAAGAGTAAAAGAATAGAAGGGTCACCACTTGAGCATGTGATTGCCACAACTCAAGAACCAAGATCCACTAGGACAAATGTTATCATCCCTTAGAACAAGTCATGGGAGATATTTGATGTGTGCATTCCCTATGTTATTTTTAGTATTTTTTTATCATACATTATGTGTCATCTCATTAGCATATTTTGCATTCTTGCATCTTCATTTTATGTTATTTTACTCTTTTAGTTCGGAGACTGCTCTTTGTGCCTTTTTGTTAATAGGATGCAAAATGAAGAAAAAATTGGAGCATTAAACCTTGCAATGAGGATGAGAATCAAGGAACATTTTCTGGTCGTGTCCCAAGACACAGGCGTGCTCCTCCGGAAAAAGATAATCGAAGAAAGGAGACAAATTGACATCTCTAGAATTTCATGCGGTTGTGCCTTCTAGGCACGGGTGTGATTTTCTCCATGGTGTGCTAGTAAAGGAGGAGCTAGGATTTCACATGGTCGTTCTTGGGAGGCAAGGTCATGCTTTTCACCACAGTCAGAACAAGATTTTCTAGACACGGCCATGCCTCGCATGCACGACCGTGCTTTTCACCACAGTGGCTCAACAAGAGAACCAGTCGGAGTTCACATGGTTGATGTGCGTAGATTATATATCATTTTATGCATTGATTGACGCATATCTTGTTATATTTCATTAACATGATCTACTCTATCACACTTCATTTTACTATATTATCATGTTTTTTACTCCATATTGTTCAAAGATCTGCTCCTTTTTTATTTTCATCTACAGGATGCATTTTAGAGTGAAACAGAACTTTTACGGAGAGCAAAGTAGAAAAGCATAGAAGAAAGCAAAGAAGGAAGCAGAGCAACCAGTAAAAATCCTAGTCGTGCCCCCAGACACGGCCATAGCTAAGGTCGTGCCTTAAGTGTAGTAGAAGCTCAAGGCACGGCCGGGTCTCTTAGACATGGTCGTGTGTCACATATGATGGAGGTCAAGGCACGGTAGTGTCTCACAGAGACGGTCGTTTGTCAACCCTGGGCAAGTTTGAGTCATGGTCGTGTCTCCCAAACACGGTCGTGTCTCTCTGACAGTTTTTCCTCAAGTCTGGCTCGTGCCTCCACCCATCAGATGCTCAAATTTAGGCCATGTCTAATAGACATGACCGTGTGCCAAGAGTGACCTAGGTCATGCCCCATGTCTCTCAAGGGAGGTGGTTCTTCCCTTCTAGGGAGAACACTAGGTCCTTCACACTTCATCTTCCATAGATTTCTCTGGTGATCTGAGGCGGATTTCTCTGATCCATCATCATCTAAGAAAGGAGAGGACTCCCAAAGATCAAGATAACTACCGGGTAAGCATCCTTTTCCTCTTTCTTCTAGATTAAGGCTTGAATGTTTATCTCTGTATCTTTGTATTTTCTTTCCTTTTCTATGGAGTAGATCTCATGTATTCTAGGGTTAGGGAGTAACTATGATGTGATTAATGATGTATGAACTATGAATATGTCAATTTCTCATTTCTATGAGATATTACCTCTTATGCTATGTGTGTTGTACATTGTGCATGTTTGACGAAATATGTATGTGAATGATGCATATAGATCTAGGGTTTTGTTTTTATGTTAAGGTTGCTACTAGACTGGATAATCAAGAGATCCTTAGTGATAAAAGATTCTCATTCAACCGAACACTTGTGCCCTTAGTAACAGAGGGCACTGACACGTATTCCACTTTCTAGAGTTAAAAGACCTTGACATAAGAATCTACTCTAGTTCATGGGAGTAATGTTGAGAATTAGGAAATGATCATGTTATAGGGACATTATCTAACATCATAGTGAAACCGAAATTCTAGAATCACTTCCCAAACCAATCCTCACAAATCACTTGGACCTAAACCTCACAACTCTCTCTCTCTCTCTCAAACTCTTTCTCACACTTTACTCTCTTAAGTCCACAAGTTCACAAATTCGATTAGTCTAGATAGCTTCCTTCACAAAATCACTAGTGTCTTAATCCGCAATCTCTCTGGATACGAGAATCTTTTATATTACTGATGATGTAACCGTGCACTTGCGGTGACATAACAAGTTTTTAGCATCGTTCCTCAGATTGTTCAAGATTAACATTAGTGATTAGTGATTTAGTTAGCCTAGACATTTTTCTCTTTGTTAATAAAATTTATATTTTATTTACTTGTGAATAGTTTCTTTTGTTCATATATAGATAATCCAAAAAATAATACAATTTGATTTTTACATATTATATAATCCAAAAACATTGAAATTTCATATTTTTTCTTCCTTGTGGATAGTTTTTGCTTACACAATACATAATCCAAAAAATATTGCAATTCCATATTTCATTTTTTTCACATACATACATAATTCAAAGAAATTTTTCTAAACATGATTTAGAGTTTGTTCTTGTATGCATAGAATTACAGATAATCTATTATCATTTGATTTAGAGATAAATAGAACTTTCAGAAGAAAAAGAAGAAATCTGCAAAGTAATTCAAAAGAAGAGCAAGAACACTCAGATATGGCAAACAAATCGCTCAAAGACTATGCAACACCTTATGCAAGGGGCCTCAGATCTAGTATCACAAGACCTACTATTAAGGCCAATAATTTTGAAATCAAGCCGACGGTAATCTCCATGGTACAACAAAATCAATATGAGGGTGGACCCAATGAAGATCCAAATCAACACTTGGAGACGTTCTATGAGATATGTGGTACCATGAAGTGAACGGAATAGTAGCAGAGGCCATAAGATTACTATTGTTTGGATTCTCACTAAGAGATAGAGCTAAAACATGGTTAAATTCTCTTCCTCCAAACAACATTACATCTTGGGAATAGTGTGAACAAACATTTTTGCAAAAATTCTTTCCGCCAAGCAAGACGACCCATATGAAGAATTCAATAGCTAGCTTTAGACAACGGGATGGGGAATCTCTATATGAAGCATGAGATCACTTCAAAGGACTTCTAAGACAATGTCCCCACCATGGACTTGAGAAGTGGCTAGTTATCCACAGTTTCTACAACGAAATTAACTATCATACCAAGGTCTCTTTGGATTTCGCAGTAGGCGAAGCTTTGATGAATAAGAGCCTAGATGAAGTAGAAGAAATTATAGAAATTGTGGCTATAAATCATCATCAATGGGCATTGGAAAGAAGTAACTCAATTAAAATTCCAAGAATACATAGGGTTAACACTTTGGATTTAATCTTTGCTAAAATGGATGCCCTTACAAAGAAATTTGAAGCCATGAGCACCAATCAAGAAAATGCGATCAGTGTAAGTTGTGAAATATGTGATGAAATGGAACATGCAAAGGAAACTTGTTCACTCAGAGTCATAACTGCACAATTAGCTCAAATGAAACAAGTAGATGTAATTAGGAATTTTAATTCAAGACCATTCAACCCAAATTCCAACACATACAACATTGGATGGATAAATCCTCCAAATTTCTCCTATCACAACAACATTTCAGAGCAAATGGGTCAGACATCAAATTCTCAATAAACATCACAACCCTCACACTTGGAGAAGTTAATTGAAGAAATGCGTACCAATCAACTAGAAATGAAAAATGATATCAAGAAGCTTTGCGGGAGGATGCATAACATTGAAAATCACTTAAAAGTTCTTGGTAATCAAGTGGCACAAATTGCTACATCTTCTTCAAGACAACAAGGATCATTCCCGGGAAAACCAAAAAAAAAAATCCAGTGAGCATTGCAATGCTATTGAGCTAAGAAGCAGACGAACCTTGTAGCAACCCCAAGTGACCGCTACATCTTAAGGGATCGGGAGTACATCAATCCGAGAGTCAACTCCTTCTTCTATAAATTATGAGCACATCCAAGAAGAGGTTGAGAATGACAACCTGATTGAGGCAAGCCCACAAGGTAGAATTGTACCCTAGGTGACATTCCCTCAACGGATTATGAGTTCAAAAAGGGATTAGGAATTCAATCAGTTTTTGAAAAAGATCAAAGATATATGCATTAAGATTCCACTCATTGATGTCCTGTAGCAAATGCCCAAATTTGTCAAGTTTATGAAGAACATTCTTTCGTCAAGACGCAAGAAAGATGACGGTGAAACAGTAGCCTTAATTGCGAAGTGCTATGCCTTACTATAAGACTTTATGCCTCCAAAGTTGAAGGATCCAGGAAGATTCTCAATTCCCTGCATCATCAGGACTACGATTATTGAAAAAGTTTTTTGTGATTTGGAGGCTAGTGTTAGCCTCATGCCACTTTCATTGTGTAATAATTTAGGGCTGAAAAACTTGAAACTTACCACTATGACATTAGAACTTGCAGATCACTCCCATAGATATCCACTCGGTATTCTTGAGGATGTGCCAGTAAAGGTAGGCAACTTGTGGGTCCCTACTAACTTTGTGGTCTTAGAGATGAATGGGGATTCTAAAATCCCAATCATCCTAGGAAGGCCATTCTTGACCACCGTCGGAGCTGTATTTGATGTGAAAGATCACAAGCTCACATTGGTGGTGGGAGAAGACAAAGTATGTTTTGATCTATCTAACTCTTCTTATACTATACTTGTATCTGGTGATTGCAATAGGTACAATGAACTTAAAAAAGTAGAGTCTAAGAAAAAGTCTCTGAAAGAAATGGAGAAGCCACCAGTGGAACCACATTCTGATGGCAAAGGAAAAAGGATTGGACCCAACCCTGAAAAATATATCATCCCAACAAAAGCTAGGATGGAAAGATGGGGTCAAAGCATAGAAGGCCACAGGGGAGGAGAGCATAACCCCTTCAAGGTCAAGGCTGCTAGTTGAGCCAAGTCAGGGTTCGAGCTAATGACTTAAACAAGTACTTCTTGGGAGGCAACCCAAGGGTTTACTTAGATGTAATTTTTATTTTTTTATATTTGTTAATAGTTTTGTTAATGTTTTCCCTTTTATTTTGTAGGTTCAAAGGCCCACATGAGATGACCATGGATTTTTCATAGGCGTGGAGGGCCAATGGAGGAAGAATAAGCGAAGAAGGGCCACAAAATAAGAAGCGTGATCGGGGGGTACTTTTACCCTACATGACCGTGTTGGCTTACACACACCCATGCCCCCTGCAGCAGAGTCAAGTCAAGGTCGTGTGCCATTGGCACGGTCATGCCTTCAATACAAGAGGTTCTCAAGTAAAGGTCGTGTCTCCCAATTGTAGGAACCCAAGTCTTGGTTGTGTCCAAAAAAGCACAATCGTGCTTCAAACACAGAAACAACTCAACTAAAGGTCGTGTCTAACAGACATGACCGTGTCCCTTCCAAGCACACCTCAAGACACGGGCATGTTAATTACACATAGCCATGTGTAAGAGACAGAAACAACTCAAGTGTAGGTCGTGTGGCAGCCCTAGTTTTTTAAAAACCCCTCACACGACCGTGTCTGCCCTTTGCTCTCTCTCTTGACTCTTCTTCTTCCCTCTCCTCCATTTCTTAAGCCTTTTTCCCCTTTTCTTTTTATAAT
>JBBUKS010000100.1:15075959-15093046 GCA_038050645.1 Hedychium gardnerianum | reverse complement strand
GTGGGCCTTGGAGTAGGAGTCGGCGAAGGCTCCGAACCAAGTAAAACCAACCTTGCAATTTCTTTTCAGTTTTCTGTTTTACATTTCCGCTGCGTACTTTAACTTTCCAAAAAGTTTTCAAAACCGCAAAAAAAAGGTTAAGTTTTTTAAACACGTGATTCACCCCCCCCCTCTCACGTGCCTTCGATCCTACAGTACTTTCCTCTGCTCCCCGATGGTCTTCTTCCCTTCCCCATTACTGTCATTGTTCATACATAAATTGCCTCATCTTATCTCATCCAGAAATTTTCTTTGATCTTGCATAAATGTTGCCTCTTCTTGCCTTTTTCTTACCTTAGCTTGAAAATATAATTCAGCCTCGTCATAGTGCATCTCTGCCCTCTGAAAATGTCTTGAGAGGCTGTCTAGTCCACTGCTTTAGTGTCCCTATTGTTGTTCCATATTCTGCCTTATAACAACTTGTTCTGCATGGATATTGTCAAGACTAGAACGGAAATAAAAAAAAAATCATACATAGAGGGCCCTGTAGGATGCTGGTGCATGAGGCATTTCGGAGGGAGGCAAAGTGGGTGGCTCATCCCTAAATACTGGTGTATCTTCTCTTTCTATAGGTGACATCTCTCTATTAGGGTGGACTACTGGTACATGAGGCATTTCGGAGGGAGGCAAATGTGTCTTTAGAGATGGAGGAATCGGTGGGACTCGCTATAACCTCCAGTTCTCGGGGTTGGTGATAGTGGTATATTTAGTATTTGGTAATCTAAAGGATGCGCCTTTCTTCAATACAAAAGCAAATGAATCTCCATCATGAATACTCATCTTAGAAGCTAAACGCACCCCTATGTCAATACTCGAATTTCCCTCTACGCTCTCCAACTCACTCAAATCATATATGAGGGTTTCAGTAATGTAGAAAATTAGCCCACCAATCATTATTGTACTGGAAGGGGCTTTCCCGGCCTTGACAATGTGCCTAACTAGATGGGAGCCAAAATCGATACTCTCTTCATTCAACATACATCAAAGGCACAAAAGTTCACTAAGTCTTACAGCCCCTTCACTATCTCCTCTTCCAAAAATTGTATTAGCCATTACTCTATGGAGGTAGTGGATTACGGGATTTTAGAGTTGGGAGGCTTTTTCCCTTGAGGGATCATACTCATTCGATCCAGTCAATTCCCACCCAAAAATATTGACTTTAAAGTCCCTAAGCATTCTTCTCTCCCCACCAACAGGAAGTCCAAAACAAAAATTGAATTATTTCAAAGACCACTTGTATTTATCATTAAATAATCTGAAAGTAATCTTCCCCTCTTCAGTGTTTTCTCTTGCCAGAATTTCAGCTTCTAAAGAACTAAGGAGTTCGAGGGTCATCCTAGCATAGGTGGGACAACAAATACTCATCAATTCATCCCAACTCACCCTACTAATTAACCAAAAAATATCCTCCTTAATTCCTAAGACTTCCATAACATGTTCATCGAGATATCTTGTAGGCACAATCCTACGATTTATAAGAATATCAAAATGTGCTTTATGATTTTCATCGCGAAAAATGATACCAAAAGGATTATCACCTTTGTCGTATGCCTTTCCCTTTCCCTTAGCCATGGAAGTAGATGCTTCTCCTCGCCTTGTTCTTTTCATCCTTGCTTCAAGTGATGGAGATCTCTCAAAGGATGGAACTAGGGTTCCAAAATGGAGGCTTTTCCAAAGGCGTGATCACTGGAGAAGAGAGAATGTGGAGATTTAGGATAAGAGGAGACTTAAATTCATAACTTAGTGGAGGAAGATGAAGGGCTTTGGGTGTTCTCGGGTGACCACGGGCAGTGACACGGCTAGGGTTAGGCTGGCACGGACGTCCATTATAAAGAGTTCATCTAACACGACCCATGTCGGTTGACACGTGTGACCCGTGTCGGGTGTTGTGTTGCGCAATTCCCGTGCCACGACCCATGTCAGCCGGCACGGGTATCCTGTGGCGCACGCTGTAAGTTTCAAAATTTTTATAGATTTGGTCACGAACCGTGTCAGCTGGCATGGGTACCCTATGGCGAGTGCTGCAAGGTCATAACTTTTTGGCATGGCCCGTGCCAGCTGGCACGGCTTACCCGTGGCAAACTTTAAAACTTCTTGATTTTGACTTGTGATTGTCCAATGACCCTGCAAAATGAAACAACTTGGTCAAAAAACACTCAAAATCAAAGATTAATGAAAGTAAACATAAAATATCTATGCAATGAAAGCTTGGGTTGTCTCCAAGAAATGCTTGTTTAAAGTCATTAACTCGATCCTTTTTCTCAATTCAACTCGGAGTCTTTGCTTTGAAGGGGTTCCTTTCCCCTCCTCTGAGAGATTCAGACTGACAAGGCTTTTCCCTTGCCTTGACTATTGCTGGAATAACATATTTACCATATTTTAAAGGATTTATGTTTGGTTCAGTGTTCGAAGGTCTTTCAAGTTGATCCTCTTTATCAAAATTACTTTCCTCTCCAAGGTCGTCTTCATGTAAATCGGTTGATAGCCTTGAGAGGTCAAACTCTACCTTATTCTTCCCTACCACAAATGAGAGTTTATGACTTTTCACATTTATAATAACTCCAGTGGTGGCCAAGAAGGGTCTTCCAAGAATAACAGGGATGCGGGGGTCCTCCTCCATTTCTAAAACAACAAAGTCATTTAGCATAATAATGTCGTCAATTTTTACAGGGACATCCTCTAGGATTTCCAAAGAATATCATCAAGAATGGTCGGCCAATTGCAAAATCATTGTTGTGAGTTTTAAGTCCTCCAGACCTAGCTTCTTGAACATCGTGTATGACATCAAACTCATGCTAACTCCAAGATCATAGAAACTTTATTTATCTTTTTATTCTCGATAAAGCATGGGATAGAAAAACTTTCTGGATCTTTCATCTTGGGAGGATGCTCATTCTGAATAATAGTACTACACTCCTTAGTGAGTGCAACTGTCTGACTTTCTATTTTCCTTTTACGAGAGATAATTTCTTTTATAAATTTTACAAATTGTGACATTTGGTGTAAAACATCAAGTAACGGTACCTTCATACAAATTTTCTTTATCATCTCAAATTTTTTTTTGAATTCTTTATCTTACCTTATCTTCGCTAAACGTTGTGGAAATGGAATTGGTGGTTGATAAGTTCGCACTGGAGATTGTAGCAAAATGTCTTCTTTTAGTTCCTTATATTTTCTCAACTCCTCCTCTACCAATATAGACATTTTAGGTGTATCAATTCCCTTAACAAGGTCATCTTCTACATTCTGCATGCCTTCATTTAAATTTTGCAACACTTTTCCACTTCTCAAGTTTATAGCATTACAATGTTCTACCGGGTTGGTCTTTGATTATCCCAAAAATTTCCTCGGAGCTCTTTTAATTGAGCTCGCCACTTGTGCGCTTTGTATGACTTATAAGAGAATCAACCGAAGTCTTCAACTCTTTAATCATGATCTCATGGTTAGTGTTGTTGTCTAAATTTTTCATTTGCTTCAGATTGTGTTGCTATAAACTGCTCCATCATCTTCTCTATGTTGGACTTTTGTGGTTGTTGTTGAGATTCAAAATTTTGACCATAATCCTTTTGATTCTGATATGACCCTTGATTTGAGTGGTAAGAAAAATTTGGATGATTCTGCCATCTAAGATTGTATGTGTTAGAATAAGGATTGTTCGACCGTGAATTAAAGTTGTTAATTGTATCCACATGTTCCACATGCCCGCCTTTAATGGTTGTCAAAACTGAGCAATTTCCCCCTGAGTGTCCTAAAATTCCACAAATCTCACAAGACACAGTAACGACATTAATCGAGCTTACACTTAATGAATCTAACCACTTGCTCATAACATCTAATCTTGCAGCCATAAAATCTACATAATTTAGCGAATGCATCTCCGGAGTTTGCACAGGAACACTTCTTTCGGTAGCCCATTGATGATGATTAAATATTACACTTTCTATAATAGCTCCCCTAGCAGCTGAATCAAGTGAAACCTTAGTGGCATATAAAATTTCATTATATAATATATGAATGATTAGCCATCTTTCAATTTCATTGTGTGGACACTATTACAATAGACTCTTGTATCGATCCCATGCCTCAAACAATGACTCACCATCATTTTGCATGAAATTTGTTATAAGGTATCGCATATGAGCAGTCTTGCTAGGAGGGTAGAACTTGCTCAAAAACTTCAATCCACATTGATCCCATGTTGCAATACTCTCAAGAGGAAGTGATGATAGCCAAATCTTATCTTTATTATTTAATGAAAATGAAAATAACATGAGTCTTATAGCTTCAGCAGAAGTCTCATTTTGCTTTAATGTTGCACAAATTTCTAGAAATTTTTTCACATGCAAATTTGGGTTTTCCATAGGTGCTCTATCGAATTGGCACTACTGAACTATACGTATCAAGGTTGGCTTAAGCTCAAAGTTGTTTGCCTCAATAGTTAGTCTGACAATGCTTGATTTTAATCCTATCAAATTTGGTGCTGCGTAGTCTCTAAGTGGTTGGTTATTGTTTGCTATGACAATGTTCAGGGGTATCTAATTTTGATCCATTGCTCTTTGATCAAAGTCTTCGATGAAAAGTGTGATCAATTTCTGAATCAAATGACAATAAATCCCCTGACCTTGTGGACCTTAGCATGAATTGAATTGATCTTCCTGCAAAAGAAAAAGAAACAATACTAAGAAACATGTAAACACATGCAAATATAAAACTATAAAGAAAAATAATCTAGTCTAATAAATTTGTAATTCACTAATATTAACCAAAACCAATCCCCGATAATGACACCAAAAACTTGATATTGTGAATTCCACAATTGCACAGAATGTCGTCAAGTAATAAAAAGATTGAATCCACAAAGATTGATAGTTAAGTACTAATATATTAAATAAATACGATTGTCTAGACTAATCGTGAGTTTGAATTGTAAAAGAGCAAAAGATCCAAGGGAAGAAATTAAAAAATTACGTGAGGAGAGAGAGTGAGCTAGATTAGAGAAAGAAGGAAGGAGAGTGATCCGAGAGAAATTGATGGGAAAAGTGATTCTAGGACTTCGGTTTCACCTAAATGATTGCAAACACTTAATCTATGTTTAGTTTCATATTCTCAATGATTGTTTATGTAGGCAGACTATCCTATGATATCCGATGTGAACTTTTGAAACTACATCGGCGGTATCCATTTCAATTTATCGTCTACTTTTAGAGCGACAGAGCTGAGGGGTTGCTTTCCTAAGGAGATCTCTATCATATGATCACACAACCCCTGAGTTACCTTTTCTTACTGCATGACGACAAATTGGAATCGATTCATTAAGGTCTATGATAGTCTATTGTTCCTTGTGGCATATCGATCTACTTTCATAGGCGACTCTTCACACCTCGGGTTTCTATAGGTTGGAGGATTGAGTTCTCTTTTCGGTTCATCCCCAAATCCTTGTGGGATACGAAGCTTGTGCTTTTAGCATCAAGATCGTAATCAAGTAGTAGATCCAAACCACAAACATATAAATCATTGAAATAAAAATAATCAAACTCAATAGATTCAATAAGTAGTGTCTACATATCAAATGAGCTAATTTCTAATCCTAAAATCAAGAGTCTACTCCATAAATTCGGAGTTACAACCATAAAACATCTTGTAAACAAGTTGCAATCAAGACCAATTTAGAAATGAAAAGAAAAGTTTAGTCTCGATGTGAAGGATTGTCTCTAAATGTTCTCCGATCTGAAATTTAGGCGTTGGGGAGTTGAAAATCCCTTGAATCCAATCTCCGAATCCTTCTTGGGGCCTTTGGACGACTCCCAATCGAGATCATTTGCTTCAGATCCAAAATCCCCTCTTATAGTTGAGTTCCAAGTGCCCGACATGGGTCATGGCCGTCGGTATGGCCTGCCTGTGTCGGGCGCTATGGCTGCTGGCGGGTGACGACACTGCCATGCTAGTTGGGCACGACCCTCCCGTGGCAAGCGCTGGAGAAGCCCGAGTTCGGGCATGGCCCGTGCCGACTGGCACGGGTGGCCCATGGTGAGCGCTAGGAAATCCTTGAAATCTAGCATGACCTGTGCCGGTTGGCACGGGTGCCCTATGGTGGGCGCTGGGAAGTTCTGAAAATGGGGCACGACTCATGGTGGTTGGCATGGGCAGCCCATGGTGAGCACTGGGAAGGCTCAGGACTTCGGTACGACCTCTCCAAATTGGCCACGATCGCCACAACCGTGGCAGTTGGACTTCTCTTATAAAGTAATTTTCGAACTCTGTTTTAACTTCTTTTCATGTCCTATCAAGGAAAATAAATAAGAATAACTCAAAGTATCAAAATAAATCACAAATAGATGAAAACATGAGATATATATAGAAATGAGATAACATGTGTGTCAAATTATGATAAATTTTTTATATAAAATGCACACATCAGTGGAACACAATTTAGTTGTATTTAAGTTTATTTATTTATTTACCGAGTTTATTTAAATTTGTTTATTTAAAATTTTATAGAACTTTTTTTTTTATCAAACTCAACTAATAATATTGTTACTTTATAATGAATCATTATCTAATGCACAAAACTTGTGTTGAATAATTTAACATTATAAAAATTTATAAATTAATATATTATACTTATTAAAAAAATAAAAAATAATTAAATTATCCGTAAATTAATCAATAATTTTATTTATAAATTATCAATAAATATTAAAGAATTAAATTATTAGTGTTTGAGTTTATTTATTTTATATTATTATTATTAATTGAATGAAATAAATAAAATTTTAAACTTATGAATTATGTTCATTAATAAAATTTTAATCGATATAATAAATAAATATTTTTTTAAAATAAATAAATAAATAAATTTGTATTATCAAATTTAATAATCAATCAAACAAGTTTAAAATTATAAAATTTTCAAACAATCCACAATCGAGAGCTCGTTAATATCTAAATAAATCAAACTCGAGTTAAACTTAAACCAAACTTAAGCTCAAAAAAGAAAATCAAATCAAACTTAAATAATTTTAATGACTTAATTTAATTTAATTTAATTATCTTATCAAATAAATTTAAACATCATGAAATTTGATTCATTTACCACCCTAATTCTTTTGGTCATCCATCCATTCATTTTTCAATTCTAATGAAATAATGCATAATATTAGGTGACTTATGAGCATCTATATCAAATTTTCTAAACAAAATTTAAAATTTAGAATAAAAAATTATTTTATTTAAATTTAGATATTTTTTTACTGTACAATACATCAGCTTTCTTATAATTTATCATAGATTTATTTATTTATTATTATTTCTCTCTCCTCTATAATTTTTTAATATTATCTATGTTAATGATGAAAATAATATTTAATACAAACGTAGATGAAAATAATATTTAATGTTTAAGGATGATATTTCATTCCCTAAATTTAAAGAATTATTGTTCATTAAATTTAAATTTAAGAAATGAATAAGATAATTGATGTAAATTTTTTTTAAGTAAAATATAAAATTTAGAATAAAATTTTTATTTTGGGCATCCAATGTGAATGTTCTAAGCATTAGGAATTTTTAGTTTTAGTTTTAATTTTAATTTTAATTTTGAGATATTTTGATGACTATATTAAAAAAGGGTAGATAATTTTTGGGGTGAAATGAAATTTCCTGTTGCTCCGGTGTTCTTTTCATTTCCAGTAGGGCAAAAATAACAGGCGACAAAGAAGGCGCACACAAGAGGGAAGGCGGCTTGAAGGGCTACCAGGCCCTCCGATCGCTTCCCTTTTCCGCACGATTTATCTGCCGACTTTGAGAAAGCTTGCAGCTCACTCCCGTTCCTGCATCCCTATCGCCTTTTGATCTTCTCTTCCTCGTCGCTCCCAATCCGACACACTCAGTACCCTAGAGAATAGAATCGAACGAGTTTGAGTTGAAAAACAAGAGGCAATGCAGGGATTCCCAGGATCAGTTCCGGATTTTTCCCAGCTTCGGTCCACCATGATTGCAGTTGAACAGGCTTGCTCCATGATCCAGGTTCTCTACTTGTCCATTTGAAAGTATCTGAACATGAGTTGGTCTCCTATTCGTCTTTTAATCTTGTTTTTGAAGAGCCTATGTTTGGTTCATTGCTGGTTTTATCCAACCTTTTTAACGCCATTTTGATTGTAATATGTAATTTCGAGGTGCTTATCTTCTCGTATGAATATACTTCCATTTGCTCTCCTTCTTTATCCCGAACTTCTGGAAAAGATCGCTTTATCTTTTTAATGATTTTTTTATCAAATAGCTTGGACTAAATAAGTGTATTTGTTCTCAGTTTACTAACTTGCTCTATGCTTAAGCGTCTTTTATCAGGCATATGCGATATGTAATTGGCTACAGCTCTAATGAGTAGTGTTGTGCATTTGATGCACTTTTGTTGTTTATTTGCTACCTTAAATTATTTTTTTCCTACATCTACAATGTGTTGGGTTTAGTTTTATGACGCAAAGCTTGTTTCTGTTGTATCTATTTTCTTTTGCACTTGCAGATGCACATGAATCCAACTGAAGCAGAGAAAATTATCATTTCACTGCGGCAATCCTCAATGCCATTCCAGGCATGCAGATTCATACTTGGTATGTATCCATTTAATATTGTCATGATGGATAAAAGATCCTGCATCACAATTGTAATTCATCTAGCGATATTAAAATTTATGATGAAGCTTGTTGAATTGTGAACGATTCTAATTTATGCATATTCATTTTATGGCAAAGGATATATCATGCACTTTTCTAGGTATGGCTACTGCATGAGCTTATACCTACATATCTGAAAGTTTGCCACCCAAATGATAGTCTACTGTTGGGTATGTAAGTCAAATAGATTGTCATCATGTAAGATGGCCCGGCAATCTCATTCTAGTTAATTTGTGGGTTGTTTTAATTGTTTCTTTTGGAAGTTTGAATTGTGAAAAATTTTAGAAACTAGATGCTCTAAGATGAGTACAATGAAAATTAGATATATGAAATATAGTTTTACTATTAAGAAAAGAATGGATGGTAGCAACACTTTCCTTAGGTCATTATTCTATATGAGTTTGAGATATTTTGGATCTATAATTCAACAAGAAGTGGTTATTAATGAAGACATCATTAATAGGATACAAAATGAGTGATTGGAATAAAGAGGAACATTTGGACTCTTATACAATCATCATATCTCCCATATGTTAAAAGGATAGTTTTTAAGAGTGATAGAACCTTCCATATTTTTTTTTGATCCTAATGTTAGACTATTAGGAAATATAATGAACAAAAAACTTAATATAGACGAGCATACTAAAATGGAGTTATTGACATGGATAAAATAAAAAAAATATTCGAGAGCAATTAGGTATTCAAAGATTTTCAACATATTCTATAGTTATAAGAGTCGAATCAATTTAAATATAGATGAAGATATAATAGGGAATCGAGTCCAATGATATAAGAGGATCCATATAATCGACCTCACTTAGTGGGATAAAGACTTGGTTGTGTTGTTGTATAAGAGTTGAATCAATTAGAATCTAAGGTGTAATGAATATATGGTCAAAGAGGGAGACCAAAGAAACTAATGTAGTGAAAAATGATTTAATTAATTTGAATATTGCCACCTAGTGGGATAAGACTTGGTTGTTGTTGGTTGTTGTATTGTTAGGGATATAGCTTTGCATAGAACTCATTGGAGGCATAAATTTATGTAGCAAACCTCTTAGTTGGAACAAATATGATTTAATGTTGATTATTAGTTGTTTCTGAAAAATAGTTATATATTGTATGCTTTTTTGGTCTAGAGGATTAAGCATTTTTCCTCTTCATATCTTCTAAGAGGGTCTTAGGACATGGCCTTGAGGTTGAGGAAACCTTAACAATCATATGAATATTTAATTCATGTTAATTATTCAGAACTATCAATTTTTACAATTTTGATAAATTTAATTTTTTTCTTGGTTTACTCAATATAAATTGTATACTATCTTCATTGGTACAACATTATGGTGATAATGTATTAGTTACTTTCTAGTTAACAACCATCATCATAATGGATATGTGCAAGATTTATTTGATGTACACTCCTGTTTTTTTATCATCATTCTATTCCACTCTATGTTAGTAATGACTAGCTTTTCTGTTCTTGGGGATCATATCCAGGGTAAGCTTGTGGACATTATGGTGTTCTATTTTTTTATTAGTTCCAGCCTTGTGTGGAATGCTGCCCAACTTTATGTATGAATACAAATTCTAATTAAAGTCAATTGGATCAAATGTAAGTATACATTTAAATATTAGAGAAATTGTAACCATAAAAGAACTAATGCATTCAAATTTTATACCACAAGTATCATAAATAATGAGTGTCAGCCTATCAAAATGAATAAATATATATTTACCAATCTAATAATTAGAATAGGAGAAAATCTATAAACCTACTCTTTCATATTACTTCAATCTGTGAAGTTTAGAAGTTTTTTGTTACATCACAATCAATTATCAAAGAATTTACTCTCCTTAAAATTATTATTATTGTATGTAATAGTAATATACCTTGGCGGGAGCTTTGTGCACCGGGTTGCTCTTTGTATGTAATAGTAACGTACTAAAGTAATGATTAACTAGGTCGGGTAACGTCGGACCTGGGGTGATCGGTTCAGCCCCACGGAAGTTTTCCACTGACCACCAGGGTAAATCGGGAAGCGCTAATGGAGGCCTATCCAAATGGCCAACATTCTTAGGCCCGCTTCTCACTGGAGGAAAAATTCTCTGCAGTGCGCCGTAGCTGAGATTCAAACCTTAGATCCCTTGGTTATCCATTGGAGGGCCTAACCATTGCACCATTGCCCCGGGGGCTAATGTACTAAAGTAATTTCAATGCAAAATGTTGAATATGATAATTATCAATGTGATTCATAAAGAAAAATTAGTATGGGTTGCTGTCAAATCATAGCTATCTTCTATCTTTCTTCTTTTTTCTAATAATTTTATTCTTACTTTTAATATTGTTTTACTTTGTTTGATTAATCAACCTTCATACTTTTATATACCATGTTGAGCTTTTTGTGACTACATGGTCCCAGTTTGGATTTGGATTCAGATTTTGTAACACATGGGTAGGAATTAGCATTAGTGCAGTATCCGTAGTATATTATATTGCACAGTGCACTGACGTGGCACTAGCATGGCTCTTTCTAGTCATGGGTCTCAATTGACTATAAATAGCAGCAGGTTAGAACTAATAAGAATAATAACGAACACAATGGCTACGAGGGAAAATAATATGAGAAGTCAGCTCCTTGTTTCTGCTATTGGAGAACTTGAGTTTTACGCACATTTTAACTGATGGTGTAGATGCGGAAGTACGTATTGATGCGGAAGCATGGGATCGCTAGAGGGGGAGAGGGTGAATGACGTACTTGCGGTAAAAATCACTTTCTTTCTCTTGCTAATTACTTAGCAAGGCTACACACACATTAATGAATAAATAAGACATGCAGAGAAGGGACACGGAAGTTTACTTGGTTAACAACCCTTAGTTGCTAGTCCAAGGCCTATGCAGAGCGTTGTCCACTATTTTTCTCCTCTTCAATAAAAGGTCGGAGATGGAGAAACCTCTTTGTACATTAATTTAGTAATAGTATAAGAGGACAAGAGGAGTACAACAAGAAACAATAAATAAAACAATTAACTTTGAGTGTGGTCTCTCATTGCTTTTGCTGATGTGGCAACTTTTCCATATGATTGAATCTTTTTCGGTCACCTGATCTCCACACTGGATCACATCCCACGTGGATCTTGGTCAAGTCAGATCCCACGTTGGATCATGTTCCATGTTGCTTTTCGATTGCCTGATCTGAATTTTTCGATCCCTTGATCTCGGTCAAATCATATCTCCATGCTGGATCACGTCCCATGTGGTTTTTCGATCGCTCGATCTTGTTTTTTCGGTTGCCTGATTCGAAAAGGACGCCTGATCCTGCAATTAACGTGTTCAAACATAGAAAATGATAAACTATTGTACATTGAGAGCCCGAACTTATTATTTGATCGACCGGAAGATTTGTTTGACTGAAACCTTGGTTCAGTATTTCGAACTCCTGACTCGAGTCCAATATGATCAAGTCCGCCTAAGTTGAGTTTCTATCCTCGGTCCGAGTACAATTCACTCAACTCAACTTACCACAGCTTACCATGCGCAGGCTTCCTCTCGACTTCTCGTTCCTGATGCACAAAGTCCTTCCGGCTCACTCTCTGTGCGTCCTTCTCGCTTCATCAGAGTACTCTTCTGCCAATTCCCTCATACCTCGGATGTATTAAGTCCGTTGGCTCACATGCTTGCGTCTTCTTCCCCAAGTCTCATTGTCTCAGATACTCCTCCTTTCGGTCCCTCGGGTGTCCCATACCACCCTTTACCGTACTTTATCAGACCTTGTGTCATCGGGTTGTGTTTGTGTGTTTACCTAAGTTCTTGCACACTTAGGCATACATGTTAAAACACAACAAGGCCTAATTTAAACTTACTTGACCAAACATCAAAATTGTAGTTCACATCACTTGGGGTTCCAATGATCTCCCCCTCAATTATTCAGGGTACTAAGATTAACTTGATAAATGATTTTGCTTTTGTGTATATGCTAGTAACAATCAATTAATCATTGAAATGACATGCCAAAAAATCTTTCTATTTTTCTCTATAAGATTTTTCTAATATTTATGAACTACATAAGGATACAATTTCTTGTACTTTAGTAGCTTATTAAAGTTTTTATTTATGTTTTCCTTTTTTTTCTTCAAGAAAATTCTGAATTGCCAGCTGCAAAATTTCAAGCTACTGGAGCAATTGGTGATGCTGCAATTAGAGAGTGGGGAATGCTTACAGATGAGAATAAGAAAAACTTAATAGTGTATTCTCTGTTTTTTATGAGTTTGAAACTTAAGTCAATGTTTCCATATCCTTTCTAATTCTGTACCATTCGCAACATTCTGTTGCAGCTTCTGTCTACACTATGTTATGGAACATGCAAGTGCTTCTGATGCTTACGTCCAATTAAAGATGTCTGCAGTTGCAGCTCAACTGTTAAAGCGAGGATGGTAAACACAATTAAATTAATTGCCCATATTTCAACTTATGCTAGTGGCTTGTAGAAGTTAAGAATCTTGTTATTTTATTATTACCCATAGGGTTACACTTCACGTCTTTATAGATTTGAACATGACTATAAAATTAGGTACGAAGACTCGGTATGTCCAAAGCTAAATGATACCCTTCCTATGGATGAAACAGGGGCACTTATTGGTAGTCAATTTTGAGTATTACTTGTAATGGGTGTGGGTACAGATAAAATGTATTCTCGTGACTCAACCAGAAGCTAATCAGACTACCACAATAATGAAAACAACTTAGTACTCAAAATTATATTCAAATATAAATTGTTTAGATACATTCACAATGGAAAAAGACTAAACAAACATACAAACTAATACCTGAAAGAAATACACCGTAAAATGCCAAAATAAAATAAACACTGACTATCTGAATGGAAGTCAGTAGAAACCTATCCTAAAGCGATTCTGATGTCTTGATAACACTTAGAATACATGCCTTTGGTAAGTCTAGATGAAAGACAAATAGGATGGTAGTTTGGGAAATAACTAGAGGATGAATGTATAAAGTAGTATGGTTAGCAGCAACAACAACAACTACAACAACAACCACTAAGCCTTATCCCACTAGGTGGGGTCGGCTATATGGATCCTTCTACGCCATTAGGAAAGTAGTATGGTTAGCAAAAAAGAAAAAAAGAAAAGGATAAGAAGCAAAGAAATGCATCAGAAATATAGTTTTATCATTAAAGTATTAATATCACATCACATTAATTAGTTAGATAGTCTTGTGCATAGTGGACTTGTGGATTTTCTCTTGCACTTCTATATCAGAGTTGCAGTGCTACATTGTGCACGCTCAACATGGGTACAGTTGCTACAACATGACAACAAGACTAAGATATCTTTTGAATAAGTGGCAGGATGACAGTGAATATTCTTGTAGACAAACATTTGATTAGGGTTTTGACATCTATAATTAGAGAGGAGAAATACTTGGAGGGGTTTGATTTACGTCATTCAACTTGACCTAGTGAGATGTTAGAAGAGATATGCAATACCATCTGATCATAAATTTTGAAGACAAAATAACAAAATTACAAATGAAAGGTGAAAATTGATAGGGAAGTTCGAAATTTCACTGAAAATCATGTAGATAAGATACCAAAATTATAAATGAAAGATGAAAATTGATGAGGTAGTTTGAAATTTGACAATACTCAATTTGAGACTGAGAGAAGAGTGGGTGAAAGGAGCACGGGTGAAGATAAATGTTTTAGTTTTATTATTTTTCTAACACTGCCACCTCCTTCTAGATTTTTAATAATTCTTTTTTTTGTTGGTTTTCAAAATAATATTGTTATCTTGTTATCTCATATTTTTGTTTGCTTGCAATATAACCCCTACTTTTTTGTCACCTTCACCCTTTTTTTCTCTCTAGCAGATAGGAGAAAGAAAGAGAGAGGACTCACTCTTATACCAGCTTCAGTGGGATGATATTTTATTTTATCAATAAAGATAACAACACAAACATACACTACTGATATTGCAACCGATGACTAAATACCTCATGATCCATCAGTGATTGCTATGACCTCATTGCAATGACTGTACCTATACTCAAATGACTATCAACTCTGCTAATTTTGCCATTTTCCATCAGTGATTACTTAGACAAGTATCTTGCTGAGGCAGACTATGTTGTTGAGGTCCCTTAATCATACTTGTCCTTGTGTACATAGTGAATTATATGTAGCTTTGTTATTATAGATATGCTTCATCTTTTAGTTAGTGTGTGTGTATATATAGTTACTTTATATATCTGGTATAGAGTGTATGTGTGAGTCTAAGATATATATGTATATATATATAGAGGGAGGCTACTAGCTCATTGCCAAACCTTCTTAGCCTATATAAAGATTAGTAAAACTTCTTGTGCACCTTCATGCACCACTAGGAGTATTTTATTTTTTCAATTTTTTTTAATTGATTTATTTTCAGTTCACCACTAGGATTTCAATATAATTGCTGCAAGCAACAACATAATGGCTGTACTTCCTAATAATTGTGCTATGACAAGTCTTTTTTTTTTTTTTGCATCTTGATGCAGTTTAACTATCTTAGCTTGCACCATGAAACTCAATTTGTGATTTTCTGTTCACATTATCTCTTTGCTTGTAGGTTTGATTTTGTTGATGCTGAAAAGATTTGTATTCTCTTAGAGGTATGGATTTTGACTGAATCTTTGATTGCTTTTCAATATTTTCACTCTCTTAGGTTTATGCATTTGAAGGAAAGACTAGTCACACTTTTCTATTAGTTCCTATTGTTTTGTAGTGAAATGACTATACTTTCTATGATTGAAACTATTTCTTATGTGTAGGATGGTTTTGTAATGATCTTTAGTACTTGGAAGCATGGTTGTTCAAATCGGTATAGGTAGCAAGATCAGATGGCCAAAAAAACTAAAAATTGATAATATCATATTGGTAGGAATGGTGACTTTAGAATTGTTAAATGCAAGCAAAAAACAAATTTTGTAAAATCATAACAACAATGTATATTATTTTAATCAAATATCATATAATTAACAACATAAGGCAACAAATATTGCAACATACAAAGTTAAATTAGGAATACAAAACATAAATCAGAATATTAGTTATTGCATATTATTTTCATTGTCAAAATCGTATATTAACATGTTATTATTTGACAAAATTGTATTTTAGAACTATTAAGTACTAGGAAATTACTAATGTAAATCTATATATATTACATTATTAATAACAAGAAATCATATCTATTAATATGAAGCAATAAATAACAATAAATGTATTATAATAAATAATAAAAGTCAAAATATATTACAGTAAATATTGAAATCATACTTATTAGTACAAAGTTATCAAGTAATAGTATGTTGATTACTACAAAGTTATCAAATAATATTATGCTATTTTTTAGATTATTATTTAATATTTTATATCATAAGGATTGGTTGGGATCTAAATCACATCCAAATCAATTTTATGGGACTTAACTAAATCAACAATAACTAATCTCAATTGACTTTACAGATAGTGAGACACTTGGTCTAGTACTTGTTTATGAGTAGCAAGATTAAAAGATTGATATTGTGATTATTTCGATTGATGGCAAAGTTAGAATTCAAGAGAAAAAAGAAGACCCGTTTGTGCGCATGTGCTATAGTTCATACTAAGTTCAACAAAAAGTTTGCTAAATTTTATATATATATATTTTTTAAATTAACATAATACATCTCAATTTCAACTGATTTCATTACACTCTTGATTCGACAAAATTTCAATTGTTTTGATTTATTTTCTAATGGAATCTAACTCTCAGTAGTTTCTCCAATTCTTGATTTTTTTTTTTGAATTTCACCAATGTTTTCTTGAGATAATGATTTCTTGGGGAACATCGAGTCGAGCTTTAGTGATACCAATCCAATTTGGGTGATCCATATCAGTATCAATGGATCTTAACAACCATGCTTGGAATGAAATATATTGCAATAATTTTGTTTAAAACCAATTGAATGTGGATTAAGATGGAGTGCATAAAGCAGATACAGTTCAATTGTTGCATGGTGAAATTTTCCAAAACATATCATTAGGATGCAGTAAATGCCATATGATTCATCCATGCAAAATTTCTCATGCATACTATGACTAATATAATTTCCAATTGACTTTATTAAACATGCCTTTTTTTCCCAGTATGTTCTAAACTTTGATACTCTGATTCTTCATCTATTCTTTCCATACTCGTCAAACACCTGACACTTGGACACCAACTCTCTAAGTGGATATTTAATATGTTTATTGATAGAGCTGTAAATGAACCAAACGTTCGTGAACAAGCTTGGTGTTCGGCTTGATAAGAGCTTGTTTATGTTCGTTCAATATA
>JBBUKS010000100.1:15032651-15068411 GCA_038050645.1 Hedychium gardnerianum | reverse complement strand
AACTTTATTTATTTAATTAAAAATATTCATTAGACAAATATATTATTTTATAATTTAAAATTATATTTGAAAGTTTATCATAATTTTTTTATTATTTTTTAAATTTTATTAATAAAGAAGTAAATTTTGATAAAGGTAAAGTTATTGATATATGACTAGTTTGTTATTACTTTCAATTGTGAAAAAAAATATTATAATGTATGATTTTTTTAAAAAAAAATATTAATAAAATTAAATATCTTTAATAATAATATTGTATATAAAAATTTATATTTATTTTTTAAACAAAATATTAAAATTTTATTTTTTTTATTTAAAATTTTAAGAATGATTGAGACTGGATTCATGTAAGATTCAGAATGAAATAATTAATAAAATAAAATAATGTGCACCCCGAGGAGACGCAGCAGGAACCTGCGGCGCCAAACCGCGAGCGCCGGCGGACCGTACCATAGACGTCACTTACTTCGAAGCGCCTAGGCGAGTCGCATACGATCGACGTGGCAAGAAGGAATCCATGCAATTATTTTTCTCTTTTTTTTATCAAACGGAATTATTTTGAGGTAAAAAACAAAAAAAACGTCCTACCATCAACCCCTTCTATAATAATACAATTATCCTTAAATATATTATTTAAAATTATTATTTTTTATAATCCATATTAAATTTTAAACCGATAAATAGAATAAGTAATAATTATGAAATCGTATCTATTATAAATATTATAATAATTATGTTTTCATAATTATTAATTTAATTATAATAATTATAATTTTATAATTATTATAATATGAATATTATTGAATAGAATAAATTCAAATGATAATAATTATGAGTTATAACAATTATAATTTATAACTATTATAATGTAAATATTATTAAATAGGATAAGTTTAAGTTTGACAGCTATGATTTTAGCAATTGATACAACGTGATATTAAGTGAACAGGTCTTATAAATTTTGATTCAATTTTAGTTTATTCAAAAAAATATGAAAATGCATTTATCCTTTTAGACTGAAAATTATCTATATAAATATTTTTAGCTATAAATTTATCTTAATTTAAACTAAATTAAATTAATTTCAAAAATTTAGTTGAATATGAATTAACTAACCTTAACTTCATCTCATAGACATTATTTCTAGGTAATATAACCTAAAAAAGTGTGAAATTTTCTAAGATGTAGCTTTTGCAAATTTTGAAATTTGAATTTAAAAAGATAAAACTTTGGAAGAAATAAATATTTTGCATATACGAAGAAAAATCTAGTGTCAAACGATAAGCTAAAATTTTCCATAAGAAATTCAAAGAAAGAAGAAACCTAAATATGAATCTGAATCATAAAGATCTTATCATAGATTTATAACACAATTAAAAAAATAGTAAAGTTCGGAAGCAAAATAAAGTTGTAAATTCGAACTTGAATTGAGGTTGGAAGCCATGATCTTAATATAGTCAGACAAATCTGAAAAGGAAGAAAAAAAAGCAACGACTTGATCTTCCATAGGAGTTGAAGCGAGAGTCGTCGTATGTCCTTTCTGATGGAATGAAAAGGAAAATGAAATGATTGTAAAATATTATAATTTTACGGAGACCAACTCTTTATATAATTTAAGAATTTGAATAATAAAATAAATAAATAAAATAATGAGTTTTTCTATACACGTAATATACACATCTTGTTGTCATGTAAAGCCATCTAATAGAGAAACAAAATCCAACACTACTACTAGATGCATACATATTCTAACAAAATCCATCCTCCTCGATGGAACTACAATCCCATTTCAAACCTCATAAAACAGAAATATCTACATCAACTTCTCTACGGGAAATGTATACAAGAAGGTATGAACAGAAGAAAAAGCAGGACAAATTAAAGAGAAGAAGGTGGCTTCGTTCACCTCGGCCCCGACAGCCGGACGGCCGAAAGGAACGCATCGCTGTTACAGTCCGACGGCCCTGAACCCGACTGTGTTCCCTCTTCGCTGGTGGATTTGAAGGCGTTCGCGTATAGCCGAAAGCCCAGCTGCGACGACACCGGAGGCTGAGCCACCTCCTGCAATCCTTCCAGCATTTGGACTACTTTCATCATCGAAGGTCTCAAATGCAAGTCCTCCTGAATACACCACAAGGCGACTTTAATCGCGACATCCATTCTCGCATCCATGTCGTTGAATCTCAACTTCGCGTCGAAGACCTCCATCAGCTTCCCCTCCTCCATCTTCTTGAAAGCGTACGAAGGGAAATGAGCTTTCTCGGAGCTCTCCGCGGCCGGGTCGAAGTTCTTCCTCCCTCCGATTATCTCGAGCAAGACCATGCCGTAGCTGTACACGTCGCTTTTCTCAGATATGGCGTAGTTCGTGATCCATTCCGGCGCGAGGTATCCCCTGGTGCCTCTCATGGTCGTGAAGACGTGACTCTGTTCTCTCGTCATGAGCTTGGCGAGCCCGAAATCCGACACCTTGGCGAGGAAATTGTCGTCCAGGAGCACATTTTCAGGCTTGATGTCGCAGTGAATGATCCTCGATTCACAGTCTTCGTGGAGATAGGCCAGCCCCTTCGCGGTGGCGAGAGCAATGCTGTACCTCTTGTCCCAGTCCAGGACGAGCTCATCCTCATTCCTTTTGAAGATCCATCGATCCAGAGACCCCTTCGCCATGTACTCGTACGCGAGGAGCCTGTGTGCGCCCTCGGCGCAGAAGCCCCGTAGTTTAACCAGATGGATGTGGTGAATGCTGCCGATTATGGTCACTTCGGAACGGAATTCTTTCTTTCCCTGGCCGATGCCTTCCAGCTTCTTCACCGCCACTCGGGTGTTATCGGGGAGCTTCCCCAGGTAGACCGAGCCGAAGCCTCCTTCGCCGAGCTTCACGGAGAAGTTCTCTGTAGCTTCTTGAAGCTCTCTGTAACTGAACCTGACTGGCATCCCGGAGATGCTCTCCAGAAAGTTATCTTCCTCCGATGATCCTTGAGAAGGCTCGGGTTGTTTCTTCCTCCTCCGATGAATCCGCAAGCCGAGATAGATGAGAGTTAATATCACGCAGACAGTCAGTACTGAGATGACGACGACGATGATCGCCGTCTTATTACTGCTGCTTCCTTGTTCATTTGAGCCGTTGCTCCCATCTGCATTGCTCTGCACCTTGATGTAAGTAGAACTAGATGAATCGCCCTGAATCTGTTTGAAGCTGCCTATCTGATCAAAAAGAAAGCAATTCGATGAACTCCCGTCGTGGAACAAAGCGACGCATGAGCAGTTGTTCGAGCAAGCATCTCTGCATCCAGTTAAGTTCGAAACTAGATTAGGCGAAATGAAATCCGTGGCGAAGTACCCAACTCCATTACCGACGTTGACGAGATCCACCGATGCGCTGGTGTCACAGGATGAGGAGACCATGCCAAGATCACAGTTGGGAGCCGAGCTAAGAACGGTCGGGCACTGGCAACTGCCACCGGAGGAGCAAATTGAGTATGGATTGCAGGGCTCCGGCGCATTGCAAAAATCCTTCGGAATCCTGACGGGCAATGTGTTGGGTTGGCCGGAGCTGGGGAGTGATGAGAACAAGATGAAGCCTGATTTGTCCAAAACGGCGGCCAGTGTGTCATTTCCGGAGGAATCTGAATTCACGATGATTTGCCAGATTAGGGTTTGGTTGCTGTCGTAGAAGTTCCATGAGTTGGAGTTGAGCACCGCGGTGTGGATGCTGCCGCCGACCTTATTCTGGATCCGCGTCGGGTCGCCGCTCAAGAACCAGTAGGGCTGCGGAGATCGGAACTGAGCGAAGAGCTTGGCATCGCCCGACTCGATCCGGAGCTGGCACTTCAACCCGTGGTCGTCAGGGTAGCTCTCCAGCGACATTCCCTCCGCGAAGCTCTGATTGGAAAGTAGCGTATCGGTCGGGTGATCGAAGCTCTGCCATATGGGGCCGGATGCTCCGCCGTCGCCGAGGAACACCAGGTTCCCGGAATCGAGGAGCTCGATCCGAGTCACGCCCTTGCCGCTGGTATCGGTGGACCAGATCTTGGCATCTCCGAACTGGAGATAGGCGTTTCCTTCCGTGTCGAAGACGAATTCGTCGGAGTTGGAGACCGGATCGGCACGATTGGCGCTCCAGACGACGGTAGCGCTGCCCTGGTGGACCACCGAGAGGAGGAAGGCGGTGGAGTTGTCTCCGAATCGGGTGAAGCCGAAGGCGAAGGCGGAGCTATTGGACAAGAGGAACAACCCATTATTGTCGATGTACTCCATTTCCGAGCTGCGGAAGCCGAGGGGGAGCTCTCTTCGCTGCGTGCTGCCATCGGCCGATCTCGAGAGAAGCCATAGCTGGATCAAGAACACAAAGAGCGCCTTCATCACCACCTCCAGATCCGCCCGCACACCAAGTCCGTCTCGGCGACTGGAACACGACCGGAATCGAACAAAAATCGAACTTTTCTTTCTCAAAACCCTGCAGAATTCCACAAAAACAAGAAGAACAGAGAGCAGTGGGGAAGGGATGGATCTGACCTTCGAAGAATGGGAATTTCGGTGAGGAATTGATGGAGAGGGAGAGAGAGAGAAAGAGAGATCTGGGTGAGAATTAATGATTCGAGTTGGTGAGGAGATCGAATTGGAGGAGGAAGGAGGAGCTGCGGCTGCCGCTCGAAGAGCATTTAATGGGAGGCAAAGCATAGCCGCATAGGTAGGGAGGGAAGAGTCAAGGCTGAAGGGCTTGGCCACCATTTGGATATTTATAATTTACTGTTTATTCAATTGATAGATACTCATTTTAAAATATTTATCATAGTTTAAAATTGACAAAAAAAAAAAGTTAAATAAACATATTTTTGAAGTTGTAGTTAAGGATTCATAATTATTTTAATATGAATATTTCATCATCAATATTATATTATAATATTGCCCTACAATGATATAATATAGGACGTTTTCATAATTTTTTAAATATTTAAGATTTAAATTTAAATTTAAATTTTAATAAATTAATAAATAATTTTTTTAATAAATAATTAATCTAAAAATATAAGTCATTCATTATAAATATTTTTTAATTTATTTTAATAATCAATAAAAAAGATTAAATTAATTATTTAGAATTAATCGATATAAATTAGATATCTAATATCAATTAAAATATATCTATATATATTATAATATAATATAATATAATTTCAATTCTAAATAATATTAATGTTGTATTGTAGTATAAAATGTGATCTCATATAGATGAGTAAATGATGGTACTAAACGATCTCTAGAGGGTCATTGATACGATAGAAATGAATTCCATGAGAATCAAACTTTACTTTGTGGTATAATTTTATCATTTAAGTACTAACTCAATTATACGGGTGGAGACAATAATATTATATTATAAAATCTATAGTTCATAACTATTGAAATATAAATATTTCATACCTCATCAAGTCAATATTAATCAAAATAAATTAATATTCTATTATAATAATATATATAATTTAATTCTTATCAATATCAATACATATTATATATGTTCAATCAGTATTATATTATAACATGAAATTATAATTACTATAATTATATATAACAACTATTATGTAATAACTATGAATTAATAAAAAAATAATTAATCAAATAATATCAAATATGAAACAATTAGTTTAATTCATAAAAAATTTCTATTCCTCGTCAGAATAAATTAAAAAATATTAATTAAAATTTATTCAGATGATTAATATTTTTAAATCTATTTTTTATTAAAAAAAATATAATACATCGCAATAGTTGAAATTTAAATTTTAAATTTTTTAATTATTTATTAAAAAAATTAATTATTATATTATTGTTTCAAATAATTATGAGATAATAATTATTATAATTATATAAGTAAGAATGATGTTGTAATTGTTATAATAGTATAAAAAATATGTATAATTTCGAAAAGTTAAATTCTAGAGTCACGAGGTCGAATGCTATAATAAATAAATAAAATATCTTTTTCACGATTTCAAATAAGGAAAGGTGACCTTTTAATTTTTACAATTTTAATATTATCTTTTTAGTATTTAATAGTGTACAGGCAAATGATTATAATTTTTTATTCAAAATATATTAGAGTACGGATGAAAGTTTGACATGCCTGTTAAATATGTGGACAATGAAAATTAATAAATTTGTGCACTTTTTATTTTGTAAAAAGAATTTTAAAAATGTAATTACCCACCATTTTATTTTTTAAAGAGGCTGAGTGTTGTCGAAATGAAGGATGCTATTTTGTTTCATCTTATTAGTATTTTTTTAATTAAATTAAAATTTTATATTTTTACTAAAAAAAATTATAATTCCGATAGTAAAATATTTTAAATTTTTTTAACATCCTAAAATATCCAAAGCTAAAACTAACAAAATACTGATATCTATCTTGAAATATTTTTTGAAAAAAAATATGCATGAAAAAATTAAATATTATTGTAATTTAAAGTTGGAGAAATTATGACGCAATAAAATTTAGTGATTTAGTTTGCTTTTCTAAAACAAATGCATCATGTAATATGCATGAGGTTGAGGATTTAATTTTTAAAAAAAAAATATTTAAAAATAAACAAAAAAGTCTCACATCAATAAGACCCAGGGGCACGGTCCCCGGGACTCAAAATACGATTTTAAGATTTAAATTTAAGTGTGACGTGTTATAAAAAATAATAATAATAATCGATGAAATTTTTTTATAAAATTAAATTAATAAAAATTTAAATTTAAGCGTGACCTTTCTCTCTTTTATTTTTCATGTTTTTATTCATAAAAATTAGAATTCGTAAAGAGGATTTGTAATGACGAAACGATTTTAGCAGATGATTATATGTATTTATGCTAAACTTTATGTTTATCCTTGAAATTTCAAGAAATTGTATAATTTTCATCTAAAATTATAAGTTAATAAGATTTATTTATCATGTCAATCAATTTGAATCATTTCTACGATACATCTGAGAATTTTTTAATCTTTGAGGGTAATTCAAAAACAACAGTGAATTAGAGAATTTATCAATATATAAAATAATAATTAATAAAAAAATTCACTATTTCATACGAACGAAGGATTAGAGTAAAAACTCACTAATTTAATATTATTTACATCAACTTATAGGAAGATATACAATAATAAAAATAAGCTTTCAAGAGTACAATTACTTGCCTAAGTTCATGAAAGAACAATTACTCTTGATTTAAGAATTAAGAAGAAAGAATTCTCCGACATCATGTGAGGAATCCATAATTTACTCCCTCAAACCCCACAAGACTTTCCCTAATTTAATCGACAAATTTCTGCTCCAATATCTATTTTAATATGCTATGAAAACCTTTATTTCTCTCGATTTCTCAAACTGAAACCATAATTAATATCATCGAATGCAAAACAAAATTTTAAAATATTTTTCATGACATAACAACTGAATAAGAAAACAGAAGGCATAGACATCGACAAACATGAAAGAAGAGTAAGATGAAATATGGAAGTTGTTCATCTTGCAAGCCTTTTGATTCTTCTCCTGGAATCCATTCTGTCCCCTTCGAAGATAAATATGTATAATTAGTCATGATACTCATCACTTGATATACGATCCCCCAAATTTAAAATCTTAGATCCACCTCGTGCATTACATAGTTACATCATCATTTGTTAATATTACATTAATTAATAATTATATTTCGAATAGTCTTATACAATGAGCAACTATTATGAACGCATTTTTTAAATTTTAAGCTTAAATTAATTAATAATTGATGATTATTATTTTACTTATTATCAGCTAGACAAAAATGAATGGAAGCTTAGTCTACAATGAGTAATTCTATCCAATTAGAATATCCTCATGTCCTCTTGACTAATAAAGAGCTATTCAAGACATGAAGTTTTAGACTAATTAACATATTGTTTAAAACATGAGTTTTGATTAATTACAGGTTTAGTGTTTGATTAATTACATAATCAAGGTTTTGTTAAGACAATTTGATTAGTTCCAATTGTAAGCTTTGATCAAATTAAGCAAATCATTACAAATCTAAATTTTAATCAAAATATGGTGGATCTTAATTTAGCAAGATGGCACTTGTTTGGAGTTGGCTTTATATTTTATTGATATTTTGATCTTAATTTTTATTTTTCTACAATTGTAGATAATTTGAGTGATTAACTTATTTAACTTTGACATTGATGGTTGTTATCTCTTTTGTGGATGTGTATAGAAATTTTAGAATTTGATGCTAAAGTTATATAAGAACATATTTTTGTTAGGACCGATATAAATTAAAGAGAGGATGAATAATTTTTGATCGTGTCGATAGATTTGCACAGTAAAAACTTCAAGCTAAATCAACGTTATATGCACAATATTAAGATTTATTTGGTTCCCTGCCTCCTAAGACGACTACTGCAAGGCTCAGCTCTAGCGATCTACTACTATTAAAAAAAATTCTTCTCGGATATCTTCCGAAGATGAAGAAACCTCTTACAAATACAAAGCAACACGACAAGAATATAAGATATAGATAGAAATGAAAGCAAAAACACTTTACAATTAAAAAACTTTCCTTTAGATGCTTATTTGTCGCTTTGGATTATCTCTTAATAGTGAAAAATACAACATCACTTCGTCTCCAATCTCTCAAGAATCGGCTCCAAAAATTTTCTTGAAATCTTTCTTTTATAGCCTTTAGGTTGGGATTAATTTTCGCCGATTAGTCGAATAATTTTATCCATCAGTCAGTTGATCCATTATAAATTTAAATGTTACTTTGACTTGTCAGCTCAATGATTTCATCCATCTCAATATTAGTCGACTACACATTATCATCAATCGACTATTACCTAATCAATAGCACAATCAAGTTTTGAACATTATGTTCGTTCGAACACTGACATTAGTTGATTGATACACTCCATTAGTCGACTGATACACTACATTAGTCGACTGTTACGATTAATTGAGTTTTCTAATCGATTTTTAAAGTTTTTGTTCGCTATTACAATATCATCAATCGACTGATTAAATCCATTAGTCGACTGTCATGGTAGCAAATTACTGTTCACTATATCGTAACAAGTTATTGTAACATAGTTAATGTAGCAAATTATTGTAGCAAAATTTTAAAAATACCTCAAACCTCAATTTCAGGGTTTAGAGCTCATCAATCGATCGATACATCTTATCAATAAACTAATATTCATATTTTAGTTTTACCAAGACTGAATTCTCATCTTGCTTAGTATTCGATTGATCTCAACATACCAGAAATTTTTTAGCTCAACATCTGATCAACTTTAACTTGTCGAGACTTTTCGTTGCCTAGCATCCGGTCAACCTTGACCTGCTAGGACTTCCTTATTGCTTAGCATTGGTCAACCTTGATCTGTCAGGACTTCACGTCTCATGTCAACTATCTGTTGAACTTTCGATCGTCAAGTATCCAATCAATCTTGATCCACTATAAAATTTCATTTATCATCTCCCTGTTAGATTTTTGATCACCAAGTGTTCTATCAATTACGATTTATTTAAATTTTTTATATCTCGTCAAGTATTTAGTTAATTTTGACCGTCTTAATTTTTAGCTCAACTAACTTAATATATAGATTGAGTTTTAAATATTTAATCAATTTTAATTTATTTAACATATCATTAAATTAATGAATATATTGATAAAAAAAATTAATTTGAATAACTTAGGCAATCTTACCGTAGATTAACTGCACTAATCATTTTTATTCAAAATGGTGAAATAGAACAATAGGAGATATTTCATTCCACCTTTTCCAATGCATTCAAAATGTTAAATAAAGTGATACTTCCCATCCCATCAATTCAATCTTAATCAATAAACACACAATTACAAATATATATAATACAATTCCTAGGACCACAAAATGGAAGAAAAAAGAGAACCTTTGGCATGAACTGCAAACAAGAAGTCATCATGTGTCATTCTCACAAGTACTCAAATAAGAGGCAAGCTATTTGAAATTAATAGCGTAATCGATCAATCAATTTATTACTAATTACTATTCAGTCCCATTAATTTATCAAGAAGGACATGACTCACTCCTTTTGTCTCATTAGTTTATTAATTACTTACTAATTTTCCCATCCCGAGGATTGAGGATGGGATCTCCTCACCTCCCTTCCTCATCAATACATCATTAAAAACAATAAAAATACAAACTTACAAATATTAACGTTTTTTAATCTATTTTAATATTATATTGATCAAAATTATTTTAATATTATTATAATAATTTTTTCAACATAGCTATTTAATTATTTTTTTCCCATATAAATTTAACTTAAAATAATATTAAAAATCACACGAGATTAATAAAACTTTTCTTCTCTTCAAGGCAAGCCATGTGAGTGTGTTCCCTCTAAAAATATGGTTAATTTAAGGTCTCCAAAAAAAAAAAGGTCATTAAAAACGTAGAATAATTTAATGTTTAGTTTCATTGTTTAGTTCAACGTCTAGATGAACGTGAGATAGAATTGGATCTAAATTATCGTAAGTACGTGATTCGATCCATTACGATGAGATCCAATAATTATAATCGAACGTGATCTCTAGCTATCCAAAATAATCAGGCTTAATGAGGATTTATCATTATCAGAGCTTTAAAGAAGAAATTTATTTAATTAAGAAATTTTTTCACTATAAATAATATTTAAATTGTCAACTCTCTTCATCTCAATTTAAGAAGGAATCAATTCTTTTTTATGAGACCAGATGATGCAATCAAATCAAATCTTCCGAGCAGAGAAAATCAAAAGGACATCTTAATCATCCACATAGAAATAGAATGCTCATAATTTGAAATCTAAAATACTTCTTTCTACTCCACCTTAGACCAGTTTTGCATCGAAAATTATTCTAAAAGGGTGCAATTTTGTAATGTAACTTTGATTAAAATTATTCTAAAATGATACAATTTTAATTAAAATTATTTTAAAAATGGAGTAATTTTGATTAAAGCTGCTCAAGATAAGGTGTAAAGTGACATTTTAAATATTAAATTACTGAGTAGAGCGCCATTTTGATAATGTTTTAAAAACAAATATGAATAATTTGGAGCGTCTTTTAACTTTTCTGCCTAGTTAATTATTCCTCAATGGCACCTCCAGAAAAAACAGAGATTAATTAATTTAAATTGAAAGCTAAAAGAAAAACTTCGTGGAGTGAATGGCTGGCTGCAGGCAGGTGGTAGATAAGCTAACAAGTGGACTCAGAATTCCAAAAAATTATTAGAAAATAAAAGTTTAAAGAAATTATTAGAAAATGAGCACTGATGGATGAAGTTTTTTTCTATAGAAAAGCACAAATGTTTCGTATTCTTCTTTGTTTTCATAAACAAATCTCGTGTTTGGTGAGGCCTCGTAGTTGCTTGTGGTGGAGGCAATTGTCCATGTCAATGCGCATCCTTTTTCTCTTTTTTTTTTAATTTAGAGGTCTTATTCTCAAGATCTAATTAATTCCATAGAAATTTTTCATGATCTCTAAGGATAAATCATAAAAGCACATCATTAAATCATCAACAGCCGACTCCCGCGATCTTCACCGTCTCTATAATACTATCCAACGCTGAATCGACACTTTACTCGTAAAGATAAATTCGTGAACTTGTTTGCTTTTGAATATTTCAACCCACGGCCATCCAATTTTCACTAAATTCAACACCAATGTATATGTCTTAACCGCAGTACCATGCCCGTGGGGGCAATGCAGACAACTTTTTTCCTCCTCGACAGAGTTGCTAATTGAGTAATAATTTAAATTATCGACGAATATATATATATATAAGACTTCCACTGATCCAACATATTCTGTGTTTATTTCCAGGATTTCGTTTGCTGGCTGAGTCTATCCCTTCTACTTAAATGCTGTCACGCATTGATAGAACCTGTTTCAGAAAAGAGAGATTCTGAAAATCTCATCACGGATCATAAATGGATGTTTTGTTGACCCACAACTCATTTGACATGTTGGGACATTGACTAACAACGAATTGTGAAAATTTTAGAGGTTTATTATTCTTGAATCAAAGATGAGTATGATTTAAGAGAAACTATAGAGGCACTAATTGTGATAAACTTTTGATATTGCAATTAACACAACAACAAAAACATATCATAAGATCGGACAATGGTCACCTAAAAGAGGAATTGAAAGGAATGTTATTAGTTGATGAGGCAGATATGTAAAGAAGAAAAATTCAAATCATGTGTGGCTTGTTGAGCTGGTAAAGGAGGTTTGCCTAAAAACAACCACCCTTGAAAAGCCACCATTGAAAAAGTGCATGATAACTCACTGATCAAGCACTCTTACACTAAAGATAAACGAGACTAAGCGATCTGCCAAAATTGTGGGGTATAAAAATACATCGATAAGGGAACATTCCACCTTAGAGCAAAGCACCCGCGCAAGCAAGTGTGGACAAAGTGAAAGCAAAAATATCAACTTAAATAACGCAAACATTAGTGAGAATCAAATATCCCAAAACCTAAAGATTTCTCTACAAGGTTCGTCCACGAATGATGAATCAAAGCCTAACATCAAGTTGAAAGGCATAGTCAATGAACAACAGATGAATATTCTTGTACTATCCTTATTGGTCCCGAGGGGCAAAACAAAGCCAATTGGATGATGAGTATTTTAAAATAAGATCGTTTGATAAGTTTTAAAAATATGATCCATATGGGAATTAGAAGAGCATCTTATAATGTTTACATTAAATAATTACTTCATTATTAATGACGCACAAAAAAATGCCGCACCAGGAAATAAGCAAGAAACACTAATCTATTCACCTGACACCTAAAATCCTCCGAATTCCAATCTACCAGATTAATATAGCAAATATCAAAACATGTTTCTCCGTAAGAAAAAGATTATAGCAACAAAAGCATGTCACTCTCAAATACCAACAAGAGTTGATCGATGCCCAAGCTCACCAAAATTCACGGCCTAGTAGAGTAGATCACCTTAATCCAAGAATAATCATCCTATAATGAAAACATGAAGAACCATACCTAACAAACACTCTTACACTTGGATAAAGAGAAATTCATAATAAGAAACTCTCCGAAGTAGATCGAACACACACCAAGCGGAGATGGGCCGGTGGAATATCCTTTCAAGTATCTAACATCCTATTTATAACACCCAATTTATAACAAGTAAAAAAAAACAAATCCCCGACTTATAGACTTGTCAGAAAGTATCTAACAGACTGTTGGATCTGTGGCCAAGCAAAGAGTAGGGCTCCTAACCCTCGACTCACTGGCTTATTCAGATCATTGACTAGGTGGTCCACCTTCTAGCATTCAATCTAGCATGATACCTCCAAGAAATCTTCTCCCTCCAAATATATTTGGATTGGAATTCAGAACTCAAAGCTCCATTTATCACAACAAGATCTGCGGGCCTAGTTGCCTTTCCACTGCCAACTCTTGCAGTCGTTTGGTCATTTTTTCAGCCACATCAGTGTAAGCTTTGGCAGCTTGAGAATGAGGTGCGGCTAGAACTATGGGTAAGCCATCATCAGAGCTGCTTCTTATATCTTGCTCCAGTGGTATCTAAAAGAGAGTTTGAGTCTCTCATCACTATGAAAGCAGATGTAGCTAGAAGAGTAACAGATAACAAATTCCTTAAAATAATAAAATAGCTAAACAAAGAGCATTTAAGTTCAAAAATAAAGCGTTGACTTTACCTTCAACATCACAAGTTGCATTGTCTAAAGTGGAAACCATAGATCCGAAGATTAAACAAAATCCGACTTATACGGTTTAATATTTTAGAAAAAAATATGGTCTTGCAGCAAATATTGTACTTGGACCAATTTATTAATTACAACGGGACTAGTAATGTGAAATGCAACTTAGATAATAGACTGATACTAGACTACATCAAGAGGTATATCGCCAAATAGGTAGTAAGTATTGCCCTGTATCAGACAATAACGCAAACAAGCCACCCAAAACTATATGGTCATGTATCGATCCATCATCAGACTTGTAAAGAGCAATCCTATAGGATTGTACATATCAATATTTCAAACAAAGACACTAACTACTCAGCTCTCACACTCAATAAACCCACTTATCTCTCTCCAATTCATCCTTTCTCCCATTTAAGTGTACCACCCATCTCCTCTTCTTTATACGCCAAAGAATACTTTTCCATCTTGTATCATTCTTCTCATCTCCTTCTCTTTATTCGTCGATTTCCCACTACTCTCCTCCCACCTCCATTTTCACTCATTCCAATAAACTCTCACTTCCTCCCTGCATCCTCCTTCCTATTCTCTCCCACAATCTGCTACACTCCACCTACCCTCCGCCCTTACACTCCATAAATGACTGTCTTCTCCCTCCTCTCTCCTATAGACTGTCATTTGGGGCTGCTACAACATCAACCATGAATTTGAGGAAGGGCTGGCAGAAGAAAGATAATAGAAAGCATTAATAGGGCGAGAACAATGGATTGTGTGAAAAGGGAGGCGCAGAGGAAGAGTCAAAAGGGAAGAAGGTTTAGCCAAAAGGGAAGTGGAACAACGAATGATAAGAGAGAGAAAAATGAACAGAGGAGAGATAAATAAATATATATAATATCTTGTTTAAAATATAGAATATTAAATAATGGAAATATTTGTTGATTTCAGAATACCGATGAATTGAGGAGTATTAAGCGATGCAAGCCCTCCATCATTAACCACAAATACAAATGTACTTGATCGAACAACTTATGTAAGATGGTATGTCTGATAGAAGAAAAAGTCAGATGTACTAAATATGTAATTAACCATATTAACACCCCACCCCCCACCCCCCACCCCCCTCCTTTCCCTTAGTAGAAATTTGGATTTATCCATGATTCTAATAGAAGAAAAGGTCAGACATGTATTTAAATGTAATTAACGGTATTAGTTTTTGTGGCTCCCCTCAGTAAAAACTTGGATACAGTCAAAATGGTTCTGTACCCATGTACTGTGATAAACAAATGTTATCTACATTGCTAACAATTTGATCTTACGTAAGGAAATGAAATATATTGAACTTGATCATCATTTCATTCGAGTTATTGCAATGAACAAGAACAATGTCCTTTCCATTACTTCTAAATGAAATTGCGCAAAAAACTTTTGTCGAAATGCTTCAAGGTAAATACTCACAACTTCATATGCCTATGCTGATAATCTTCGAAGACAATGTAGAAGCTTTTGGAGACTCATTCATGAGGATACAATGATAGAATGTGCATAATTAGTGTAAGCAATTCATTACCATATAAGTTAGTGGAATCACCATGACTGTCCAAAATTCATAGCAGAGTACACTAAAAACTAAGTTAATAAGACCAAAAAGGGAAAGGAAAATATCGAGCGAATAAAGTAGGTGCTATCAAATTCACTTGTACACGAACCAAGACACTGTCAAGGAGCAATCATAGCCATTAGGCTCCTAGTAATCACAGACCTAATCTCTAAACCTTAATCTTGGTTATAGCATTCACAGCCAATCAGAACTCTATTAGCATCAATTGCAACCACGTTTATAGACTAATTGTCAGTTTCCTATGAAGGAATGTGGATAGAAACAAGGTGAGGGAAAAATACCTTAACAGCATTTTTCTCTTCGTTGTCTTCAGAAAAAAATATTGGGATGGAAAGGGAAAACTAGAAAAATATTTCCCTAATTTTTCTCAATTCTGCTTTTGTTCAATTTGGGTTGAAAGTCATTGTTCGTATGCAATGGAATTCCCATCCAACCTTAAAAAAATTCATGTTTGTAATTTTTTTCATTTTCAAATATAGATTTATACATTTTTATTTTATTTTTTAAAATAAGCTTTAAAATTTTAAGTCTCCCCCTCCCTTCTAGCTTTTCCCTCTAAGGACACAATGAAGCAAAAAAAATACTCTGATTCTTTCCTTCCCTACAAAGAATACAAACCTGGGAAAATATTTTCTAATATTTTTTCTATTATACTAACTTTTTCTAATAAAGCTAGGGGAGGAGACAATGACAATGGTGCAATTGGTGATAAAGGCAAGAAATATAGATTACTCACTAAACAACTAAAGCTCGAGCAAGCAAAGTCATAAAGTAGCAAACAGGGTATTGTATGCATAGTAAAGATGAATACAACACAGTAACGAAAGGCTATTCAAGGAGTCAACCAAAGAAGTTTTCACCCAAACCTAAACACGCCACTATCACAAGATCATACAGCCCAATCATCAACACACTAATGAAAGGGAAATCAAAGGAAAGGGTCAACTAAAGGGATTTTCACCCAACCCTATTGACACCACTATTAATGAAAAGAGTATTCAAGGAAAAGGCCAACTAAAGGATTTTCACCTTTTGAGTATGATACTATAAGCCACCCAGCAAAAGTTTAGAGTTGAATTCCACACAAATGAGCTACAATCAACCACATTAAAAAAATAATAATCCTTTATATGCCTAACCTTATCAAATTCCTATTGTAAATTTTGAATTCATCATCATTGTGTTGGTAACACCATGCAGATAATTAAAATGTTGCTTATTTTATGTTTGGTGGATAAGCTATCATTCCACTTCAACTTCAAATGACACCAACAAAACCTACTAGCTGGAGATGGATGGCATTCCATAAAGCTCCTATAAGAAAGAATGATATATCGGTGAGCCAACTTTTATTTTTTCCGTTTTACTTTCATAAGCAGACTTAGTGGTTGGTTTCAAATTGAGCTTATAAGCATTTAAATGTCTTTAACTAGATTTTATTTTTGTGTAACGTGATGTTGAATCAAAGTCAAGTTACTGCTTAGAAGTTAGAGCCCCTCCCACCCACCCATTCCCCCTGTTCTACCTCTTCTCAATGGCTAATAGGATCATGAAATACATTGGGAAACACCAAACTGATTTGGCCATCGGCATACCTAACTATCATGTGACAATACAACAACAACCACCAAGACTTATCCCACTAGGTGGGGTCGGATCCTTCTACGTCATTGGACTCTATCCTCTATTATATCATCATTTATATTTAAATAAATTTTATCTTGTTTTATTGTCGTTAGCTAAGTCTTTTTTGGTCTTCTTTTTCCTCGTTTGATATGCACATTTGTCATAATTTCACATCACCTAACTAGAATATTTATTGATCATCTAAATACATGGTCGTATCATCTTAAACATGTCTCCCGAGTTTTCCCTCAATAGGTATTCTCTCTAATATTTTTATTTCTTATCTTGTTCATCCTTGTATGTTCGTACATCCACCTTAACATCCTCATCTCTACAACTCACATTTTTTGTTCATGTGCTCAAGTCATAGTAACTATCATGTGACAATGAAGTATGAAATACTATACAGGCTGGTGCAAAGGCCGATATCAGAACCCATTTAGCTTTTAAATCATGCAACACGATCTTTCATTAGTTGTGGAAACTCAAGTTTAATGACATGCATCGATTCATCTCACAAGTTAGCAACAGTTAGCTTGCAATCTAAATTCGATATGCAACAAATAATGAAATTTAAACAGATTTACCTCTCCCAGATATTTCATACCCAACTCCTTAGCTGTTCTTTGGGTACCACCATTTCCAAAGATATAAGACTTTTCACCACAATGTGGGCACTTGAAGCAACTCATGTTCTCAACTAGTCCCAGAATCTACAAAACAAGAGAAAAAATGACTATGTAGTACAAATAATGTAATTAAGTTTACACAAGGATCAAAGGGAACTATCATATAATAGCCTTGTATTTTGTGCATTTAAGTACAAGAAAGGCAGGACACTAAATTCGAACACCAAAAAAAAGAAAAAACTATAGCCATGTTCTATAGCTTGTACACTTAATATGTGCACTACCTTTAGAATGTTAAGAGCAACATATTCATGAGTTTAGAAACTAACATACAGGAACCTCAACTTTCCGGAACATGTTTGCACCTCTACGTGCATCAATTAATGCTATATCTTGGGGAGTTGAGATAATCAAAGCACCTGTTGAAACAAGGAGCATACATATTAAAAATAAAGATCCTCAAATGTCATCATCATATATTTTGCATGAGAAGTGAAAAAAAAAATAAGTTCCTAAAATTTTTAGTGCAATACTGAATGACATGTAAAAAAACCAAGGAAAATGATGATGGTTGACAAAAAGAATAAGTTGTAGTCAATTATTCAATTATATAATAAGGAAGAACATATACACCTCTATTACAGTACAATTGCAAGAAAGACAACCATGCATGTCCCAAATTTGATTCATGCTACCCTATTGAAACAAACCCTATAATGATCAAAGCATTTCAACAACACCATGAATCCAAGTATTTGATGTAGAATATGCACCAAGTATTTGAAGTTACATGGAAATTCTCACTTTCAACTCTGATGGAGTTAGTGCCTGGAAGGAATAGAAATAAAAACAAAGACAATAAAAGGAGAAACAACTTCTATTTACTTAAAAGTAAATGAGAAGGAGGTTTTTGCTCAATTTTTTCATTTAATATCTGCCAAAATGGGACAGAAATGAAAGTTGCCTCGGATATTTCTGAAGTAGTTCGTGATCAACTTCATTTTATATCTAACCATAGGGGATAAAATGAAAGTTCGCCTCAAAAACTCCTCAAATCATTCAGTGTTTGTGTTCAACTTCATTTTGTGCCCATCCAAATGGGACAGAAATGAAAATTACCTCACAAACTTCTTAAACACTGAACTTTTTATTGTGTTAGGTTTAAACTTCCCCTTGAGTAAACATGCCAATGAAGGAAATGGTTTCTCAATTTCTTTCTATTGTTTTTTTACTCAAATCCAAATCATTTCCTTTCTCTCCTCCAAATATACAAGGCATAATTGAATTATGTAACATACTAATGGCATGTTTGAACAAACCCATCTCATAGTAAACTATTTTCACTCATTTTATCTATCACGGTTATGTCTAATAGATGTTATGTGGCTACATAACTATATGCAATGTTTCACCATAGTGCATATGCTATATGAAACACCATATATGAGGCCAATATGCAATTTAGATGAACCGCTATGAGGATTGCAAATGGAACTGAGCCTATAGATAAGTCATAATCAAATCGATTGAATTAAGTACACTCAACTAAAAGATAGATTGATGAATTCAACCTCTAGCACGAATATAATGAAGTAATGCAGATGAAATGAGGGTGTGATTAGGAATTTCATGATGAGAACAATGGTATAATTTTTAGATAAAAAATGCCCTACAAAGCATCTCTATTCATGTAACTTCTTTTATCAACAATGAATATCCATAGTTATACAGCATCAAAATTTAGATACAATTGATTATATACGGTAGAAGAGTGTTTGTTTGAATTCTGCCAGCATCACTAATGCAGCCCAGTAATATAAAACAAGAGTGTCATATTCAAAAGACCAATACATTAGCTCTTTAAGATGTCAAGCATTCAGTTTAGGTACCGGACAATTGCAGTCTTTGGGAAATAGACAGCTGAGCATCTCCTGTTCCTGGAGGCATGTCAACAATGAGGAGATCAAGATCTCCCCACGCAACTCCTCTGGTCATTTTCTCAAGAGCACTCATTACCTAGAGTTAGATTTAGCCGAATGTTAGAGAAAAGAAGCCTTAATGCAAGGAAAGGTGGAAATGAGGAAAGTACAGAATGAAATGAGATAACTTTCACATATTCATCAACCCTTTTCATTTTAAGTCGCTTAACCAAAAAAAGAGAGACAAAGACACAAATCACGTAAGGTCATTGAAAAAACAAAAGAAACCATTATATGACAAGAAAAGGTATAATCAGTAATTGAACATTTTCCTAAAAGAAACCTATCCATAATAGTATTTTCAACAAACTAGCTTGCATCAGAATAGTATCACATTAGTGTATATGTAATTATAGAAAAAGGTGTGGGCGAGATAAGGCTATTGCATTTGATTCAGTCAACCATCTTATATTCAATAGAACATCAAGCTGGATTAAACAGAGCAACACTGATGAAAAATAATCAACTTTGATCTACCCAATCAATTATTGATTAAATAAATCAACAGATTCAAATCATGAAGATTTGACCAAGTGAGTAGATTTGAGAACAAAAAAGATTTTGGTAGCCAAGTGATAGCTATTAATATAGTAGTTAGATTTTCTTTATTTCACCTTGAACTTAATAATTCATGTTGTATGAGAACATATGGCCCATATAGTTCAAAGGTCTGCCAACTACCATAGGGACATACAGAAAACATAGTAGGGCACAAAAAAGCTGTCAGATAGAACAACAAACCATAGGACCTCTCCAAACAATTGGGGCATCTTTTTCAACAAGAAAACCAATGGACATGCACCGGACTTTATGATTCTTAATAGGGATCATTTTCATATCTGTAAAAACACGTTTAATTGCTGAAAGAGAAGATAAATAAAGTACCAGAAGATTTGCAAGGTACATAAAAGAGGTATAGATTAGACGACCTACAGTAAATGGTTCTGCAGAAATGCATTCATTGAGATACTGTTGGATTATTATGTTTGTTAAATGGCTTGGTGATAGCATAGGAACACATATGCCCAAAGAGCTTAGGAACAGACAAAAGTAGGCACATGGATGCAATGTGAGTGAGAAAGGGTATCCAATAGACGGTTGATACATGGACAACATCTCACAAGTTTGAGATTTTATCTGATAGCATATCAGATTGTCTTTGAACAAGAGCACTTACAAGAATCGATTCAGGTACTTCTGGCCAAGCTCTAATACCATGCAATAGTGCCAGACAAGTAAAGAATTAATGCAATTACATGCTAGATAAGTGAGGAATTAATCCTACTACACTAAATGGGGATGGAAGGGATATACATTAATGATCTTTGAGACCGAATCATGATGGTTGAGTGAACCGAGAAATGAAAAGTCCATTGTCAACAAAATCAACAACTTAAGAGAGATACAGATTGTATTTAATTTAAGCTGGAGACTGGTCCAACATGAAATGAGAATAGTAAAACTTTGAGGATCACACTAAAAAGTTAGTGCTTGCACCATCACAAATAGATTGCTGAACCTATCTTTAAGAGTGGTCTGCATATAATTATTCATGAACCAGAAAGACATTTGTCCATTGCCTTTTAGTGCCATGGATCAAAAGAAGAATATTTGAGCTTGGCCATAAGGACCTGAATCGATTCTTGTAAGTGCTCTTGTTCAAAGACAATCTGATATGCTATCAGATAAAATCTCAAACTTGTGAACTTATAATCATGTTAAGTCCTTGTTTGATTATGTTGCTTGTATGCAGATGTATAATTCTGCATATGTCATTGTGGTGTTGCATGTTTAGCACCTTGAATGCTTTTTCACCAAAAAATGAGGTTGTAACTAGGTAATGTAGTCATAATTCTAATAAAATTCTGTTGAATGCTTTCCTTATGGATAGAATAATAGTCTGAATACATATCTGGATTTCCCCACCTTGCTATGATTTGCAAGGAAGTATATCACCTTCACTTCTATTTACAAAGTTATATAAAGATAGTTTGATATCTTTTGTAAGCCTGATAGTTTTAGTAACTCATGTTGTATGAAATAGCTGAGGGGATTCATTCCTGCACAATTCTTTGAATTAAAGACATGTTTTGTACCCATCAGCAACTATGAGTGATGAGTGCCTGAGCTTTGAATTTAACACAGTAGCAAATTATTGTTGTAATCTTGGCCGTTCATGATCAAGAGGACATAATTGCTATTCTATGTGAAACAAGTTGATTCATACTGTGCATTCTTTTGCAACTGTAAAGTCTTGCTTCCTTATAAAATATTTCAACCTTTTAGAAGTAATGGTTGTTCAATTGAATTGGTTTCTGTCCTGGAAGCACGTTTGCTACTTGATCACAAAATTTCTCCAATTATCACCTGATATTATGCACCAGAACATGAAAACTTATTCAAGTTACTGATTATATCTTTATCTTGTTAATGCAGAAGAGATACGAAGATATTCCAGTATTGGGGCAAAGGCAGTCAGAATGATATCCTTACTGAATCAATTCTTTTTCAAGTATGCAGAAGTTTGCATAACCTTGCCGTACCAAAACTTACCTTTCTGCTATTGAATAATAAGCCACTCTTCATGTGTATAAGTTAATTTCCAGAATACTCTGGATAACTTTGTTGTTGAAACAGTTTTGTCTTTTTTTTTCTTCTTCTCTTTTCCTTTTGTCATGTTTTTCTGGTTTGACAAAGGGACAGTTACGTTCCTCAAATGAAGTGATTGGTATTAGAATTAGTGCATTTCATCACTGGTTTGTAAGGAGTTCATATGGACATGCGATACTTGATAGTCGAATCTAAGCTGTTTTTTTTTTTTTGTTAACATTAGCTGAGCTTCAATTCAATGATCAATAATTCAATCAGGTAGGCTTTGTCTGGTTGGAGGGAATGAAGGATTAAGGGAATGGTTGTGGAGTATAATACATTTTGCCCAATTTGACCTTGGTTCATCCACTTTGCTAGTGCATTGTGCTTGCCTTCCTTGTTTGATTCAGTGTCCAATTGTTATGGTTTGCCTAACTCAGTTCATTTAGTTTGCCTGAGCTAATTTGCTTGATCGGATGAACCTGAATATTTGGCTTGTATATGTTTGTTTAACTCCTTCAAAGTCTAAACAAATCGAATCCTTTGATTCATTTAGCTTAGCCAATTAGTTCACTTGGTATGTTTAATCCAGCCGGCTTCCTTAGTTCAACTCATCCATTTGGCCTGTCAGACTCACTTGGTCAGTTTGGCCCTTCTAGCTTTTATACTCAACTCAATTCATTCTCCTCGTCCAAGTCAATTGATCCTTGTGACTCAGCTAAGTTTGGTGCACTAAAATTCCATTCAATTCACTCATTATTTATTTTCATTCTAGATTTGAAAATGGCATAATATTATTACATTCTGAAAAAAAAATTAAAAAATGAAGCATTTCATCTCTTAAGTTATGAGATGACTTATCAAAATGACCACTTCAGCATAAAATATTGATCCATCATTGGAAGGAATGCCGGAGGGTTTGGACCTTGTTCATATTGCTGTAAACAAGCCAAGTCGGGTAAAGATTTGTGCTCATAGAGTTTGTTTGATAAGATAATTGAGTTAAGAGTTTATTTGATAAGATAATTGAGTTAAATTAAGTCATGTTTAAAATGAATTAAGTCATTGAAATAAGTGTTGAAGTTGGTTTGATTTTTTTCTTTCTTTTTGAGTTATTTGATTTATGTAGATGTTATATAAGTTTAGTTTATTTAGACATTATTATTAAGAACTGGTTAGATTATTTAAATTTTTTATATTTTTTAATTTATTTGGTTAGTTAGTGAGTTTGATATTATCAATAGTTTTGAATTATAAATCGTAACGTCATTAAGGATTGAGATTTTTTAAACCATCCTCCATCGGGTCTATCAGTAACTGCATAATCACTAAAACGTTCATTTTACTTAAGTAGCTACAACTGCGACAAGTAACAAAAATTTCTCAGATATATAAATCAGCAAGGTGCTTGTAAGACGAAAGAAGCAACAACACGAACGCTAAGACAACATGCACCAGTGCAAACTTATCAAGTATCCATATTCTTCCCGAAGCCATCATCTCCTCCTTCGACTAAGTTCTTTCTCTGCTCGCTATTCTCCCTGTCAAACAATTCAGTCGTCGGTCACAGTGTTTTTGTCTCCATCTTTGGTATTGCCTGTTGTGCTTTCTATGGCTCCCCTCTCGATCCATTAGAATTATACCGACTATCAAATCCTTAGTTTTTGCTATTGCTATGGTTTGAGCTCACATCTTTCCTCGCAGAATTAGTTTCTGCATTCTCCCCAAAATCCTTAATTTCATCGAATTCATTCCAACCAAATCTTTGCTTTGCGAAGAAGCCACTATAACTTACACCGATCAAAGACTTCCTTCTCAGCCGATGAATGATGCATGTAAAAAAAGATTCACAGGGGTGAAAGGATTACTTTCTATGATGATGTACATGTTTTGAAACTAGCAACTACAAATTAAAAATCTACTCAATGGCCATGTCTTAGTCTATAATGGAGGATCAAGGCTATTTCATGGACCTCCTCCTCAGAAGTTCTTCCGTGATTTGCGCACAGCCTGTTGGATATGTCTCTCGTGTTCCTTAAGCATGTCTTCGACATTTCCACCCAGTGGCATCAACGGACCAGAGTAATGAATTCTTCGTATTCTACTTCCATATACCTGCATTGTCCATTTCAACATCATCAAGAGTTAAAGCCATCATCAACCAAGAAACAAAGACTTAATTTTGCTTGGAATGTAAGCTCAGTACTTACTTGTGCTGGTTCCTTGGCTATGACTATGTCGTCTTTCTTATGTTCAGCAGGTTCACCACCATCAAGCCGATTTCCTCTGGAGCCAGCATTGCCTCTGGCTGCAAATGAACCTGAGATGTCAGAGAAATCAGCACCGCCTTGGTGAGGCTGACACGACATCTGTGTCCTTAACTGAGGGTCGTTTGGCACCCTCATTGAGCAATATGTCCGACTTGAAGCATGATTGAGTGGTTCTTGGTTCCTCTTCGTCCATGTAGAATCAAATGCATTAGGGTGCATGCCAGAATGAGAGAAGACATTGTGTAATGGTCCTCCAGGTAGTTCCATTGGGAACCCAGAGCCTTCGCCATCTGGTTTATTGTACTTCTCGCTGATGCTTTTTGGATTTGCATTTCCCAGTGGGTTCTACACAGAATATTTTGAACCAAGGAGAAGTGTCAGCTTTAGGCCTAAAAAATGTGAACCGGAGCCTAACTAGTTAACCTTATCATGCTGAAAGATGTAAAAGAAAAAGTGTAAGAACTAGATCATCAAATGCATGAATGTTATATTACCTGCACTTCTGGGGCTGGCATTGCCATTGAAACCCAGTTTTGTGGCCTGACAGATTCAGATGCACGTTCAGCTGCTCTTTGCCTGCAAAAATTCAAAAATGAATCATGCTTGTATTTTCACTTAGTACAAACAGAAGAGATTTAACTATTCCAAGTAGTAAGAATGCATACCTCCTAGCCTCATCTTGAAGTTTTGCATCATACTCTTTGCTTGGAGGATATTTAGGCAAACTTGAAGGGTCACAGGCAAACGGCATGGTTGAGAAGAACTGAAAATTTATGAAAATATTCAAGGCATATGAAAGTTTTAATATCCATTTACAATTTACTATAGATAAAGAGTCCCAACTCACCTCACTTTGGAGGGCTCTGGCAGCTGTTCCCCTTTTCTCTGGTTCAATAGAAAGAAGATAACCAAGGAGAGACAAAGTTGAAGGTGAGAAATCTTTGAAGGTCTCAGCAAAGCAGCACCTGTACTGATGCTGAGGTTTGAATATGGTCGCATGGGGCAGCTTTGATTTCTCCCAGTACTCTTCTGAAGGTGAACCGCATAGCTTGAAGATCTTATGTAGTTGTTCCACCTAAATTGGTGCAACCATGAACAATTCAAATGAGAACATTTATCTAAAAAGTGATTTTATATAGAAAGTTTAATATTTCAAGGTAGATTTCTGCATTTTATATTGTCCAGTTTTGCTAAACAATCAATCGAATGAAGAAAATAAGCATACCTCAGTTCTTCCCGGCATGATTGGCCTCCCAGCAAATAATTCTGCGAGGATGCAACCAGAGCTCCACAAATCAACAGCAGCACCATACTCTGTAGCACCAAGCAAAAGCTCAGGAGGCCTATACCACAAGGTTACTACACGACTTGTTAACTGCTGCCCTTGGTCACCAGTGAATAATGTTGCAAGGCCAAAATCTGCTATTCTGAGTATGCCATTGTTGTCAACTAATAAATTTGAGCTTTTTATATCTCGATGCAAGATCCCACGACTATGACAGTGATCAAGGCCTTCCAGCAGCTGCTTCACATAACACTTTATCTGAAGTTGATATCAGACTGATCAGAGGAGAAATATTCCATGACTAGATATAAAAGCATCCATATCAGATATCCTAAACAAAATTTTTACCTTAAATTTTATATTTTACTTAAAAAAAAATCCCTGCATCAATTACCCTATCCATTCCCTAAATTTAGATTTGATGAGCAGACATTCTCTAAATTTAGGAAATGAAATCTCATCCCTAAACATTAAATATTATTCCCACCCACATTTGCATTAAATATTATTCCCACAATTAACGTAGACAATATTAAAAAATTATAGAGGAGAGAGAAATAATAATAAATAAATAAAGATATGATAAATTATAGGAAAACTGATGTATTGTGCAGTAAAAATAGATATCCAAATTTAAATAAAGTAGTTCTTTTACCCTAAATTTTAAATTTTATTTAGGGAATCTGATGTGGATGCTCCTATATCAAACTACCTGCGGTTCAGTGAATCTGACACTAGATCTTGCTGCAAGTCCAGCTAGATCATGCTCCATATATTCAAATATGAGATACAAGTTGCAAGACTTCTGTGATGTAATTATTCCTTCAAGCTTTATGACATTTGGGTGATCAAGTCTGCGTAGAATATGGATTTCCCTCACCATAAAGCGGACACTTTCAGGATCCATATTAGCAAATCTCACTTTTTTGATAGCAACAACTTTATTGGTCTCAAGATCACGGGCTCTAAAAACATGACTATAAGTTCCTTCTCCAATCTGAAATACAATAATTCAACAATGACCATCCAAGAACTTCAATTACCATCATGAAAGTTAAATGCAGGAGCTAAACCAATTGAGAGGCATATTAATGAAATGACAGTTAAATACTACATAGATATGTTGGCAGTAAAAACAAATAAGTAAACAAATTATAACAAAAAAGTAACAAGAAAAAAGAAGAGACATATTCAACCTAAGGAATACATGGGAATTCAAAAGTATAGGTGGAGAAAAATAACTCAAACCTTATCTAATTTCTCAAATGAGTCACCTCTCCTGGGTAACCACCCATTTATTGCTTCCCCAGCAACATCTGCAAGCCAAGAAGGCCATCCTGCCGCAACTTGCTCCCTTGCAAGCCCATTGGGCACACTACCGATTCCCAAACCATCTGCGATATTGTGAGAACCTCTAGCATTTGATGCATTTTTATGCGCTTCAACGTCAGCATTGGCTTGTCTCTTGTGCTCTCCAACATGGCTGGTACTATGGGCGACTGTGGAATCCTTCTTTTCTTCGTTCTCCAAGGAGCCAGAGGAGCTGGTGTTCGAATTCTCCTGTTGCTTGGATGAAAATTTAGCACTTCCATGGCTTCCACTAAGTGTTGAAGTAAAGATTGTAGCCACAACTTCATCTTCAAGCTCGCCCTTGGAACAAAGGCAGCCCATAAGCAGAAACAATAGGAGGATCTCTATCTTATTTCCATTTGCAAAAAAATTAATAATGCACACTATGGTTAATAGCTTCTAGTCTGGAAGAAAGGGGAAAACATCAAACGGAGAAACCACCGGCTCCTCCCAAATCTCAAAGAATACGCCAAAAATCGTACTTTTGCAGCGCAAGAGCTTTCTTCAATCAAGAATGTCTTGACATCGAGGACGAATGCTAGTCCGGGGAGAATAAATTCAATGATCTCGACAATATTGAAAGCCCTAACAAAAAGCTACTACCTTTATGAGATCAAACACAGAAGAAAATGCGATCGAGAACAGAACCCTAGCCCGTCAAACCACAGAGGGAGCCAACCGTGGGGGTCCGGGGGAGCCGGACCAATATCCAACCTAGACAAGGGAATCACGAGGAGCAAAACGGAAAAACCGGGGATGTCAAGGATACTTTGACATTCGCTTGTCTCGCGGTGGAACTTTCCCCAACGCAGGTGGCTGATATTCTTCATTCCGCGATGAATAGAGCCGAGTGAAAGGCGGAGACGATGATCGAATTAGTTTTGTCGATAAAATGGCTAAAAATGGAAATGTGACCTCGAAACAAACGGAGGCGGCGAACGGAACCAGAGGAGGGCTTCTCGGATGCTCGCCGCCCTATAATATCGCCGAGGCGAAGGATCACCCTCTGTGTCTCCTTGCTCTTCATCTTCTCGTTGCCGAAATCGCTCGCCAGCAGGTTGGACATCTCCTCGGATTTTGTTGAGATCACTCCTTCTTCCACTTCGAAGTTTAACTGCGCTATTTCAAAATGCCTTAATAATTATAATACGAATATAATTACCACTTTACTTGTACAAATAAATAGGCCTTAGTTATCTTCATTAAAAGGCAGCGTGCTTTACAAAAAAACTCAAAAAATATTTTTACTCCAGCTGATATTAATTATTATAATATATTAAATAAATCAATCCAACTTAATTTAAATAAATAAAATTCAAAAGTGCGCTGAAATCGTTAACGTTCCTTTGGATTTACATTTTATTTTCATGGGATGTAGCTTATTTATTATTAAGGAGACGTTTCATTTGATGTGTGTACATTGTTTATTTTTTAATTGAGATCGTACATTTAATTTTTTGATCTTATTAATTTTGAAATAATCAATTCAGTCTTATAATTTTTTTTTATTAATCATCAAAATAAATTAACAAAATATATATGAAGGCTTATCTTGACTACCAGTATTTTCGGATCCGTTATCTATTAAAGAGAAAAAAGTCTAATAATAACTGTGTATTTTTTTTGTATGAGATGTTATTATATAATTTCATAACAATTATGATCTTATAATTATTACATAATTATAGCAATTACGATCCGTAACTATTATACTACAATTATAATAGGTATCATCTCATAGTTGTTATAATAAATATTGACGGAATATTGTAGCAGCTATGATTTAATTATTATACCATGATATTGACTAATATAGACTAGAAATGAAATATTTATATTACAAGAGTTACAATATTATTATTATTTAACAGAGATGAAGTGTTGCTAAATAGCTTATTAATATTTTATTTATAAAGATAAATTATATTACTAGCTTCAGGATCTTACATGAGAATTACTCGGAAATCTGAATGCATGAGTTTGCATTTTTCTAAACAACCTCTCCATATTAGGCATTTCGCCTTTATATTGTCTTCTATTCCTCGCTTGTCATATCAAATAAAGCATACAAGTGATATCAAGATGACGGGCTATGTTGAGCCAACTATCCCTATGATGTTGCCATCCCAAGGTATCCATCATCTCCGCCACCCTGCCACATGCGATGTTTATATGTAGTCATGTCTATGTTTGATCCCATAGAGGTTTGACCACTTGACAAGTAAAAAAGAGATGATTTGCTGTCTCCTTCCCTTGTTGGTACAACGGACACAACTTACATTCTACATATGATATCTTGTCCTTTGTTCGGACTTTGCTAATCGCAAGCTGTCAAGTGAAAACCTAATGCTTTGGCATGAGATAAGAATTTCACACGATGGTAGCCCACGCCTTTTTGTGCTCCTCAACTTCAGGAAATCATATGCATCTCTGACACACCGCCTTAACTCGGAATCAAACTAAGTTTGTAGGATGCTGCCGGTCTGTCGTGTGGTTCTGGCAGTGCTCAAGATTTGCTCTCGAATCTGCTCCAAACACTTGAGGAGGGGGTTGTCCGACGCCTTCACTTGCCACTCCCATAAGTTAGTATGCTGAAGGTACTGATGGTGAATCCAACACACCCATAGGGAGTCTTTCTTCCGATGAATATTCCATAAGAACTTGGAAAGAAGTGCTGAGTTCCAAGTCATTAGATCTCGCAATCCATAACCTCCGTCTTCTTTCGCCAAACACATTGTCGCCCAAGATATAGGGGTGCTTGGTTGACCAAACAAAAGAGCTACATATAGGGGTGTATGGTAAGTATGGGCTTGCTTGGGCTCAAGCCTAGCAAAGACCCACAATTTATATATAAATATATATATGGTCTAAAATTTTATCAAAGTCCACCTAATTATTTTCTCCTACCTAAATCCTATCACAATTCTCTTCTCCATAAATCGATATAAAATTCATAATTGATAAGTTTGATCTCTTTAAAAATCGAAAGTTGCAACTAAAGTAGCATTTTATTAAAGTTACATTTCTTTTGATATAAATTGTACTTTTTTGTTTATGCATATTATATCATTATTAACGCTTGAACTTCTGACAAATATTTATGTAGATTTGATGATTTGATTATTTTATGGAGGAACTTATGGTTTGCACTTAAATTTTTATATTATGTTGAAAATGATATAGTGATTTCTAGCTTAAGATTTTAATTTTTCAGCCCCCCCTATTTCAAAATCCTGGCTACACCCCTGGCGACATATCTCATATATCTTTTATCACTACACACATAATTGGTAAGATGGATAGCCAAAAGCACTCTATACCTTGAAGCACAATTTTCACCAATTCTAGCTTGCCTGCATATAAGAATGTTTGCTTGAGCAAAGACCTAATGTTTTGCATGATTGTCTCAGTCAAAGGTCCATAATTACTGGTCCTGAGCTTTTCTGTTGCAAGTGGAATACCAAGGTAGTGGAATGAGAATGTTCCTCTCTAGAATCCGGTTATCTTAAGTAATCGGGTTGTTGTTCGCTCACTGACTCCTGCCATATACAAATTTGACTTGCCAAGATTAGGGACCAACCCTGCCCGTGTTTCAAAGTCCGCAACATAGTCTGCAATGGGTGTGATCGTTGGCTCATCCGCCCGTGCGAAGAGAAGCAAGTCATGCGCATAAGCTAAATGTGTAATCTTCGTCCTGCCACACTTAGGATGAAAATGATAGCCCACTATTTCTGAGGTTGATTTTAAAGACCTTGAGAAGACCTCCAAACATAATCCAAAGAGAAAGGGAGATAGCAAATCTCTTTGTCGTAATCCCCTTCTCCCTTTGAAGAAATCATACATCGCACCATTGATGACCATCGAGTAGAAAACTGTTGTGACGCACTCCTCTATCAATTTAACAAATTTTATGAAAACTCAAAGCCCCTAAGAGCAGCAAGTAGGAAAACTCAATCCACCGAGTTAAATGCCTTTTGGAGGTCTACCTTGAGTACACATCTAGGCGAGGTGCATTTTTGTGCATACTTTCATAATAACTCTTATACTAAATGGATGTTCTCAGCAATAGACCTCTCCTCCACATATGCAGTCTATGCAAGATCTATCAAGCTGCTCATGACTTTCTTCAAACAATTCACCAAACTCTTTTGATATGATCTTGTACACCACAATACAACAAGAACTCGATCGGTAATCAGAGACATTTAGAGCACGGTCAATCTTTTGAATCAACACAATCAGCATGTGATTGAGTTGTTTCAGTAGGCAGCCAGCTGAGAAAACTCTTGGACAACATCATATAAATCCGTGTGTACCGTCATCCAAGCTTATTTTAAAAAAAAAATTGATCCATATCCGTCTGGCCCTAGCGCACGATCACTCCCTATGTCAAAAAGAGCTGCTTGTATCTCTTCTGGGGTAATGGGAGCCACCAACATTCGTTGCTGAGAAACTGTGAATACCGCCCCTATAATGGTGGTGTTGTCCAGTGGCGTGCAATCTGAGCCCAAAATCTTCTCACAATGATGAACAAACTCCTTTGCAACTTCTTGATAACTTGTGATCTGTTCTCCTGATGTTTTGGTGAGAGCTACAAGTGAATTTTCTCTTAGTATTCCGATTGACCAGATTGTGGAAAAATTTGTTGCATCTATCACTCTACTTCAGGTACTCACGCTTAGCTTTTTGTTGATAGAACACCCTTTCCACCTCTAGCAATCTGTTTGCAGCTTTCCGCAATTGTGAATAATTATTCGAGGGAGGTTTTCCTTTAAGAATTTTCTGTTGTACATCCTCCAGTTCACTCTTTGCTCGCTTCGTCCTCTCCGAGAGGTGTTAGAACTGCAACCTATTTAGAGTTTTGAAGAGTGGTTTGAGCCTTGCTAGTTATTGTGTCAATCTAAACTATGTCACCCCAAGCATCACCTGTCCCCAAGAGTGTTCAACCAATTTGTGGAAATCCTCATGTGTCGTCCACATGTTATGAAACTTGAAAGGGTAATTCCTAGTAAGGGCCGGGAGGTTTTAGTGAGAGAAGCTCCAACTTCTCTATAGGATTCTTGGCGCTTTGGTGGTGGAAGGTTGCTGCGGACTACCTCTTCGATGGTCGGAAGTGGACTTCTTCCACCTAATCGGTAGTAGGAGGCTATGGGTTGTATTGGAGTGGAATTCACCGGTAGTGGAGGACATTCTCATAGGTTTTCAAGGGCTATACAATGAGGTAATTGTTTCTATTGATGTGATTTTGGCAAAGAGGTGTAGTTCTAGTGAAGGGTGCAACTTTGAGGGTTTTGGCTGGTGGAGGAGTTGTTCCAGCGAATTTTGAGGTTGCTCCGGCCATCTTCTCCGGTGAAAGGGCTCCCCTTCCCCTCCACAACTCAGCTACCACGTAATTTGGGGAGGTTGGGCGGCAATCCACTCACTAGGGGGCTGGTTCAAACCAATTAATGTCAAAGACTCTCATTGAGTTACTTGGGGGGTTGATCATCCAAGCATGACTAAGAAAAAGTGAAAAGATAAGAACCAATTTAGTCAAAAGGCTCTTAGGGATATGGTAAGCCAAGATAAGGTGGCAGATCAAACATCCTACGTGGCTAACATACCTGAACAAGTGGGCCAACCTATGGATAATGATTTGGAACAACAGGATGAGGTGGCTGATAATGTGACATCTCATGACATGCCATAGAGGATAGCTGAACCTCCTCAACAAGGCCAAGCATAAGGGGGAAGAACTCCATCATCGGAGGAGGGGAAAAACATGCCGGAGAAAATGCAACATATGGAGGATGATAACCCGTTAGAAGGTAATGAAGCTACTGGATTTGGAAACTTACCAAAACAGAAGAAGACTTGGGCTAATCTCTTCAAAGACAATCAGAAGATGAACTTTGTTATGTCTTTGGAGCAATATGAGGCTAAGGGTGAGAGACTATCCTTCGAGTTTGATGATATTGACACCATAGAAGACACGCTGGGATTTTATCTCGTTGGTTGTTTCATGGCCAACATCCGAGCAGAAATGGAGTTAACGCGATAGCCACTCGCTGGAGGGTTCCCTACAATTTTTTTATGCACAAAAGTGGGTGGGTTGTCTACCATTTTGATATAAAGGAAGATCGGGATAGCTTCTTGCAAGGAGGGTCCTACTTCGCATTTGGTATCCCCATCTTCTTAAAGATTATGCCAAGGTGCTTTCTATTCAATGAGGATAGCCGACTTGTCCCTGCTTGGATTCAAATCCATGGCTCACTACCGGATTGCTGGTCTGAGTATGATTGATTCGGAGGTAGGGAAGTCATTGTACACCGATAACTTAACACAGATAAGAGAGCGGTTGGAGTATGCCCGACTCATGGTGGAGGTCCCGGTCATCGGAGAAAGGGTTCATGAGGTGTTGATCACGCTGCCTACTGGAGTTCAGGTTAGCCTCAAAATTCTCTATGAAATGATACCCAACTTTTGTGAAGATTTTCGGAGGATTAGTCATTGCAAGGAGGCTTGTTGCAAAGGGACTGATCCGGCCCGACAGCAACACAATTGACTGGAGCGAGACGTACCAGCTGATCCAAATGGTCACCAGCTTGGTCGATCAAGATCCCAATCAATAAGGAGCCGTAGGAGATCGAGATATAGAATGCATACTCGGCAACAATGGAGGCAAACTCAACAAGTGTCAAATGAAGAGGTTCCGAAGGTGAAAAATGGTTTGGCAATCGTAGAAGTGTACAACCCTACTCCAGTTGCGGTAGAGCCTCCTCCGGATCATGGTGGAGGTACTCAGAGAAAAGTGGAAGTTCCCTCATAGCGGGTACCTCAAGAGGAGGTACCAAATCATCCCCTTAAGGAGACCACACAGATTGTTGACAAACTACAAGCGCTGGCTGGGCCGCAGCAAGTTGCACCACCCAGCTTGGGGAGTTTCTCTTCCACGGCAGATCAGGGGATTGGGGCAACAACCGTGGCATCATCTTCTACATCTAATACTTCATTATTTTCCTCGGCTATGACCTCAAACAGTGGGGTAGTGAATGGGGCTACGATAGGAGGCACAATGACCTCTCGAAGTGGAAGATGATTACAGACACGAGTAGTCTGCACGGGTGGTCAATGAAAGTCACCACTTGGAACATTAGGGGCTTCCACAAGTCCCTAAAACATGGGGGGGGGGAGGGGTGAAACACCTCCTCAAGTACAAGAATATTCAAGTGATGATATTATCAAAGACAAAGCTCATGGAGGATTATCTAAACCCAATTATACAAAGGCGATTTTCAGGTATGGGACATGCACATTATTGGTGCAGTTTGCACTAATAGTCTAAACCTAGATTTTGATGTATGACAACAGGTTAAAGTTAGGGTGTTACTATTTAACAAGTTAAGCTAAGAGCGCAGGGTTGATTGACTTAACAGATCTAGAGGGCTAGACATCAGACAGAAGTCCAGATGTGTAATTCTGGTAGGAAGTCTAGCTGGGTCAGAGAGGACCAGACAATTGGAGGGAAGTCCAGTCGGGTCAGGGAGGATCAGACGATTGGCTGAAATCCGGATGTGCAATTCCGACAGGAAAACCTAGTGGGTCGAAAATCAGACGTCGAGGGGGTTACTCGGCAAATGGTAAGTGAGATAAGAAACTGGAGGAGCGAATCCAGTGAGGACGAGTCCCCGGTAAGGACTTAGGCGCTGGTCCAACTTAGGTTCAAAGTGGAACCCTAAGTTGAGACCATGATTAAATCCTGGTCGTGGTAAGACAGAATTTAATTTATACCTATCATGCATTATTTATGCTAACTCCTTTGCTATAGGTATTTTTATACTAACGTATTTTGCAGGAGTTAAGCAAAAGTAAGCTTCGGATGAACAATACTCAACACTGGAGGTGCCTTGGATGGTTGGGGGAGTCTCAGTGCTGGAGGCACCTCGGATGGCTGGGGGCGCCTCGGATGCTAGAGGCGCTGGAGGCACCTCGGATGGATAGAGGCGCCTCAGCACTTGGATAAGCACTGTTGACCCACAGAGCTAATGGAGGCACCCTAGAGTGCTTGGAGACGCGTCAGAGTGGATAAGTAGCGGATTTGTCGAATCCGATCAGTCTCAATGGAGGCACCTCAGAGCATTGGAGGCACCCCCAATGGGCTATAAGAGAGTATCTCGACCAGCAGCTATCAACAACTCTTCCAAGTGTTGTTTCGACTTCATACACCTGCTTCAGAGCTCCAAAATTATTGTACTACAACTCTGCTGCACTGAACTCACTCCAAATTCCCTCCCTGCAGTAGAATCTTCATTGGGTAATGAATTAATATTGTATTTATTTAGTGTTACCATTGCATAAGAAAAGTGTAGACCTGTTACACTTTCTTGCACCTCATTTTTTACGTGATTTCTTTTTCAGAAGTTTTTCGAAAAAGGATTTTAGTGGATTACCTGTCAGAAACATTCCAAGGGGGCGTGGGCCTTGGGGTAGTAGTCTGGGGATGCGAACCAAGTAAATCGACCGCGTGCTCTTCTCTCTCTGTGTGTTTTTTTGTACTTGTTTTTCCGCTGCGTATTCATAATTTTTCGAACGACGATTTTAAAAACCAGAAAAGAAAAAGTTTTTTTTTAAAAAAACACGTGATTCACCCCCCCCCCCTCTCACGTGCACTCAATCCTACAGACATTCCTTTGG
>JBBUKS010000100.1:15007029-15025126 GCA_038050645.1 Hedychium gardnerianum | reverse complement strand
GGCGCATGGATGCAATGTGAGTGAGAAAGGGTATCCAATAGACAGTTGATACATGGACAACATCTCACAATGGTTAAACAACTTAGGTGTCTAGAACTTCAAATATGTGGATATTCTTCCCAAAAGCTTAAACCTCTAGGCTCAAATTTGTTACACGTATATGTAACATTATAAAATATAAAGCATGTATTTACAAAAATTCAATCATGCATCAGCAGATAAAAACTAAATATGAGACATCATCGATACTAAAATCTATGTTAGACTCAGATATGAATGAGTGTCTAACGTAGACATGGATGTAGACATCAGACAAATGATTTTTCCAAAATGAGGATGTGGAGAAGCAGCTGAAAAATGTCCAAATCTTCAACATAGGTAAACATTTTAATAGGTCAAGATTAATATATTGTTATTTCATCATTTCAATTTTACCTATTTAAGGATTAAATGTTTTTATTTAGTCAAATCAGTGCTGGATCCAAGTTATTACAGGGGCTGATTTGTTACTAATTGGACTCGACTTTGGTCTAAATTTAGCAGTGGATCCCTAAAATGTAGAATTAGGCTTGGATTAGTTGAAAATTTAATGGAGTTCAATTTGGACTCTTTAACTGCCACAGAATCAAGAGTTTTTCAGCTGAATCAACCATGAATCTAAATTGCTCCTTGTTTTTCCAAATCATGAAATCCACTCCCCTACCTTTCCTCCTCTCTGTATTGTCCACACACCAACCTCGTCTGAGTCATGCCAAGCAGGAGATCTCCAGAAACTCCCTTCTCGAATCCCAGAGTTCAAGCAATAAGGAGAGTGGAACTTCTCCCTACTAGACATAGCAACATAAGTCTCCTCCACTTCATCCTCTCTTTTCTAGCACCTACTCTCCTTGGTCTTCCTATTTTCTTCCCCGCTACCCATTCTTCTTTTGCTAAATCCATCTGAGAAAACCATCTGGCTCTTCAAATTCAATTTTATATTTGTGCTCGTGTCATGTCATGTCATCTCGAGACGGGTGCAAGAGGGGGTTTCGCTAGGTCCAAGTATCACAGCATACAATCTATATTTGCCTTGTAGCCAAAACAAGAAAGAAAAAAAATCATCACTTAAGTTGTATTAAACCAAAGGAGCCTGCACAACACAAGCAATCATGACCAATGTTCTTTACAAATAACTTTCTCACATCCAGCCTATAAATCAATGAACTAAGTAAACCTGCTCCTTATTTCTTGTAGTCAATACCAGCTATGACAATATATTGGTAAGTAAACAAACGACTATATAGCACAAGATTCATTTCAAAGAAAATAGAAATTTTGAGGGGGGTTTTCAAGTGTCTAAGCTATCACAGGTATATAAAAAGAATAGCACCTGTTCTCACTTCTGGCTTTTCTTGGAGATTCATCATTGTAGGGATGGATGGCCCGTATATGTCAGCATCTAGTAGACCAACCTTGAGCTGAAACGTATTGGCAAGTACAACCGCCAAGTTAACTGTAAAAGTGAAAATCAGGGACAGTTCTTTACTATTCCTAAGAATGAACATCTAAACAACATGAACATTAAACATATATGCTATTTCAAACATGAAATTGATCAAACAGATGAGTGCACATAGACAGTTTGAAACGTGACTAACTAAATTGTCTTCAGTTCAAAATGATAGTGAAAATAACATTACCGACAGGCATGACTTCAACCAATGTAGTCAATAATTCCAGTAAAAGCAACTTTAGCAAAAGAAACTCCTTATGTTCTAGGATTATGGTGATTACAATTTAGGGGAATAAATAGTATTAAGTTTCATTAGATTGGCATACGAACATTCTTAAGCTAGACCCAAGGTTGGGGTACTTTTTGACTTCTGTAAAAGAAGTTGGATCATAGAATCTTTTCTAGAAAATCATAATTGTAGGTAATCTTAGTGGACGATTTGTACAGTGGTTTATTTAAGTCAGTTCCTTTGAAGTCTCATACATAGCTCAAGTTCGTTCATTTATGTTTTATGTATTATTTGTGCATGTGGTATAAACTTGACTAGCACATATGCTGCAAGCGGTGGCATATCTAATTGGCATTCAAAAAGGTAATTATACTGATAAATATGGCCAACATATATCCACAAAAAAAATACTGTAATAAATCCAGTCACTTCACAAGTTCTCATAGAAAATATGTTATGCGAAGAACACAAAAAAAGGGTAGCTAGGTGCACGAAGCTCCAACCAATGTGGGTCCTGAGAAGGGTTTATTATACGCAGTCTTACCTTGCTTTGCAAGTTATGCAAAGAACACAATGCATTATTTATAATGTCTGTGGATTTTAACACCCCATAGGATGCCATATCTTTAAAGAAGCCACCCTTCTTCTGTGAAACCATGCATTAGATGAACGACCAGTAGAGGAGCTGCCAACACCAAACCGGACAGTGCATCAAAAGGTAATATGTGCACAGGATACCTTGTACGAATTAGTCATGTTGAATCTGTCAGCATCAACAACACCATAGAAGTTTGTTGGGGTAATGAAGGTGGCAGAGGTTGTAAAAGATGACTGTATGGCGCAAACCAAAGTAACTTTGGTTGATGCCGGCAATAGCAATCTGGATGCAACTCACATGGTTGAACCAGAGAGATTGGCTTAGCACATGTATGAGTCGAAGAAGTCTCATTACTGGCACCAGCAGGAAGGAACATTAGTAGAGTCGGTGGTGGAGGAGAGTGAGTGAGCGACGAGGAGAAACAACTTAGGCTACCACCACTGTCTACTCTGAGAGGGTCTACCATGACACTTGTGAGAGCTTGGAAGAGCAGCAGGAATGGGAGGAAGCTCAAATCTTTGCTTCATTACATCTTGAAACAGTTGCAGAGTAGAGACTGTGAAGGTTTGCATACAATTGGTCGACTTCAAGAGACTGTTGAGGTGTGAATACAATTTATCTACTTCAAGCACACAGTTCTCATCAAATTGGAGTTGATTGACTAAGAAAAGTGGATAAGTTTTCATACTGCTTTCTAAGCTGAAGGCAATTAATACTCGACCTTTTTCACCTGCTTCAAGAAATATTTGGTTTCCTTAGAAGAAATATTCTTCACCTAATTGCTTTGCGCTACTAATTTTCAAATCTTCTCACCTCTACATGTTTTTCTGTTCTCCACGACTCTTCTCGCCAAACAGAAGTCTGGCATAATTTGTCTGCTCCACAGCTCCTGTTGACACCAAATAGAATGTGATTTATGTTTGCTACAATGATTTTTCTCCATCTCAATCTACTCTGTCTTCTCCATCTCCACCTACTTTTTTTGCTTCACATGACATGTACATTTCTTCACCTCTCTACATGTACATCTTTTTTCCTGGCTACAGTAAAAACAGCAAGTTTTTGTTTCATTTTTTACTTGGATTTTAGTTGATATTTATCAATCAAGCACTGGCTTGTAGTCCCAAGTGCAAACCATCATCAATGTTCGCCTTCCTTGGATCTTCATTATAGTGTTCATTAAAGGAGGTACATCAGGCAGCCTTATCTCGCATTTCTACTTTTAAATTGTCTTCATTCCCCATGGTCGTGAGCATGGCCAAATCTTCCTGCTCAGAAAATCTTCCTTTGCCCACCAGATGCAAGATAACATACACCCTCCAATATAGCAGTCACAACTAACCTGCCAACTGGCATTGTCCTAACCCCTCTAAAGGTTTCCACTTGCATCATTCTGCAACTTGTATCTTTTACTGAGATCAGAGATGATCTTGTTCTCTGATCTCGAAATTCGAAATAAGAGTTTTAAAAACAACTCACCGTTATCCCTACCTCAGTTACCATACTGGATTCAGATGATCCATATATGGATCCATTCAGGGTTGGTGTTTGCACATCGTCAACTGCACCTCAATTGTGAAATGGATCAGTCACTGAGTGCACTCATAAGCTTTATTGTGCAACAATGAAATTGCTTTTCTGCATTCTAGCTTATATATATTGACAATCCATAATATTATCACATTCATTGTCAAGCAGAGCTGGCTACATGAATCTTACTCCTTCCATTTTGCTCTTCCCTTATGCTGCACAGAGATGCTCACCCTACTCCGAGTACCCTTTAATTCAAAAAGAAGAAAGTTATCAAGATTTATGATGGTAGAGTTGATAGTGCATAGGAGTGTCAGAGGCAGTAAGAAAGAACCAGGGAAAGAACTCAAAGCTGTCAGCAGAGCATGCCTTCTGACATTATGTTGCTACAACGAGCTAAATATCACATCAGAGATAAGAATCATAACCTTGGAGGGGTTAGAACTTAACTGACAGTTATTCTGAATTCTTGCACTAAATTCTTAGCAAGAAGCAAAACCATCTGCAACGTCCTAATGAAAAGATCAACTTTTTCCTCAAATGCAAAAGACACTCAGTACCTTAGTTTAACAAGAATATAGCATTAAAAACTGTGTAGTTCTTGTTCCTAAACTGCTAAACTGATTCTAATCAAGCCCAAGAAAAAAGAGATAAATCTGGTGAAGTGAAAGAACTAGACCTGCAGTGGTGGACTTCCCAACTCCACCCTTGCCTGAAGCAACAGCAACTATATCCTTAATTCCATCAATTGACCCTTTAGTCGCATTTGTGCTGTATGGTTTGAAGCCACTCCAACACTAGTTCAGAAAGCAAAACACAAACAAGGAAATTAGGAATAAAGAATAGTTCTACTTAGCTTTCATGATCAAAGATTGAGAACACCAACCATGAGTCTCAGCCAGCATTTTGCAGAAGTCAATCTGTTTGTCCCACTTGAGATAGTCATTCACTTCTTCAAAAAGCTAATTGAATTCAAACATTTAATAGAATGTATGTTAGATTTCTCGATTCTATTTCTTTTTATTTATTTTATTATACTTTGTTTTTTAAAAAATCTTAATTGAAGCCTCTCAATTCTCTTGGAAATAATTTCCAAATTTTCCAAATCTGAGAGAAAAATGGTTACACAAATCAAAATTTATTTTTTAATTACACCTAAAAGATAGCTTAAATATGAGAAAACAACCAATTCTTTTACAAAAAGATAAACAAAAAAAATACAATAATTTATAAATATTTTTCAAATTCCATCTCAGATATGATCTTTAAATTGGAAGTAAAAGCATGGAAATCAGAAAACTGAGTAGAAATATGAAACAAATACAGACAAAATAAAGACAAACCAACAGACCAACAGTGACACCACAACACAAACACTAAGATCCACTTAACAACACTGTGTTTCTATTTTCAGTTTGCAATCTACAGATAGGTTAGCATGATCTAGTCACAAACTCACATGTTTAAACTTTCTATTCTTGTCCTTCGCCATATATATAATTTATAACCTCACTTTGAAAATTTATTTACTCATACTTAGCATAGAAATTCAACACCTAAAGCTATTAACCTAGCTTTTGGTTGAATAATAGGTAGATCTAACCAAGCCCTATGACACATGTTGTTTTGACCCATCCAAATCAACATATAATTAAACAGTACAAGAAGGATGAGAAATCCAAATATTGTGGAATTCATAATCAACATACTAGTCAAAGGAAATCATACCAATTATTATGCCTTGACAAACAACCATTATGTGGTATAGTTTTACCATTCCTCTTTATGTTCGGGTCATGTTATGCTTTGATCATTATTCTTCCAAAAATCATTTCTACATTAGGCAAAACCTAGGTTCTCATTACTCTTATTACACTACTTAACCAACTCATTATGATAACCTTTACGAAAAGTTCATACCATATATAAATAAGCATCCACAGAGATTGCAACCAAAATTCAACTTGAAAAGATAAAGCAACGTAAAGATCAAGTATCATGGGACAAGAGTCATGTAAATTATCTCTGAAAATAAGCCCCTCTCACAATTATAATTGAATGTATGACTCCCCGGGATAGCTATATCAATAAGTTAAAGAATAAATTGATCAATTAGCATACTCCCATGTGTAGCCCTCTCTTTAATCATGTGTTCCCCCTTTTTCAATCTTTAGAGGATCATCTTAAATCCCTTTCCAGAACAGGTCCACATCTTATAAATCTTAGAATTAAATAATATCAAATTATTAGTCGTGCACAATGGATGTTGTATGAGGAAATAAGCAATGAGCATCCACCCTAAAGATCCTCGAATCTGGCACGGGTTGGATTCCATAGAACACCCCCAAAACACCTCCAGAATCCAATCTGCAAGATTAAGAATCATCACTATGACCTAGATGCCGTTTGACACTAGAAAAACAAAGATGATAGCAGCAAGAAATTACCTCAATCTCAAATTACAGCGATAAAAAGTGAGATTGACTCCCAAGATCACCCTAGCTCGCGGCTAATATAATAGAATGTAATCCAAAAAGTTGTCCTAAAATCAAAACATGGATAACCATACTTAACGGACACTCTTACACCAGGAAAGGAGAAGAGATCCATCACGAGTCACTCACCTAGAGGAGATAGAATTCTCACCATGAAACGATGGGCTGCTGGAATATCCCGTCACCTGCTACCCCAAATTGAGAAGGACTACCACAACACCAAAACAATGGGAAAAAAAAATCCTCGCCTTATACCCTCCTAGGAAGCAGTCAACGTCGTTAGTGATCTCTGCAACCAAAATGCAGAGACGGGATGCTGGATACTCTCACAATCGAGGAGTGCCCAAGAACCAATCCAATAGTTCAGTGAGGAAAAAGAAGTAAATCTGGGAAGAAACATCAACGACTTGCCTTGTAAGCAATTACTGCCTTGTATGTTCACATGACTTGGACATCTTTGTGTCAAATTTCAGCAGAGTAGCGTTGTGTTTAGAGATCGGGAAGGTGGTTTATCAGCAACCTTGAGAACTACTATTTAAGCGTGGACAAAGAAACAACGCACAAAAAGACAGCACTATCTATCAGAGAAATAACCTGAAGAACTTAGCACTGTGATTGGATGGAGAAGCAAAAAAAAGTCGTGTCTATTTGAGACGGTGAGATATGAGAGATGCCGGAGGTGGTAGTCCGACGGCTTGCGTCGCGTCAGGCGCCGAGGTGGCCTTCGATCCGCAATGGGATGGAGAAGAGAAACCTCCTGTCTGCGTGAGACGGTGAGAGACGACAGATGCCGAGGTGGTAGTCCTGCAGACGGCTTGCGTCGCGTGAGGTTCCGAGCAGCCAAGGCGGCGATCGGCCGGGAATGAGATGGAGAAGAGAAACCTGTGCGTGCGTGAGGGAGACGAAAGGTGTGGCGTGCTAGGGTAAAATGGAAATTATCAAGTCGAGCGAGTGCCTATGCTTCTGAGGTTTGATCTCACCTTTTCTAGGGTTGTAAATTGGAGTACAGTAGTAGGGCCAATAGTGTAATAATTAAATATTTTAATGAATAATTAAATATTTTAAAATTTAAATTTCAATATATCAGAGAATTTTTTCTAAAAATTAAAATACTATCATCTCGATAAATATCTATTAATACTTCTTAATTTATCATAATAATAAATTTAAAAAAATTATAAAATCAAACTAACCGTCCTAAATTCAATATTATTTAATTAATCATTTTTTAATAAATTCGAGTAAAATAGCCCAAAAATTATAGTACAACGATAAAACATTCTAATGGTTAATCAAATATTTAAGATTTAATTATTAACTACGATATATTATAGGAGTGATTTTTTTCCAATGAGATGATAGACCTAAGAACATTGGCCATTGAATATGGAACTGTGAACGATTTTTGATTTATCATGATGAGTGGTGAAAAAAAATTATGAGATTAAATCGATCACCTTCAAAATTAATTGATTCAGAAAACTAAACATTTGGATTACTAAAAAAATAAAATAAAAATAAATTGATTCAGAAAACTAAACATTTGGATTACTAAAAAAATAAAATAAAAGTAAATTGGAGTGAAGTAGCAAAAGATGATTATGTTCATCTCACACGTCACTCACATTTTGTCTTTAAGTTTTATGAAAGGAGATAAATCACAGATTCAATCTATAATCGACTATCAAATGACTAAGGGTGCAAGAAATTTTTTTCTTGAGAGCAGACGCCCATCAAAAATTGACTCTATCTTATTATAATAAATTTGTTATATGTCTTAACATTCATTCTAAGGTATGACCTCATATTTTTTATAAAAAAAATAAAATTACGAGAGATATTTAATTTATCCTAATACAATAGAGTAATCCTTTATATGAGGAAGGTTATTTTCTAAGATAGTAATGAGCAAACTTGTGTTCCGCGTCATAAGAGTTTATTTACGTTTTATTCAATAGATACTAAATAAATTAATCGAATAAATTTAAAAAACTCATTATTAATGAAGAAATTTGAATATATATATATATAAACTCAATAATATTAATATTAGTGAATATTCATGAATAATATTTATAAAAAATGTTAATTGATAAATCTCACATCAATATATTAAATAAATAAAATAATTTTTAAATAAATTTATATTATTAAAATAATCAAAAATCTCAAACAATCAAATTTGAATTGAAAGTAAAATAATATCTAAATTAATCAAACTCAAGTCAAATTTAACCAAGTTCAAGTTTATAAAAAATAAATCAAATCAAACTTAAATAATCATTTTAATAATTTAATTTATTTTAAATTCGACTTAATTAGATTATATTATCAAATAAATTTAAATATTACAAAGCTTAGATTAGAACATGGCTCATTTACCGCACTAGCCTTTTCCACTTCTAATAATTGATTTTAATTAAATTAATTTTTAAAAAAATGTTTAATCTTATAAATTTTTACTATTAAAAAAAATGGTGTCAAAATACAACTAACATTTAAATAACCCGGTGATTTTTTTTTATTAATGGTATTGTTAAATTAAAAAAAAACTGTGGCTGTAAATATTTAAATATATTTTATATTAGTTTATATGTGATATTAGATTTATGTTATTTATGACTTGTTGTTGAAAATTTATATATACTAATGTATCTAATTTGACATCGAATTATATGTTAAATAAGTTTTAATTAGTATTACTAAATTTTGTATAATTTTTCAAAATTATAGCAAAGGTTCTCAGAATTTGTAAGATTGATCATCTTATTCCTTCGATGGTCAATTAATATACATATTCTATGTATTTGATTGATTGGGTTGTCATGTAAATTTTCACTATGTGAATTTGATGAATAAATTTTTTAGATTTAATGAAATAATAGATAGATAATTATTTAATAGACGCACATGAAATATAAGGATCAGTTTATTATTTCATCATAAAATTATCGAAGTCTTTCATCGATCCAAAACTAATTCAGAATCGGACCGATTTCGAAATAAAAAAAGGCTCTATTCCTTCATCGATTTTATAAAAATATTGAAATAATTAATCATATATGACTTCACAGGTTATATTGATTGATGAAGTAAATTATTTATATGATTTCACTATTTTTTATTTCATCATAGTGTAGGTATAATAGAACATATTTATCATAACAAAAATTTTAATTTAACTAAGTAATTTATATAAACGACTTCACAATTTTAAATTATGATGAAATAAATATTTTCTTTAACTACGTTACTATATCGAAGTCTTTTTTATTATATTACTTCACTATTTATTTGTAGTGTAAAAATAATTAATTATATTTGATTGCAGCACAATTTTAATTGAAAAAATATATATCATAATATTTTACTGTAACATAATAATATTCATCGCATAATTTTAATTTCTTGTGTGTGGGTTGTCTCTATTGGTTAAAATGTATGGCTATAAGTTGTGTTCTTGCTTTGTGTGAAATTTCTCATCATTGTATTGCTTGTAATGATTAGTTTAAATATAAATAATTAAAATGATGAATACATTTTTTTATGAAGGTTGATAAATATGATATATTGTATAGTAGATGCAAATTCATTTGATTGGTTATATTTTTAAAAATAAATAACTAGTTGCTATGTTTATTAAACATTTAGTTGTGTAATGCAATGATTTATATATTTTTTAAAAATAAATAAACAACTTTAAATAGTTATACAATACTTCTTCAATAAAAATACTACATGGTAAATTTCTTCTTAAATTACTTTTGAAGTTAATAGATAGATTATTAATATTTTAAAATGAACAATATCTTAAAAATAATTATTTAATGATTTTAGTTACAATATTTTTCTCACTTTCAAATATAATTTATTTAAATAAACAAATGTGCTCTACTTGAGTGTTTGTGAGTGTTTAAGTTCACTTATATTTTTAAAACATAAAAAATAATTATATGACAATTTTAAATAAAATTAATACATGAGATTTTCTCCTTAAGTTTTTAATCCATAAATTCACTATCATTATTTTTTAAAATAAATAAACAACTAAAAAAATAAAATTTCTGACTAAATTTACTTTCCTTCTCAAAATTTCAATTTAAATAAATAAGTGCACTCCACGCATTCATCAAACAACTTTAGTCACTTTTGCTCCAATTTCAATCATGATTTTTTACCAAAATCCCTACTTAACATTATATTTATTTGTTATCATGAAAATATAAGTGGACTTTAAAATTTTTATAGATACAGGTATATTTATCTATTCTAATTCAATTATTATAAAGAAAAAAAATACGTAGCAATTTTGATTAAAAAAGTATATTACATAATTATTATTTTAATTAATTGATCATTTTAAAAACATGAGTTACTATCTAGTAATTTTCATCAACATTGTCATTAAATAATTTACTTGCAAATGACAAAATCTATAATCTCACTTTGCCGTATAGTTTTTTTTTAATAAGTCATATTTTAAAATAAATTTTAAAATTTATTATTCATGTTTAAAATTTATTCATAATTGCTAAGGATTTGAAAAAAAAAATTATTCGATCTATTATTATTATTATTTGGTAGATAAGTGATAGATTTTAGTGAATTTAAAGATATTTGAGAATTTTTCTTAAATAGGAGGCATCCTCTCCTGAAGATAAATAATTAAAAAATAAAATGTTTTAAAAACTATGAGACTTTCTTTCCCCTAATATTTATCTTCCCTATATATTTGTTTCGAAAATTGTCCACAAATTTTAGTACTTAAAACTATTCAACAAGCACCTAAAATTAGTAAATTTAAAAAAAAACACATTTAACTTTCAGATTTTTCAAAATACATACTTATTTCCTATTTTACTCATCTCATTAACCACTATAATATTGAATTTCAAAAAACATCTCCACTTTAATATTAAATTTCAGACATCAGTAATTTAAAATTAATATCACTGTGATATTTATTTTTAAAAAATTAATACCAAATGCTATATAAAATTTAAAATTAATATTATTATGGTGTTGTATTTTGAAATACAACATTAGATGTAGATGTTGATGTTTGAAATTCAATATTAAAATAGTATTATTTTTTGAAATCTAATATTATAATGATTGACGAAAGTGATAAAATGAAAAATAAATATGTTTTTTTTAAAATTTAAAAAATAAATATATCTTTTTAAAAAATTATTTGTAAGAATTGTTGAAAATTATTTGCTCAAGGTATGCCTGTGAAAGTGAGAACAAGGACATTTCTTATTTAAAGTATCTATAAAATTCTAAATGATTTTTTTTATGATTCAATTTATATATTTAAATTTTATTATTATTCTTAAATTATAATCTTAACTATTTTTTAAAAAAAATATTCAACTTTTTCGGTTCATAAACCCCTCCAAAAAATTTGTATCAGAGATGTTATATTTTTCTCTCCCAGTTTAATACTTTATTAACTTACATTTTTTCTGACTAAAATATATTTTTCTCTCCCATTTTTTAAAATATATTTCCTTACTTAAAATATTTATCTGTCTCTTGTTTTCTTCATGGTCGGCAATCCGGTAAACTACAAAACTATCCGATCATTCTTATGGATGTTGATGTGACTCGCGTGGCCTCAATTCATCGAATCTCCTTGGCCCAATCCCAAACGCCCATGCAACGTAACGTCTCATCTCACAACTCCACTCTATATTTTAAAAAATAAAATAAAATAAATTAGTTGTACCTTAATCGACGGCCGTTAATGTGTCCAACTACCAGTGGAAATTGACATTTCCGGCCCGTTATTAAAACCTCTCTCGCCTCCTAATTCCGATCGCGGCCGCGCCCACCAGATCATTTCTACTCGGTCTTATCACCGCCTGGTAGCTTACCATACCCCACGTCCACATCCTCCTTTCACCGCCTCGGCCATTTCTCCGAAGTCCAGACCAAGCGGTAACCCGTACTCCACCGCGCGGTGACGCACCTTATACACTCTTTAAATGAAGGCCGGCGGATAGGTGGGAGCTGGCGTGCCAATCGCGCGCCGCCCACGCGACGGGGAACCATGACGGCCGAGAACGGCGTGAGCGGCACCACCCGTCTCCGTGTCCAGAGGCAGACCGCCGACGCCGATAGAGTCGCCCTCGGCGTCGGCGTCGGCGCCAGCCATGAGATTAGCCACCACCGCGGCGGCGCCGACCGGGCACCGACCAAACCTCTCTTCGGAGACAGAATGGAGACGATTTCGCCCCCGCCGCTGCCGCTCTTTCCCTCCCGGGGCCCATTCTTCGCCGGGTGGTCGGTCGGCGGCGTGGTCGGCGCCGTGCGGCACCACCCCGTGCCGTGCGCCTTCGCGATCTTGCTCTTGGTCTTCATGGGCGTGGAGTATACTATCCCCATGGTCCCTTCGTCTTCTCCGCCGCTGGATTTGGGGTTCTTCGTCACAGAGCCGCTGAATGCCGCTCTCGCCGCCGCGCCCGTCCTCAACACCGCGCTCGCCGCCCTCAATACGGTGAGAATGAGATAAATGCCTCTTTCCTATCCTTTCTTGGGTCTTACAATTAGGGCTTACTTCCATTGGCCAGATCTCATCCAATCACCATTAAGGGAGGCAGAATGTTTATGCGTTAAGGCAATTGATTACGTCAACCATGTTTCAGATCCTTGAGATGCCCTCCGTTTTTGGATTTTTCTCTTCCGTGCTATCTCATAATTATGATCTCTTTTTTTTTAAAAAAAAAAAAAATGAAGATCAGATCCAAGTCCTATCAAGTTTGTATAGTTTTATGTTTTCTTGGTTCAAGTTCTTTCTACACCTTCTATACTTGCTGACAGATTCTAAACGTCTTATGCTTTCTTAAGCATGGCACAAGTAGCTTAATTTATTAGGATTGAAGGCGTTCACTAGCAATCATAAGCTTTGGAAACTGGAAAGGTATATTGATTCACTCCAGTTTCGAGCCTCATAAACCCAAATTCATAGTTATCTCACTCGATCGATGAAATTAGTATCAAACAACACAGCAGCTTCAGCTTTAATTGTCGTTTGTTGCCTTCATTCAATGTTGGAGTAAATGCCCACTCTGTAAGATCATATTAATTATACAACTTCAGCTTGGATTGTGGTTCATTGCCTAATTGCCTTCAATTAATGCAGGAGCAAATACCTAATCTATAAGAAATTGCCCAGCATAAGCTTTGATTGCAATTCTTTGCCTTCAATTAATGTTGGATTGAATGTCTAATACCATAAGATATCCATTTAATTTCCTGTATTCTGCCCTTACTAAGCCTATCATTTCTTTTGATCATTTGTACTAAAAAAATCAGAAGATTGTTGTAGCTACGAATATGTTTCTTTGTTCAAAGATTTGCAGCCAAGTTATTAGATTATTGCTATTTAAAAAAATTAAAATTTACAGTTTGTCTTAATCAGGTCTTCGTGGGCATGCAAACTTTCTACATACTATGGACATTCCTAGTGGAGGGAAGGCCACGCCCTGGCATTGCAGCTCTCTTTATGTTCCCATGCAGGGGAATTCTAGGTTGTTCCACCCAGCTGCCACTTCCAGAGGTACATTCCGCATTGCTATACCATAACCCAATCTTTAAGGACGTCTACATAAGTTAAACTTTTTCTAAGTTTTCCACAATAGATGATTATGCTGAAAATTGATTTTTTAGAGACATGGATGATTTATTACATCATTATTTGTAGTAAAATTATTTGTTTAGTTGAATGAAAAATTAGTACTCATTATTAAATTACTTAAGAGATAGAGAAAATCATTAGTCATTTAGTTGTCTGAATCCATTTATGATCGGATAATGGCATAAACTTGTATAGGAGTGTAGTTTATGGATATGAATCTGTGGGCGTTAACTTAGATGTGTACAAACATTAATTCACGTTTGACTAATTCGAAGGAAATTTCAAATCGCATAAATTCAAAGTGGAATGATAGTCCCAATTAGGTCGGCATCATAGCCCAAATGAACCAAATGGTCAGAGATGATTTAGCTAGTGATGGGGGCTAGAAGTTAACCACAAGAACAACCATAGCACTACTGTGAATATTTTCGGATGTACATGGTGGATGAACTAAGAGGAGTACCATCCACCTTCAGGAATGCCTGATTGCCTGAACACCTGTGTTATAAAAAAAAAAATAATACTCATAATTTGAGCTAATAGTTACCCTTACGCTATACCTATAAGAGATTACCCAATCAATTTATAAATTGCGGTAATAAAGTCATTTTTATAGTCCGGTAGAATTCAATTAAAAATACTGAATTGAATCATTGCGGAAAGCATTACACTCATTTAAAAATGTTTAGAATCAACTGCACGTGATTGTTGTACTGATGTGAAGTTTGAATATCTGACTGCTTTCTCATATAATTTCATCCTCAAACTTGGCCAGTTTCTCATTTGGTAGGTGAACAGATAAAGAAAACAGTAGGAAAAATTAAATAAAAAATTTGTAATGGTCTTTAATTTTAATCTGTGTCACTATCGTTGCGCTAGATATAACTAGTGGTAGGAGGTTTTTATGAAGACAGCTGCAGTACTACAGTTGAAATGTATAAATCCATCTAATGGAATATAAACTAAAGCAGTGTTGTACAATAACCAGGCTGAAACTATTAACTGAAATTAATAAACATGAGAAATTCTTTTCTTTTTTTTTGCGCCTAACCTTTTGATGTCAAAAATAATAATTCTTATATCTTTTGCTTTACAGTTATAGAGATCTAGTAAGAAATTGAAATTATCTTTTCAAACTTGTGAGTTTTAGCATTTGAATTATGTATATACGTTGCAGGGTTTTCTGGGTTCAGGTGCAGATTTTCCCGTCGGAAACGTCTCCTTCTTCCTCTTCTTCTCCGGCCATGTGGCCGGAGCCGTGATCGCGTCGCTTGACATGCGGCGCACGCGGCGGCACAAGATGGCGTGGGCCTTCGATGCCCTCAACCTGCTTCAGAGCGTGCGCCTGCTCGCCGCGCGAGGCCACTACACCATTGACTTGGCCGTCGGCGTCGGGGCTGGCTTTGTGGCCGACGTGCTCGCCGGCGAGTACGAGAAGATCAAGTGGAAGCCCGACCGGCAGCGGGCGTGCTGCAGTTGTGGGTGCAGCTGTAGCACTCGATGACCGTGATGCAGGTAGCGCCATCGCCTCTTCACTTACTATTCGTCGTCCTCTCCCATTGTTCTCTCAATTAGCTTCTTCTACAAGTTCTGCCAAGCGAACATTTACGGTACTTGATTGATAACTCTGGTTTTCAGCATGTAATTAGCTTTTAAGTGTAAGATGTATTGTCTCCCAGCTTAGTGTTTTTTTTTGGAATTTTCAAAATAGCTAAATAATCTAAATATTTCAGTTTGAAATATCTAAGTCAAAAACATACTAAAATTATCGATTTGGTTTTGATTTAAAATGAAAATTTAAAGATAAATACGAAGATCAAAACCTAAGTAAAAGTTGCTTTTTAATAATGATAACAAAAACAAGAACAAGGTGTACGCAACAGACAATAATAATACTATGATAGTTCAACTACAATTATACTAGTTTTTATAAGTTTAATTTAAAATACATGGAAAAAAATAATTTCAATTAGCTTATAAATCAAGATTAATTTTATTAATATATTCATTTTGACGGAGGACCAATCCAATATCAACGTGCCCAGAGCATAATTTTTTACTTGGAACTCAAAATTAAGTTTATAAAATTTGATAATCTATATTTATTACGAAGAACTCATAATCGTCAATTTTCGGACTCAAATTTCATCATTTAGGTGTTTTTTTTTAATTCTTTGCTAGTTTAGTAACTTTTATTTTTTATAATATTTAAGATAATTTTAATATTTTTGATATTTATGGATTAAAATTTATCTATGTTCTGTTATGATAAACACACAAGATAAAAATTAAGATTTATCTATGTTCTGTTATCATCTATGTTCTGTTAAGATAAAAATTAAGATTTATCTATGTTCTGTTATGGATTAAAATTAAAATTTATCTATGTTATGTTATTATTTATGTTTTGTTTGATATTTTTAATATTTTTTGATATTTATGGATTAAAATTTATCTATGTTAAAATTTAAGATGATTTTTTAATAATATTTTTGATATATCGCAATTGAATTTCACATTAAGTATCCTAATGCTACCTAAATAATTTATTTAGCTAAATTAAATACATAGAGATCATCCTCACATCCCAAGAGCCATATTCATTCAGTGTACGTAAGAAACTTGAATCAGACGCAGAAGTTACCGGCTTTATTTTGTTATTCGAATGACAAACACACAAGATAAAAGTGCTAGATTCAAAGTCATCAATTCAAAATGGCTAAACACCTTGCCAATTTTAAACAGGATATCTTGAATTGATCATAAAAATAAAAAATAAAAAATAAAAACATGAGTTGAATTGGTCCAAAAAAAAAAAAAGTTGCCTGAATTTTTCCTTTTAAGAAAAAAAGCATTCCAAGTCTATCAGAATTAGGTCCTCCAATTATACTTGATATGTTCGCAGAGCACTTTCTGGTCAGATTCTCAACGTATCCAGTCTCCATTCAAAACTTTTCATCTAATTTGTTCCTTTTTCTATTTTTTTGTTTAAAGAAAGAACATTGTTCTCCGTCCCTAGCCACAGCCCACAGAGCATCTGGATCAATCGATTATTCTTAGTCAACAGTATACTTTTGTATGTTTACTTCGAGGAGAATAAGAAAAGGATAAAATACTTTGTATGTTTACTTCGAGGAGAATAAGAAAGAGATAAAATTTAAAAGAATATCATTATGGGTGTAATTGAATTGAGTCAAATTTAATAAAATATTCGAGCTTGACTCAATTGATTTTTTCTTAATTCAAGTTTAACTAAATTTGATTTGATTTTTAATTCTTAAGTTTGAATTCAGCTTGAGTTCGATTTAAAAATAAATTATTTAAAAATTAAACGAGTTTAGTTCGAACTTAATTGAGCTCGAGTTATAAATCGTTAGATATATAATTGAGCGTCAAATTAATTTTTTAATTTTAATTATATATATATATATATATAAATAATTAATATGTTATAAATTTAACGTTGTGGAACCATCATTGACAGAGTAGTCGGGGTGCTCATGCACTCATTTTTTTTTATTTTAAATTTCTTAAATTATAAACTCTAAATATTATAGGTCAGCAACACCTACTTTTTTTAATTTGAATATTATAATTCAACCTCCAAATTCTAAAAATAAAATATTTAACAACTTAACTCTAAGTTAAAATAAAAAAAAAAAAAATTGTGCAATCACTTTGGGGGCGCTCGGATTACTTCCGAACGCTCAGACCACTATGTCACGAACAATTTCATAGGATTTGATCTACAAGATAATAAAATTATATATATATATATATATATATTATATAATAAAATAAATAAGTTTCTTACCAAATATATTCGTAAGTCTGTTAATAAATATCTTCATAAATTTTTAAATCAATATATTAATATATTAATGAGTTCACAATTAAATATTATTAAGTTTGAATCTGACTTAATAATATTTTTGAGGTCGAAATTAAGTTCGAACTCGGTTTGTAATTTAATCAAATAAATTTGCATAATTTTTTTTTAAAAATTGAAACCCGAATAATTCACTAACGAGTTGATTCGTTTACACCTCAAGGTCACCCACCATCTTTTTCGTTGATCTTATAAGGAAAGATTTCCTTTCCGCCCAGGGAA
>JBBUKS010000100.1:14963343-14991328 GCA_038050645.1 Hedychium gardnerianum | reverse complement strand
ATAATAATAATAATAATAATAATAATAAGATAAACGAGCTCTTAATGAACATGTTCGCGAGCCTCTAAACGAACATGTTCGCGAGCTCATGAACCAAATACTATTAAGCTCGAGTTCGGCTCGATAATGTTTTCGAGCTTGAAATCAGACTCGAGCTCGGTTCGTTAACTTAATGGAACGAACTTTTTTCGAACCAAGACCCGAATAGCTCTCGAGCGGCTTGGCTCGTTTACACCCCTACCTATGTGCCCTTGATAATTTGGTATCAAAGCCATTGCATAGGTGACTCATCTCAATCCCTCCTAGATCCTTATAGGCTGCAGCTCAATTAGAGGGAAAGAAAGGGAAAACAATAAAGAAAGGGCAATTAGGTTCCCTTGTTTACTTTGTAGAAGAAAAACATAAGGAGAAAAAAGCAAAACAATTTGGAGTTCCTTTCCCCACTTTTGTTTTTTCCCCCCAAAAATAGATGGAAGAGGCATTGAAAGCTTTGGGAACTGGTGAAAAGACTGATTTATCTTTCTATGTTTTGGAACAACAAAAATCAAGAGTTTAAGTTTGTCATTGTCTCTATTTCGCCTATTCTCTTAGATAAAACAAAGGAAACCTTTCTCCTCTTCCTTCTGATCACTCTTCCTTTCTCTAGCTCATTTTCTTTCCCTTCTTCATTCACTAGTAAACATAAGCTCTATCAATGTTATATTGCGTATTTAGAGGTTCTGATGCTAGAAGCATTTACTGTCTTTCTTGGACAGTAGTTGTCTCTCAGGCTTCCTCTCTAGAATCAGACCATAATTCTCTATTGCCCTTCACAACTATAGTAGGCAACTATTCCACCATCGAAGCTTGATATGGAAGAAATTTAAATGGTCCATGTTTCTAGGCAGGTCAAATGGGGAGTCCACTGGTTGATACTTCAAGTGAGCTAGTGCTCAAAGGGAGATGCTGATGGCGCGTGCTACATCCTTAACCACGCTGGCAATAAGCTGCATGCGCAATGCATCTAGTCTTGGACCACTAGCAGAACCTACAACGGCTAATGTCTTGGGCTGAGCAACTGATCAGCTAATGCTATTCCACATCTGGTCATCTTTAATATGGACGCACTGCCGCATGAATTCTATGAAATCCATATTTTATTCTATCTAACCTTGATTGACTTTGTACGTGTTTCTTTGTCATGTCAGTGACCAAGTTGGCTCTAGGTCTGCAGGAAGGAGTAATGGCATGGGTTATCCATGTTTGAGTACAACCTTTAGTGTTAGAACTTAGCATGACATATTATTGAAATTGTACTGTCCTGACCAAGTGAGTGGAGACTGAAACTTTGGCATAGAACAATATTATAATTTTTTTGGTTCTAAAAATTAATTATAGGTTAAATATAGAATGGTATAACTCACAAAATTTACATAATAATTAATACTTGTTATTAAATAATTTTTGAAGAATACAATTCTTTTCATTTGAATAATATTATATAAATTTTATTTATTTATTCAATTGTGCTACTAAACAAAATAAGAAAAAAAAAGTACCTGGTCATTGAAAATAAAAATTCAATTATATTGAATATAATTTTTTCAAGAATGTATTATTTTTCTCTGCAGCCCTAAATTGTGTGTTGCATATTTCATTGTGAAACATGAGTTTTATTTGCCATAAAGGTTATCTAGTGTCTTGTTCATTTATTTGGCCTTAAAGCCTGGATTTAAATAGATATTTAGGACCTGAAATTGATTCATGATTGTTGTTAATTTTTCAGATTATTGACTGAGGATCCTCATCAAAGACTTGGGGCTGAAGGTGCATCAGAAGTAAGTGTCTTGACATTGCCACTAACAACGAGTGCATTTCATTGTCTAGTTATATGTGGTGAGCTTGATGGTCTTAATTTTTATGTGTATGCACTTGTCCAGGTGAAGGAACATATGTTTTTTAAAGATATCAATTGGGACACACTAGCAAGGCAGAAGGTCATGCAATTACTGTTATCCTGTTTGCCTTACTATGTGCTTGAATATACTGATGCTGCAACTTTCTTCAGGCTGCATTTGTTCCTTCATCCGATGATGCTCTAGATACCAGCTATTTCACTAGTCGTTATTCTTGGAATCCTTCAGATGAACAGATATATGAAGCCAGTGAATTTGAAGATTCTAGTGATGATGGAAGTATAAGTGGAAACAGTAGTTGTATAAGCAACAATCATGATGAACTGGTATTAAAAACTCAAATTTTGATGTTTTTATTTGCCTAAATTTCACACTTGCTCGCTAGTCCCTAATCAAAATTTCAATTGTATTGCCATTTTGATAAATTTGTAGTTCATAGTAGAATAGTGGGTTGTGTTACTCTGATGATTTTCTCCCTCTGTGAATTATCTTAATCAGGGTGATGAATGTGGAGGAATTGCTGAGTTTGATTCTAACTCGTCCGTTAATTATTCATTTAGTAACTTCTCTTTCAAGGTAATTTTAGATCAATAAATACTATCTTGTGTTTGCTATTTTTCTTTTTTTAAATTCCTCGCTTGGAAGTACTATGAACATTCTCCAGGGTTACTTGACAAAGTATTAATAATGGATATCAGTAGAGACAAGGTAACAATGTGACGATATTATCCTGCATTATTCAGAAGATAAACTTCCACTGCAAATGTTGAATTAAATTTTACTAGTGGATCCCCAAATGTTTAATGTGCCAGAAAAATGTGAATGGTGGGCCTTCATAATCAAATTTTGATATGGGACTTCCATTCACCTTGAAAAGATGTAAATATTAAAAGTGGATACAACAAAGATGTGGTTTTCGTACCTACAAGTGTTGGTTTTAATTTTTCAAGGATGTTGATACGATAGATGGTAAGGCTTCTACAATCAAACATGTTAATCTTTTTGTGATTGATTGCTTTCAATCACTCATCATTTCACTGCTATACCATGATTGACTGCTTTTCATCACTCATCATTTCACTGCTATACCACATCTGGTAACAAGTTTGAATTTGTTTGTTTGCATAGAATTTAGAATTCTGTAGGTTTTAACAGAGTTTCTCCAGCAGCCTGATAGCTACCCTCTGTGTCCATCCTAGTAATCTTTAGCATGCATCAATACTTTACATGAACTTACATGGCAAGCACACTAATGATTCATCAGCAAGGAAAATGTAATGTACATATGTGTAATTGGGCCTTTTCTTGTTTGTGTAGTCTATTAGGGGGACAATGATCGACCAACTTATTGATTTAGGATAAAAATATTATTCCATCATTGTAAAACTAATCATGTACTAGTAATGGCGTAATGGGTATAGAATATGCTCGTGAGAGGCCACATTAGTGATTCTAAAACTATGATTTTCTTTTTGAAGAAAAAAACTAAAATATATACACCTTTTCCCTTGGTCTAGTGCTTGTGGCTATTTAAAGGTGGTCTGAGAGTTTCAAACCTCCTGCTAGCACGTGATTGACTATATTTCATTTTTATATTTTTTTAATATTGCAAAATAAATTTTTAAAAATATTTTTACAGAATTTATATAAATATTTGATTCTTATAAAAATTTAAATAATCATTTTATGGATTAACCGGTTCAATGATTTTGACCAATTGACCAATTGAATAGTTTTGATTTGAGAACATTGGGCCACATGTATATCCTTTGTGGGATGCCAATGCATATTCGTGCTATTGATACTGTATTGGACATCATGTTACACATCTCTACAATACATTCAGGCCCACTGATCTACCTGGTGTTTTACTCAAGTTATTCTTTATGGGTTGCTTATTTTTCACCTTTTCTGAACATGGTTGGAGATGGAAAATTATAATCCGGCATGTATAAATCACAAAAATTGTTTCATGTATCTTATTTAACAGAACCTATGGTGTAGGTATTTTATTTTAATTAGACATGTTAAGTATAATTATGTAAGGTACTGGAGTTTTGTCATGGTCGGTTGAAAAAGAAAATTCACATTTGTTGTAGTGGAATCAGGATTTTATAGATGATCTGCATAGTTGAGAGGCAGTTATGATAAGTTTCAAACTCTATAATTCTCATGTATTGCTGGCCAAAATACATGTCGTTGTTAGTTGAGAGGCAATTATATGAAAGTCTCAGACTCTACATGTAGTGTTTTCTTGGCTCGTTGTTTTAGTCATCTGTTTAGCCGATGAAGTTTTGGCTAACCCATCTGACTGACTTGATTGATCCCAGCTGCAAATATGATGAAATCATGCAAAGTTGTTTTGAAAAAACCAGGTCTAGATCTGGAACTAATCCTCATTCCATGACATTCACATGCCATGGACTGAGGATTAGCTCCAGATCAATAGGTTTGAATTTGATGCACTTGAATATATCACCAAATACCTGATTTTTCACATGCACCAAATATTTGTTACCCAACTATATCCCGTCACTTTTATTGACATGATCACAACTATTTCCTCTAACTGACATTCATCTTGTCATAGTTGGTCAAGAGACTTAATACTGCTGTGAGGCTCCGTAGCAACATAACAGTGATTTTTTCTGTCATTTATATACCATCAGGGTTTTAAACTAAAATGTTTTATTTCTCTAAAATCATCTGAAAATTTCCACAATGTACAAGCTCTTTTATTGCCAAAATTTGTTGCAACAAAAATGACAGTTACTTTGCAACTTAAAAGGCCAATATAAGTTGGCTGACAACATGTCAATAATCAATCAGTGTTATCTTGTCGGAACAAGGTTAGGACAAGAGCAATGTTTTTAGTAGGAATTATATTGGTTGTGTTTTTATTACTGTCAGAAGTCAAAATATTTTTCATAAGAAAATTAAGGTAGAAGCTTCTTCCATGTTAGATAGTTCATACCGTATCAATGCTGTCTACAGTTAGACTACATAGATCTTATCATTTCATTAAATTCTGTACAAGGCTGCACCTTGATTCTCCAGTAATATTAAGATTTTTCAAATCACTTTTAATTAACTTAATCAATCATGTTAAGAACGTTATCCATGTAAATCTGGTTTTAAACTTTGCTTGCAAAAATTTAGTATTATGTTTTTGGGAGGATGATAGAATAATCAACTTTTTTATACTTTGCAAAAAATTGTTGCTAAAGTAACATAGATATGCCTTTTGAACTTTTGCATTTATGTTAACCTGATTCTGATATCTCTTCTTTGGTGATTAGAATCTGTCACAGCTTGCTTCCATCAACTATGATATTCTCAGCAAGGGTTTCAAGGAGGATCTGCGGACTAAACCTGAAACTTAAGTTGGATTCCTTTTGAATGCTGTTTGATTTAAACATCTTTTCTGAAAGAAAAAACTTCATGTCTCATGTACATCTTGTAAATGTAAGTGAAAAGGACTTTATCAACTTTTTTCTTATTATTTTCTTCTGCTGATTCTAGTTCCTTTCTTTTCTAGAGTTACAGGCTGAAGACAACTGCAGGATGGTGCCTTTCATCATGTGGTCCGTTGCTGCAATGTCTGCCTACAATTTCAGTGTAGCAAAAAATCTTTTTGATTCCGTATGGTTTCACCAGAACGGCTTTGTCAATGAAAATGTCGTCAGATGAGAACTGCATCTACCATGGAAAATTGCAGATATTCACTTTGATTGGTGATGTCACCAACTAGTCATGATGTCTTATGCCTCCTTGCATGTTTTGCAAAGAGGGAATAGAGTCTGGTACAAGGGTAAGAGTGAGAGGACTATGGATTATATTGGCGAACCAATCCTTTGTTCTTTCATTAATTTATGTCCCTTGCAAGAAAGATGAGATCACAAACCCTCCTGTGGCTTACCAGAGTCCTTTTTCGTCTATGCATGCCACACTGTATACGACATTATTCATGTCAATGCAGTCAATTTTGTACATCTGCCGACATCACTGTATGTATGAGAAAGCTCATCTATAGCTTAATAGGACTGAGATGGCACGGGCTTAGCATGTACTAGCATCATAAATGAATATAATGTTAGGTGAATGAAATCAGCATACAGATAAGAAGCGCTTATGAAATTTGGATACTAATTAGGTCATAATTAGATTATTGGCTCGGATTAAACTAGTGACTTGTGTGTGGTTTCCCCAATCCCTATCATTATCTGTTATTTGACATTAGTTTTTCATTCATCTAAAATTGATTTTGAAAATTTTATAGTAACTAGTTGTATCTAAGGACGGTAATCCCCAATAATTTTTTCCATTAATTTTATGTAAACAAAAACATAGTCAAGTCAAACAAAAGCCAAGCATCGTTCGACGAAAGAATATATCTGATTAAATCCCGAGAAGAAATAAATTATTTATTTATTTATTTATTATGCCTATTTCCTTACAACACGAGGGCATCCGCTTCCCGCGGGTTTCAGTTCGGCTCCTCCGATGCCTTTTAGGCGTCCCGAATCTTCTGCCCTTCTTCTTGTCCTCCTCCTCGTCCTTGACCGCCCTTTTCCTTCCCTCGCCTTCCAGGAAACAACTGCAAGGACCCTCTTCGTTGATTTCGCGATGCTTGTTTGACCATGTCCAAACAGTGTGTTCGGCATCTGATTGATTGCTAATCATGGGGGAGGAACCGCCCTCGGATCTCGCGGCGGAGGGGGCAGCTGCCCCCGCGAGGCCACTCGCCGTTGTGGCGACCGCCTTTGAGGGTATATCAGCGATGATCGACTGCGATAGCGTTGGTCGCGGCGATCTCCGCCTCGCTCCCTTCGCCAATGCTTGCTCCCTCGTCACCGTCCTCTTCGGCTGCCTTGGCCTCGCCTTCAAGTTTGCCGAATTGGAGTACTCTTCCAAGGTTAGTTTCTTTCTCGTTGTCTTTTTTTTTTCTTTCCCTTCCAAATTGTTTCGTGTAGGTTAAGCAATTGCTGACTAGGTTTTCACTATTCGTAAAGCGGCATCCTTCTTTAATTCTATTGCGTAAAATGAAAAAAAATAGAAAAAAGAAAAAAAAAGAGAAACAAAACATGAGCGGCATCATTCTTCAATTCTTGTTTGGGTTGCGCTTGCCTCCACGGTGAGGTCGGTCGAGGGGTCAAATCTCGGGATTGACTGAGCGTAAATCCCTGCCCCGTGTAACTCACCCCACGTCCACTTGCCTCCTTAGTCATCATGATTTATCTCCTCTATGTTGGTCCTGTGTTGCACTCTATGTTGGCCCTGTGTTGCAGATGCGCTTGCCTCCACGGGTGAGGTCGGTCGAGGGATCGAATCTCGAGGGCTGATGGAGCGTAAATCCTTGCACCCCGTGTAACTCACCCCACGTCCACTTGCCTCCTTAGTCACCGTGATTTACCTCTTCTATGTTGATCCTGGTGCAGACGGGTGAGGGCACTGGGGCGAGCGCTTCGCCTTTTTGCCACTTGTTTGGATTGCGCTTGGTAATTTTCTACAATGACCATTCTGATCTTAGAGTGAGGCAATGAAGGAAATGGGGGGTGGAGTAGATTGTTTCTGAATCTTGCAGTTTGTTGAGGAAATGATGGATAAGAGTCTAGCAATTGTAATCAGTCAGTTGATTGTCTGAATTGAATTTTTGATTGGCACAGCACTAAATATTTTCATTAACTTTAGGTTTTCAAATCCTACCTACACTAACAGACTTTCTCCCTGCTTTCTTAAGATTTCCGTATATAAACAAGAGATTCTTCTGCATAAGTTTTACTTGTTGAATTCCATAATTTGAGCTAAACAATCCTGAAAGCATAGTTTTTACAAGTTGAGGTACAGTAAGTTTTATCTCTGCCCTCTTGGCAGAATCAGTAAAACTGGAAATAGAGATCAGTATCTAAGATATTAACTCCTTGTTCATGTTGATTTTCTCAGGTAAATGACTTGATAGAAGCATCAAAGACCTATGATACATTAAGCAGTATTCTAGAGCATGATGTTGAAAACGATTCCGTTAGAAAGCAAGGTAGCCATTCCCGTAACCTTCGCAGAGTCAGGCTAGGTCTTGATCTCGTCAAAGCTCTATTTGAGCAGTATCTATCATCAAGGTATGTTATCCTCCTTTTCACTTACTTTCTAGTTGCCAAAGTTGGCCTGGTTGCTGAAGTACATTTAATTCTGAACTCAGTTGTTTTCTATAGATTCAGTCCTCAAGATTTTATCATTTCTTTCCATTTTTAACAGTTAAAGAACTCAGCAACAGTAGTACATAAAGCGTTTTTTCAAAACATTCTTGTTGTTTGAGAAAGCAATGTTTTGTCTTCTTTCGAGATGATAATTAGGATCTTAATTTCACAATATTTTTCAGTGATTGCTCATTGAAAGAAGCTGCCTCAACTGCTTATGGCCAAGTGTGTGCTCCATTTCATGCCTGGACAATCAGAAAGGCTGTTGGTGCTGGGATGTATGCTCTTCCAACAAGGGATCAATTATTACTGAGACTAAATGAAACTGGTTAGTACACAATATATTACTGGTGTGAGCCTCTCTTATTTTTCAATATTTGTTTCCTTCATTACTTTCTTTCTTTATTTAAAAGAACTTTTTTATATATATATTTTTCTCTTCTGTGTCATTCTATGGTAGCCTCTCACAGTTACAGCCTTTGTGCATTTCACTGAATCCTTGCAGATGATTCTGTGAAGACGGAAATGGAAAGATACATCGATGCGAGCCGACCAATCATTGAATATATTGACAATCTTTTCCTTTCCAGAAACATCAGTCTGGACTGGTGACTCATTCATCATCCTTTGTTACACCTTGTTTATTTTGGCAATCAAGCAGATGCTAAAGCATCTTTGGTATCATTTCTTAGAACTTACAGATACATCTTTGTTGTTACATTTTAACTCCCAATTTCTTTGTCGTGCATTAAATATAAATAGGAAACGATACTGCTTCTTGTTAACCTTGTGCCATTCAGATGAGGAAAATTATTGTTGCTAGGACTTAACAATGTTGTAACCTTTTCATACAATTGTATTTATTCCAAGAGTGATGATTCATACCAACTTTGATAACGGAAAATGTCTGAGAAGAAAGACTTTTGAAATGTTGTTTATTTGAAGAGAAAGTGAAGAGAGGATAACAAATTGGGATAAAACTCTCAACTTTCTTTCCAAAACCATGAAGAAACTTTATTCACTTTCATCCTCTAGTTTTTACTATCTACTCATTCCTCAACTCCTGCCTCTTTTGTCACCGAGCTCACTGTGACAAGTGATCTGACTCTGGACATCTATGACATTAAGCCAGCAAAGAATTTGGATTATTGCAATTTTTTCAATAGACTTCAGTTCAGGCAATATATTTTAAATAATAGGACTAAAGTCTAGCAAAGAAAGTTTCACTAACATCTATAAACAAGGTAAAAAGATATTTGATATGCCTTCAGCAATCAACTGTGGAGAAATCAAAGACATATCAAAATTGAACTGAAACTATTTTTAAATTCAAGACGGAATTGGAAATATTCGTAGGATTCCTGATCAAATAATTAAAGAAAGCATAAAGAACCTCTCCACATCCTGAAGTAAATACAAGATTGTTTAAGTGGCAAATGGTTCCATGCGACTTGTTCTTCGCAGACTAACCCTCGTGATACAGATACAAGCCAAAACCAAACCTGGCACACGCTTTGCAGAAGGCCAATTCTTCGGCTGCTGCAACAGGGTCTTCAAACTGGGCATCATTCAACGACACTGTGCCACTAGACTCACGGTGCGCCTGCAAGCACACAGAACAAAAATTTAGCAATGTAGAGCCATTGAACAAGGTCAATGCGAATCGGGAAAATATGGCTATGTGAGCAAAGACACCACAGGTTTCTAACTACCAAGACTTGGTTGACCAGGTTATTTCAGGTTTATTTGGCACCTGGATCTCAAACTCTGCAGATCATTCTACTTGATTTTAACATAATGTTTATTTTTGTTAACTAGAACTGTAAGGAAAAGGATTCTCTCATGATCATTTTCTATGCTAATTGAATAAAGCATAAGAAAAATAAGAAGCAACTGAGGAAACAAATACCTCTCCGTCTGATCCTCTTATGGTAACTCGATACACCACTGTCACGGTCCCATTGTCTGAGAATATAACATTGCGTACTTCTCCACACCAGCCTATTAAAATTAGTGAGATAAGAAATCTGAAATAAAATGATCAGAACTTATGCAAGTTCGATGAGACTTCAAGTTGCTGACTTGTACTAGACTGCAAAACTTGAACTTGGAAAAATAGCCAACTCTAAATCAAAAATACTTTTATAATGGCAAAAACCTCTCCATAGAATGTCATCAGGAAACATAGGGAGATAGTTTTTCATAGGAAACAGTTATTATAGTTCAGAAGAAATTCTAAATTCAAACAGACACACTTCTAAGAGAGACGAGTTCATTGCAATGACAACAGGACACCAATCGAACAACAAAATTGACAAGCACATCATGCCTGGACGCAGAAATGCTGGAATTTGGATGATGGAATTTGACTAAATGGAGAAAATTAAATAAGAGGCAAAGATCAGCATAGTAGATGTCTGCCACAGAAAACAAATCAAGAATGTACCTCAGTCTCAGGTATGAATATCCAACACGAATGTCGATCCAAAATGTCCAACATGACTATTTACGTGAACCAATAAATCTTCTTAGAGTATCAGTACCAGCACAGGAGCAAAGGGAGCAGATCAAGAGTCCAAGTAACAAAGTCAATTAAAGTAAGCAATGAAGAATATGCCATACCTGAAATTTAAAATGTGCCTACCACAATGAATGAGCCTTATTTGATTCGTATAAGATGACTCAATTACTCAGGGTTATTGAAGATCGCAAATTGTGGTGACTGACACGTTTTATAGTTGGAAGAGTTGAATATAACCATGCATAGAGCTTAGTGGAGAAATAAGAAGAATGATAATTGTGACTAGTTGGATAAATTACTTTATGGTTATATCCAAGCAAATGGACAACAATAAACACTCTGTGAGTTGCAACTATTTAGGATCATCTAAAAGATGGGTTGCTACAGGGACCATCTTATACTCTTTTTTTCCAACTTATAATTCAAAAATTGTTCAATCAATAAATAAACAAATCTGATCAACACACCATTTCTTTGAAAAAAAACATTAATTTGCTAATAGATCACTTGAGTTTGGACTAGTAGCAATGCATTTTTTACTTGACCTGACCCATTTCCTCCCCTAATACTACTAGATTACTAAATCTGAAGCACAGGTTTCTTTAGTTGCTTAATATTAATCACATGACTAAAAATTTGATTCTTTTAGTACATGCAAATGGAATAAAAGCAATTAAAAACTAGCTCAAGAACCTACAAGAACTGAGTTTTACCTGGGGCATAAAAGCTCAGCATTCTGTTCGTGTGGTACCTAATCAATAACAACAAAATTAACGCAGAATCACATATCCAGATTCTACAATAGTTAATAATAAAAAATAAAAAATACAAACTGCTAGAAAGATAAATAGCAGAACGTTTCCCCTCCCAATCACAATGAACTTAAGTTCCTCTTGACAGACATGTCAATGGGATTATGGGAAAGCGGTTCATCAGGGGAAAAAAAGAAGAAGGAATTTTAAGTCCTATCGAATAATGACATTGCTGAAGCAAAACATGTGCTGAGATTTGGGCACTTGCAGTTTGAATCTTAAACCTAGAACAGTTTCCATCAGTAGAGAAGCATCAATCCAGATCATCTTGATTCATTCGAGATAGTATAATGACTATAAATTAGTGCCTCACCAGGGGATCGAGTTGTGGGAGGCATCGATGATCTTGTCCGGCACTCTCTTGTTCAGGTCCCTGAGGATCTCGTTAAGCGGGCGCGTGAGGGAGGGAGGGACAGTATCAAGAGACACCACGTAGTTAGAGTTGGGCACTCCGGCGTAGCCTCCGCCTTCAGCGACGTTATTCTCCATCGCCATAGGCACCGCCTTCCGTCGCCTGGTCCGTGCAGGGCAGAGAGAACGAGCCTGCTTCCACGAGGAGGTGGGAGCAGATCGGGCCAAAAATAAGGTGGCGCCGGCGACCTCCATCAAATGCAGCGACGGATCGAGATCTCCGGCGGGGAGCGGAGGGGGAAAGAGAGAGAGAGAGGAGGAGGAGGTTGGTGATCGAACGCTTAGATCATCTCGGATCTATACATCACAACATCATATTTTATTAAAAATAACACTAAAATTCTTTAATTCATGTATCAAATTTTAAATGTATTGATATTTTAATTTTATTATGTATATTTGTAAAAATTTAATTTATTAAAATTATTATTTATAATTAATTTAATATATTTTAATTATAATTATATTTATAAATTATATCACTAATTTCATAAAATATTTTATTTTAATTGTGTATGATTTTATAATATTTTTAAAATATATTTATGTTTGAACAATTATATAATAAAAAATAAAAATAAAAATCATAATTTTTTATATATATTAGTTGGATGTAAAATTAAAAAAAAAAATTAATTTATTAAATATCAATAAAATATTAATTTCAAATATAATAATTATCATATAAAAATATTAATAAATTAAAATATATATTGATAATTAAATTATGAATAAAATAAATAAAATATTTTAATAAATATTTTTTTTATGTGATATAACGTGGGTGAATTAAAATTAAAATAGTATTTGATATTAAAATTATATTATTTTAATATAAAAATTATATCAAACATAATATTTATGATCGAAGGTGATATTAGGTCTGAGTGTGACAAGGAATGGTGGTGTACCCACCTCAATTCTCCCCAGCCACCCTCCCTTCCTACCGACCAACCACGCCGCTGTCCCCATCACCCACTCATATTCTTGTCCCTTCATTTCTGGCCATCAAATCTATACCAAAGTTCAAATATGTACGGGGCAATAATACAGTGTGACAGATCGCTCAGAATATATGAATTTTCAACCTCAACAATTTTTTTTAATAGACAATTGAATTAAAAATATTGGATAATAAATCAATCATTATAAATATTTTTTAATTTATCTTAATAACTTATAAAAATATTTCATGAAATTAAATTGAATTTTAGTCGATTTTTTTAGATTAATCGATGTAAATTAAATATTTAAGATTAATTAAAAAAAATATGTACTAATGAAACATGTGTCTATGGTCTCCTCTATCAACCCCTAGGCTTGGCGTAGTGATTTAAGGTGTAACGGAGATTTTCATAACACCGTAGTCCTGAGCCTTTACGAGACACATTGACGTTTAATTTAATTGAAAATTCAAGCGGGTAGCCATAGGCCAAAGTATTCGTGGGCAAAAAAAAATTCATAAGTTTACTTTCATGAACATAATATTGATTCAGTATTAGAATTATCTTATAGGAACGATGAAAATTATAGAGGTCCGACTTCTTACTACGATGCTTTTGGGATTTATTCTTAGGATTGGTAGAAAAATTTTATAAGATCAGGTTAATCGTTTCCAAGATTAATTGAGTCGTAAGAATTAAAAATCTGAGTTACCCAGATTATGATGTGATGGTAAAAAGTGGACGGACTCCCTAGACAAAGAGAATTCAAATCTTAGACCTAAGCACATTACACCTAGTGAATTTAAAAAACTTATATCGTTGAGTTATCTATTATAATTTATTTGTACTTCTCGATTTTTCAGATGAATTTTTTTTATAAAATGAGATCGATCACTTTTGGATTATAAAATTAGATACTTTATTAAAAAAACACATAATTTTACACACTTAAATTTTAATTTTAAAATATTTATTTTATTTAAAATTTAAACTTGATTATTTTATTATTATTTTAAATAAATAATCACTTTATTATATCCATGAGGAGAAGATTAAGAAAAAAAATAAAGAAGAAGAAAAAACACACCTTGAATGATAAAATTTAATAGCATGCCAACTTTATAAACATAATTTTATTATTTAAATTTATATTAATATCTATTTTAAACAAGAAAAAAACTAAAAAAACTTTTAAAACAATAATTTTAAAGGATAATGTATGTTATAAATATTTACGAGATATAATATAACTTTTTTTTATAAAAATTATATAATATAATTAGATTTTAATTAAAATAAAATAATTAAAAAATAAATTTTAAGAAAAGTGATATAATTTATTGTTACTTAAAACATTTAATATGATTTTTAAAAATAAAAAAATGTATTTTAGCATTTAACTATCTTTTAGTTAAAACTTTCATAAATAGATCTATAAATGAATTAATGTTTATGAGCAAACTTGGCAAGAGTTTGCTTATATTTGTTGGTTAAATAAGTGTATAAATTTGAATAACTTATTATATATATATATATATATATATTTATAAACATAGATTATAAATTATTTATGAATATGTCATAAATAAAATTTATGAATCAAGTTCATCAATACATTTTTTATTAAATTTTTAAATAAATAAATAAAATTAAAAGGAACAAATAACTTTATAATTTTATACTCCCTAGTTAACTAAATAAAATATAAAATATAAAAATTTTAAATAATCAAATAAGTTCAAATTAAAAATCTAATAACATCCAAATGAATGTTTACGCCAAACTTGAATCATGCTAAACTAAAAAAAAGAAAGAAAGAAAAAAGCCAAGTTCAATCATAATTTTATGACTTGATTAATTTTAACTTGACTTAACTTAATTAGAACAGATGTGGATAAAAATACTAAATGCATGGAAAATAGTATACCATTAAGTTTTTATCAATATTTAATGTCAAAATACGTTGATGTTTACAATCATCTTAAAGCAAAAAATCTAACATTTGACTCTAATAACATTTTAAAAGAGTCATTAATGAAAGTTATATTTAATATACCAACTTTTGAAGAAAACATAGTTAAGTGTTAAAATATATTACATAATTTTCTAAATAACAATAAGTTACCATTTTTTTAGATTTTTTTCTCAATTTTAATTTTTTATGGCACTTAGTTAAATTTTGACAAAGAAAATTGTATTTAAATATCTTATACAATTAAAAAAAAAAATCAGGATCTTAAATAATTATTAAAAAATCAAAGTCAGGTTCTTAAATATGTATAACATACATCAATTTTTTTATTAAAATCTTCTTTATGACAGAAAACATCATTGTTTTCTTTTTATCATGAAACAATTCAAAGTGTACACCACAACCAGGAGATTAAATACCAACAGTAATGTCATTATAAACATCATTGTTTTCTTTTTATTATGAAACAATTCAAAGTGGACATCACAACCAGGAGATTAATTACCAACAGTAATGTCATTATAAACATCATTGTTATATTTTTGACAATTTTACAATAAAGCTTAATCTTTGTCAAACAAGGAGAAGATGAGGGGCATTTTACAGGAGCACAAGTGCTCCTTAAATGACCCAAAACCATGAAACAATTGAACCGGAAGCCAGGCCAATTACTAAGAACAGCACCAACACAATTCCTGCTGTCTCTGAATGTTGTATTGGCACAGATTTTGGTGTCAGTATCATCAACACAGAGGTCAAGTACCCATTTGTAAGACCTAAAAGACATGTCAAGATTGTCACTGGAACTTCGGTGCGGAAGAATCTCGGGCCATGTAAGCAACCCAGGAACAGCGGGTAGAACAGAAGCCTCATGATGCAGGAAACGACTGCAACATTTTCATTCTCCAGAAGGTAGACTGCGGTCAGGGACTTCCCGACCAAATCGAACACATTGTATCCGGCGATGAGAATAATTGGGTACCAGTCTTTCAGGGTCTCAGAATGGACGTCTTCTGTAATATATCCAGGGAAAATTGACAGTGTGACGAGATATATGAGCATGATCCCAAAACCAGACCATTTGATCCTTCCAACAATGTGCCACAGTGTTGATCTCCATACAGATCCACTCATGGGGCCTTTCTCGGTCTTCTCTTTTTTCATAGCTTGTTGTTTGATGCCTTTGTAGTACTGAACAACCGGAAGCCTGTCGGCTATATTGTAACATGCGATGCAGATGACCATCATCACAACACTCACAATAAAGTATAAATTGGCACTTTGTCTCAAGCCATGAGCATCTTGAGGATAAATGGATTTGGTAAATACTCTCATAGCTGAAACAAGTACTCCTGTATATCCATGGCATTGTAAGTTGTAATCTTAGTTAAGAATGTCAAGATCAAGAAAAATATCCAAAGAATAAATAGAATAAGCAGATAAGATTGCGTATTTACTCAACTTCTAGAAGGCAAAGATTTCAGCCAAACCTAGAGCTAGTGAATTTGCCAGAGTAATACTTTGTCTCTTTGTAAAACTTGTCTGATTTCCACTCTGTTGATTAATTATTACTGCTGTAGCTTAGACAACTAGAAGCAAGCTGTCTTCTTTCCCAGCTTAACATTTATCTATGCTTTCTTCTATTTGCATGTATTTTGTTAAAAGATTAGTCCTTACATGTCTTAGTGTGATGGGATAAAAGCTAAGCCCATTTCTTCAGCATTCATATGGTTGTCCACCAAACTAGAAAAGCAAAAGACTAAGACATTTGTGCTCTAGTATATCTATCAGAAATTAAAGGAATGACCCTAATGTTGGTTCAGCATCAGATAAAGGTCTTGTCGCCGACCAACTTGTAAAATATTCCTAGTCTGTAAATTTTCTCTGGTCTAATATACTTAAGACTAGGTGAGTTGACCTGGCGTCTAGATATTTTTCGCTGATTTTCACAAGGTACTAAAGCTCTGGGCAATGCAGCCCTCGCTTGATTTGCTTATACAATGTAGCTTCTAACTAACAACAAGGTTTCATCACAAGTCATCCTATCTAACAGCGTCACTTCTTTCACTCGTCATGGCATCCATGATCATCACCCTCAATGAGGCTTCTACTTGCAGCTTATTCTAGCATCCTTTCTACGACAATGGTCTCCACACATTGTTGCCTTGGTGTCAAGACGATTTCTACATGTGTCACTAATTTCAAATGTCACAACCTCAAAGCCCATTGGTGGTTTATTCATCAACACATACTGCAATAGCAGTGTTGGATCTTCATCTTTGCAACCCCCCATGTTGAGTTTCTACTAGTAGATCATCAGTCATAATCAATAGACAACCAATATTCACCACCTGCTAAAGTCTGTTTAGCTTCACGGCCATCACCACGAAGAAATTAAATGGAAAAATATGCTGCTTAAGCATTTGCAAATGTTTGGTTCATGTGTCAATTAGAACAGTTGACAAAAAAATTATTGGTAATTCCTAAATTAGACAGATCTGTGAAAAAAAATTGATGCCCAGATCTGTCAGTTAGAACAATTTGACCTTAATTCCTACGCCATTGTTCTTTTAAGAGACATCAATTGAGTTGTTCATGTGATTCCCAGATACGCAACCACTTGCTTATCCCATCAATGGAGATCCATTTTTCGATTACGGAAAAAAAAAGGAACATGTTTCCCTCTGCGTCACTTTACTAATTATTGAAAAAGCAGCAATTAGGTTTGAGAAGTAATCCATACCAGAAGCGGCAGTGCCGGCGACGACAGCCTGCATGTACCTCTCAGGGAGCTCTCCGGCGGATCCGATAACTCCACCCTGGACGAGGGCGTCGGCTATGCCGGAGAGGACCACGGCACCGACAGTGACATCGTACGCTCCATAAAGACCCCTCATGCCCTTGACGTAGGCGGCATCCATGATCGGGACGACAAGGAGAGAGACGACGAAGAGAGCAAGGCCGGCGTTGATGCGTAGCGGGGCGCTAGACAAGTGGGCCCAACCGACGATGAGGAGGAGGAAGAGGAGGCATGTGAGCATGTAGGAAACCGAGAAGACGCGGTCGACGGGAGCGTCCGGGTAAAGGTAGGAGAAGTAGTCGACGGCGGTGATGAAGGCGTTCCACGGCAGGAGGAACCCCGCCCCCAGGATGAAGTATACCGTGTACGCCAATCGGAACGCGTCATTCGGTGCGGCCGCAGCAACCCCCTCCGCCGAGTACGCCGTCGGCGACTCCTCGTCGCCGGCCGCCTCCTCCAGGAGAAGTCCTGCCCTTTCGTCATTCCCTTCTCCGCCCATCCTCCCTCTCTCTCTCTCTCTCCGATGTCTTGGTAGACATCAAAATACAAAATTTGTAAGACCTCAACTTTCCATCGCCACCGTTGCTTCTCTATATCCATCTATCTCAAGCGTTCATCTTCTGTGTGCGGACCAGCAGCACAAATGGATAGTCCTAGAGTTCCCCAATTAACGTACCACAAAGTACACCAATTCTGCGTGTCAAATATGAGGTATTAATGATTGATCTAAATTAATATAGTTTAATAGCCACGCTTAGCACGCTAATTTTTTATTATATATAATAATAATAATAATAATAATAATAAAAAATTATATCACAATCAGTTTAGACCACAAAAATATATTAAAAAATTATCACTTTAATGAAAACCTCTCCTCACCGAATCCTTTTTTGGAATTTGGGGAATTATCTTAGTTGACACGATGTGGATCTTTTCAATAATATCAGATGATTAATTTAATTTTATAATTTTTTATTAAATTAAATTAAAAAATCAATAATTTAAAAGTTTAATATTTCATGATTATATATTTTATTTAAAAATAATAATTTATAAAGGAATGTCTCGATGATAATTTAATATATTTTTGTTGTATCATAGTTTCGGAAGTAATTTGGATCACTTTTGTGATAATAAGTAAGATAATAAATAAGTAAGTCGAGTTAAAATTTATGATATTTAAATTCATTGTTGTTTAAATTTATTGGATAGATTATGATGTTTCTATCTCTCTCGCGGCAATAGAAATAGCTCTATTGTGTTTTTGGATCCTCTAAATAATAGATCCAAACCCGATAAGACCAAAAGTGAGAATGGGCTTTTAATTTTAGCCCATTTAATCCTGATAGAATTAGTTAATTCGAATCCATTTAATTTTTCTGTTTTTAAAATTATTTCAAAAGTCTAAATAATTTTTCAAAGATTTAAAATCAATTTCTTTAAATTTTTGGCATCAATAATCAGTCAATTGATTAGGGAAAAATGTCTCTTGGTCGAATAACATTAATTCTCTTATATTTTCTTTTATTATTCTCTTATTATTTCTGAAATTAAAACTCTCAATAGTTCCCTGATATTTTTATTTTCTTAAAAAAAATTATTCTCAATATTTTTCTGTAATTAATTACCCACACAAAAGCCCATATCGGCCCACACAACAGCCCAAATAGTCTGATCCAAGGATCAACTAATTAATCACAACTCTAATTAACTTTTTTGCACATCAAATACATAACCAAAAGCTAAGATTAATTTATAAACTAATATATTTTATTATTATTTAATTTAATTATAAAAATTTAAATTGATTTTAAGTTTTAGTAAAATAAAAGTTAAAACATCACGCCCCTATACTTCATTTTTTAAAATTAATTATAAAAAATGGGGTGTGAAAATTTTCATATCTATATTTAAAAATCAATAAACAAATGAAAATTGCACAATCTCCTCTACAACTCTTGTGTAGATTATCTAGTTTGGCACTATACTTCTAATGATAAATAGACCATATTTGTGTAATCATCATTATTAGATATTATTAAAAAAAACCTTTATTCTCTTCTAATTTACAATATTTGTACTCCCATTGAATGCTATAATTTAAATTCATGGAATTTTGTTAAATTAAAAAGAAAGAACAACCAGTTGTACTGGATTGGAAAAAAAGAAGAATTCTTGGAAAAAAGCTGCAAAAAAAAAAAAGATTCTAAATACACAAAGAATGCTTTACATCAAGTACTCTCAAAATACAGTGCTTTGCATGACAACAACATTATCATATGTACTTTTTATGATTTGATTCCATCCTTCAAACACAAGAACCCTCAACACTATTAATTAGTTTTAAACCCTCATTTGCTTTCCTAATTAATTAATTAATTATTCTTTACAAAATACCAACTCATTCAAGAAAAACTCAAAGCTCATTAATGTTGGAAATTAAGAACAATTAGTTAAATAATCAAAGGGCTACACATAGATTATTTAGCTTTTAATTACTAGTTGGAAAACTAATGATGGCTTGTTGGTCAAAGAATCTTTTGCTCCTAGTCAATATGAGCATCCAAGGGGTAGCTTTCTTAATTAGTTGGTGTTAGATTTTTTTCACTCATAGAAGTTATGAAAGTTGGCTCGCATGATTTGTGATTTCACTCTTTCTCTACGAGTTTTCGATGGTGTTATATTTTAGTCGATAATTGTGTTAATTGAAGTTGGACCCAACTTCATTGAGTGTGTGTATGTGTGCATTTTAATCCATATCATAGGCAATAGATTGAGCTCCACTCCACGGTCACTAGGTTAATTTTCTTTCGACTAAATTGCCTTCTTCATCATTGTGTAGCCCTAAACTTTGGTTAAAATTGAAAAGCAAAGCAACAAAGGCGTCAAAAAGTTGCGTCATTTCGGTGATAGTGTGAGACTACAAGAAGCTCCATTGACCGTGCGTGTGAAATATCATTGAACATTAACGATGCTCACAAAAGTCTAATCATCTAACATATGCCTAATAATTACCCCCCTAAAATAAAATATTAGAATACAAAGTGTACTTACACACACTCTAATCAACTAATGTAACCCTATCTTAAAGGCCGACAAGGAATCACATTACTTCATCCTCTTCATCTAAGGGCATCTCTTCGTCTAAGGGCATGTAGCCTTTGTGTAAAGATGATATTCCCAACTTAGAGAGGTATTATTGCAATCTTCTTCTTCTATATTAACTTTTTCATTTCCTTGTAAATTTTTATTAATTGTAGGCATAAATTTACTTGAGAAAACCATTCCATTAGGTCATGAGTGGACATGCTAGGGTTCTTTTAGAGATTTAGTCCAAGCACAATCAATCAATCTAAAAAGATAAATTTCAATTGAGAGAAAGAGTAGTCGTTAAAATAATTTAATTTGATGCTATGTTAAAATTTTATTAGACTAATTTTATATTAAAGATGTATTTTTTTGTATTTGGGTGATTTATGTAAGAGCATATATTTGCTATAATAAAAAAATTTGTTTTCTTTTGTGCATCTCATGAACATGTAAATATTCATTTATTGTCGCTAGTGTCTTATGATCTTGTACATAATTAACTTTGTTCTTGAACTTCAATTATTCATCTTTTTTTTCTTCCCTTTATCAAAAATAGTACAATTGTTAATTTATTTGAAATTTTAGTAAACAATCTTTTCAAAAAATAAAAAAAATGCAATCTCTTACTCTTTTGACCAACAAGAACCTTTTATGTTTCCTTTCTTATCATTCTTTAATTTTTCATAATCAAAGCATCTTTGGCGAGTTAATTTTGCTTATAATTCATTTTGTGGTTGTCTTTGAGATTACATATTCTTTTATTATTAAAGAAAAAAATCCAATTAAAAATTTTAAAATGACAACAAGTTTACTCCTTCAAAATAATCAACCACTTCGATTAATTTATACATCCTTTATTATAAATAGAAATAAAGTAATTTGTTTGAAATATGTAATCACTCAAAGATCAATTAAATAGTTACTTTTTAAGTAAGCAAATAATATTAATGCTTTTGTCAATTAACATAAATTGCAAATATTGATACTATATTAGTTACATGATAGAATTGTCTCCTATATGGTAATATAATTTTTTTTATTTTAAAAAATGAAGGGTAAAATATTATTTAGTTAACAAAGCATATAATTAACACTATATTTATGTTAGATCATGCCCAAATCATTTACCATGTTTTACAAAATATTTCCCAATTGAAATTTGCATCATGTAATGCAATCACAAATTTAAGGTTTATTTGCGTTATAAGTTTACAAAAGTGCATGATGATGGAGTATTTCGGTGCCATAGAATGTTAAACTAAATTAAATATTTCAAAATAAAATAAAATAATGTCATTATGTGAGTTGTAATTGGGAAGGAAAATTATTTCGAAACTAAAAAAAATAAAAATAAAATTGCCCTCGCCCTCTTATTCCTTTGAACCAACACGATGTATATATAAAAAATTAATGAATCAAATAGCATCAAATTTGAGATGATCAATTCAATTTTATAAAAAAAATTATCGACCGTTAAGATAAATCGAAAAACGCTCGCGACGAACAATTCAGAAATCCAACATCATGTAGTTGTATGTCTCATTTAGAAAAATTTTCCCTAGATTAACCAGAGGGCCTCTTTTGATGTACTAAAACTTTGAGTGTCGTAGTGAAATCTTTAGGAGTTATGATGTGTCGACTAGATTAATTGAGTGGTTTATTAGCATGCCACTATCTAAGAGAGTGATGACAAGAATCTAAGACCACGAGAGCCCTTACATTAAATATATACATAGTTAATAATAGTAATTTTAAAAATTATAATAATAGAAAGCAAAATTTAACATTAATGAAACACCAATAAGTTTGCACAGAGTTTAGGCTAAGGGTGGCCCTTCATTATGATATCTATCAATTATTTTAGTTTTATATTTTTTTTTATTGATATTGCTTTTAAAAAATTTAGAAGGATGGTTGTCTCAAGAATATATTGAGAAGAATGAAACATTAAGCATAAAGTGTGTATATGTTTTTTCCTTCTTAGGAACATGAATAGCAGCAGTATCATTTATTAAAAAATATATATATATAATTTTTTTTTAATAAATAATTTTTTTAATATAACCAAATTAATCATCCTCGGGCCATTACAAACCTTTTGATTTTGATTTTGTCAAAATAAAAATAACAAGAAGGCCAAATGTGTTGACAACAGCAACTTAAATTTTACTTGGAGAACAAACTGTGAAGAAAACACTGCTCAAGAACAGTGAGAAATTAAGCAGAGGACAAAGCAACTGATGGCCCTCTTTGTCGTTTAATTTTAGATTAATCTCAGCGGGAAATCTACTAAACAATCAACTGCTAATCCAACTACTGCTTCCGGTGCTCGAAGATCTCATGGCTTACCGTTAATTAGGAGAGAATGTTCATGGCGAAGACGTCGTCGTCGGCGAAGCTCACTAGGACGTCGCCGTCGTAGTACAGCTCCTCCTCGTCGTCCGTCGCCAGGGCCGCCCGCATCTGGCTCCACCACTCGCCGCCGACATTGCCGCCGCCGTCGCAAACTCCGAAGCTCTGGTTTATGCCAGAGCTAATGTAGCTGTTGGCCGCCGCCGCCATATCGGCCTCCATCTCCGCCTCCGTCTCGCCGTTCCTGGCGAAGCGGCCCCGCACGCGCGGCCGGCTGTCGGCGAGCGTCTTCCGGCACGCGTACTGGATTTGTGCCGAACGGATACGATTTAGGACTAAAGAGGGGAACGAGATCGATCGAGAAGGAATTTTTTATGTACGTACGGTGATCTTCTTGTGGAAGTTCCTTTGGTTGCGCTTGCTCCGGTACCGTTCGATCCTTTCCTTCCTCTCCTCGGCGCTGTACCTTCCGACTCTCCCCGGAGCGCCGCCGCCTTCTTGGCCGTAATTCTCCACCGAACCGTGCGTCCTCTGCCATCGAAATTCACGGACCAATATCGGAACTTGATCGTAGGAAACAATCCAAAATTGAATTTTTAGCAGGAAAGGTGGTGAGTTGCAGACCTGGAGGTCGCCGGTGCTGAGCACCCGCCTCACGGGGGCGGCGTGGAAGTCGAGGTAGTCGCCGGAGGATGACGGCGGGGAGGAGTAGGAAGGCGGCAGAGGCGGGTAGTGGTGGATGGGTGGATCCGGAGCGTAGTGGTGGAGGGGAAGCGACTGTGAACTGCTGCTGCGGTGGAGGTCGTAGTACTCAGCGGGTGGGAAAGAGGAGGGGAAGGGGAGGAGGCCGCCATTGGCCTCGTGGTAGAGCTCTGGAGGCGCGCCCGGCGAGCCGAAGGGCTGGTGGACGCTGCCGTCGAGGTCGTAGGAGGACGAGGAGAAGGAAAGGAACATCGCGGAGTTTGGTGATGGCGGCGCTTGTGGAGTTGAGCCGGGGACGTGGTGAGGGAGGAGGAGCTTGGCTTCTGCTTTTAATGGAGGTCGAAGAGAACGGTGTTGTCGGGGGCCCACTCGACTTTGACAAAGGAGAATGCTGCGTTGACCATGGGTGGGTCCCGCAGAAGAAGCTCAGTCGGCTGAGACCCTGTCGACCTACTGTGAGTGCTCACCCTTCCTCTGTTTTAAACACCTAGTCTAGTTGCTCATGCATCCACCCACTTTAGCTCGATTCGATTACAAGATTTATAAAATTAAGTAAATATTAAATTTGGGTGAAGTCATGAAAATTAATACTCTCTCACATGAGTTAGTTACTCCCTTTTAATAGTATAAATTTCATATTAATTCCAAAGTCAACTCAAATTTTTAACTAGGAGTTGACTTTTTAATATACTTGCATGCGTGTCTATTTGTGTATAAATGTTAAAAAATTCTAAATTAGAATATAGAAAAATTATTGTTTTTTGTATTTATAATAATAATAATAATGATAATTTTAAAAAATGATCAGTTGATGATGCGGATGAAATACTTAACGTGATAAGATCTATATCTCAAATGTCGTAGTTAGATTTGATTCCTAGATCATAAAATATATTGAGTCATTTTCCAATTAATCTCTTTCACCACAATAGATTCTATGAAGATAACACACAAGGTAGGGGAAAAGAAAAGGTTGTTGTTACCTAACAATTACTAATTATGCATGTGCACTAGGAATGTATATACGTGAGAATTTATTCTCGGATTCTTGATAATTTAAATTAGGAAAATTATCACTAATAAAGAGGATATAGATGATTTAATTATCGTTAAACAAGTTAAACGATTTCCAAATGTTAAAATGAATAATTACGTTGGGAAAGTTGGGAGAAGTTGGGAGAAGTTTCAAACGCCCAAAATTACGAGAATATTGAAAGATTTTTTATTTATTTTTGGCTAATTTTGATAGATGTTTGGCAGAATCCCAAAATTAATGAACCATCTCAAGAATCTTGCCTACGTGAAGGCTTTTGAATAGCAGTGTAATCTGTGGCAGAAGAAGAGAGGAAGTTCTTTGTTAACTCACTCACATTTCTGCAAAAGGGAAAAGGGTTTTCGGTCGTTTGATGCTTTGTCATGAATTTGGAATCATGAACAATTATAATCTATTGTTGCAAGAGCATTACATTTGTTGAAACAAGATTAGCTATATATATATATATATAATCTGATAGACTAATTACTATCGAAAGACACTTGAGAAAAAAAAGCAAGAGCAATTTGCTTGGAGTAGGCAAGGGACGAGCAGATTATTCCTCCTCCTAAAGCAGAATCTAACCCCTCAACAAATGAACAAAAGCACGATCCCACATCGACAGTGGACATAGCTCGATCGACACCAAAAATTGCTCCCTTATCAGAAAGTCAACTCCCCAACGCAGTCTTGATAAGACAAGACTGCTTTAGTCAACTCACCCGACGACTCAAGGAGGGTGCGAAAATTCCCACACGATCTTCTTCACTCACCTATCGAGAAACATCCCCCACCGTGGGGGCCAATCCTTCACCTGTTGCCCTCAGCTGCACTGCAATAATAAACAACTTTTGATCAAACACACACTATTGCACTAGCATCCTCCACTAGGAATACCCATTCCTTTCCATTCAAACCAAGCTCTAATCCGATCGAATCAACCGAACCGAACTAACAAGTTGATTTAGAAGAACATGGACAACACTATTCAGCAGCTCAGGCTGGTAATACTGTTGTGATAGGTGCAGTGAAGTATTATATATCCTACTGTTGGCTTTACCATCCCTACTGTTGATTAGCCACTAGAAGTGTTAGATAAATGAAGACAATGACTCATAATCAACTCCTGACTAGCTACAATATATATACCAAAGATCATAAGAACAAAAAGTTGGAAGTCTCATGAGAGAACATGCATGCCACCTTTTGACTCTAGAGCACTAACAGATATATATATATAGTCCAGTTTAGTGCCCTCCAATGATGGGGGATTCCTACTTTGCGAGAAGGTGATCGTATCATGGGTTCTGCTGTTCCTTTCCCCTATTCGATACCAAAAGATCACCTACATTTTTCAGACATGGTAATTAATCACAACTTCATATTCACATATATATATTCTACAACAAATAACAGGTGAGAGTTGAAGCACACACTGCAGGAGATCATGACGTAGACCCACATGATCAAGACAATGTAGTGCAGATTATTCGGTCACACCAGTACTGGGCCACTTAATTTAAAGCAGTGTATATATATTGCTTTCCTGGCTTTATAGCACATCAGAGGCATGCACTCAAGTCGCATTTGACTAAGTTTATATGGACCTATTTTACATTTCCCATGAAGAGAGAAGAGATCATTTCACCTAAGGTACCATATCAAACAACCTAAACACTCTTTTAAATTAGCTCCATATTCAAGGATACGTGGAAGAATTAATCAGTAGAATTTAGGTCAATCGATAACACAATCGCCGTATATTCCATGCGTGCATGATAGATATATACGCAAGGACCACACCTCACAGAAGAGTTAGTATCTACAACAAACCAACTTTAAGTGGTCGTAGCCAATTCAACGTGAGAAAATCCATGCGCACCCAGGGATATCGCAGCTTGCAGATATCTGGAATCATTGGAACTCACAAAGTGATGTTGAAGTTGCAAATGCATAACATGTGCATCATTTAGGCAATTAGGGCGATAAACGAGTCAAGTCGAGTCTAATTTTATAATGTTCAAATTTATTTAATAAGATAATCAAATTAAATCAAGCCGAATCTATAAAGAATTAAGTCGTTGACATGATTATTCAAGCTTGACTTGACTTCTTTTTTATGACCTTGAGCTTAGTTCAAGTTTGACTTGAGCTTGGTTCATTTAGATATTATCGAACTTTTAATTCAAGTTTGTTTGATTATCTAAAATTTTTATATTTTAAATTTGTTTAGTTGGTTATTAAGCTTGATTATTGAGCTTGATAATATAAATTTATTTATTCATTTTGAAACTTTATTTATTTATTTATCATATTGATAAAAAATTTATTGAGGAATATTATTCACGAACGTTGTTTTTGAACATGTTCATGAATATTAACGAGCTGAATACATGTATTTAAATTTATTTGTTTAATTTAACGAGTTATTTAAGTTTGTTCATTTAATTAATTTTATTTATATTCAACGAACCTAAATAAATTTTTACCAAATTGAATATCAAATTTATTCACAAATATTTACTCCATTAAGGCTCCGATCTCCTCTCTGATCAAGGGTCGAATTTCTCCGCTAAAACACAGGTCTTCCCCCGATCGGGCGTCAAGTTACTATAAAACTTATAGTTGTCCTGCTTAAAGCTCAGCATGGTCCATCGATCGGACATGAGATAACCCTGCTATCCTCGAGCTGACCTATGAGGACGCTCGGAACCCAAGCCTAAGTGAGACGATCCCAACCCCCCATCCTTAGACGGAGTAAATCGCTAATTCGTGACAAACACAAATAATGGGAAGAGAACCCAAAATACTATTTTATTAAAACTTAAGGCTCGCTCGGGCAATACAACACTTTTAAAATTAAGACAAGAGCTCGGTCGGGCATTACAAAAAAAAACAACAAATGAGAAAGACAGGCGCAAAAAGATATTCCATTAATATTTAAGGCTCGCTCGGACAATACAGGACTCTTATGTTCTAGACAAAAGCCTGGTCGGGCAGTATAAGGAGAAAACCCTACACGAACTCGCCCAGGGCGTCGTCCGGAACACTATCGATGATCTTCGCGAAGTCCACGGCGTCCGGAGGAAGAGTGACAGTTAAGTGGTCGACCTCCCGCAGCTGTTGTACTGCGCCTCAGGCCCTGAACTCAAACATTTGCATGATCTTCGGGCTGAACTGACTCTGAAATTTAGGAGAGTTCAAGTATTGAACCCTCCCGGTCGACCAGCGCTCCTTCTCAGTGGCCTGGTGATGA
>JBBUKS010000100.1:14899634-14930945 GCA_038050645.1 Hedychium gardnerianum | reverse complement strand
GCAGCTGCGGCGGCAGGCAGGCGGCAGGGGCGGCGAGCAGCTGCGGCGGCAGGCAGGTGGCAGGCAGCGGCAACGGCGGCGAGCAGCTGCAGGCGCAGGGCGGTGCCGGAGTCGAACGGGGCGGTGCTGCGCGAGCGAGGAAAATTTTTCCTGCGCGAGCGAGAAGCAGAAGACGATCTTTTTTTTTTTTTTTTGTTAATTTTGGATTTTAATTAAACTTTAGTAAATTAAATTAATTAATTTCTAATTATAATTTAAAAAAATTAAATAGAGTTAATCTAAAGCCCAATAAAATTATCTAAAAAAATCTAAAATAATAAAAAAAAATTGAAATATTATTCAATTTTATTGATTTATATATATCACTATTGATAATAATAATAATAATATTATTATATATATATATTGAGATTGAACCAAGGGTAATACGGTAAAATATTACACTAGGTTATACACTAAAACCTCCAAACAAACAAGATTTTATTTCATTACTTAAATTGAACCAAACAACATTAGGTTATATTTTATTCCCCATAACCTTGGTTATATGATTACCTGGTAATCATATAACCAAGGTTTTATATGATAACTTAAACCAAACACACTCTTAGTATAATTCACAAACTGTTCAACTTCAGCAATAAAATCATCTTTGATTAATCCATTTTCTAATCGATTGTACATCCAAGCTTTATTCATATACATTGTTACCTAATGAGCAACTAGAGATGAGCTACCGGAGATGAACACAATATGCAGAATACTACAAAATACCAAAAAAATTATCAATAATGTATCACAAATAATCACAACAAATTTAGAGAACTTGAGCTTGTGGTAGCCCGAGTTGGTAGCCGCAAGCTTGCGGTCGGCCAAGTTTGCAACTGGACCAAGCAGCCGGCCAGCCACGGACCAAACTCATCGACCAAACTCGCGGCCGATTTTGCAACCAGACCAAGTTTGCATCCGGACCAAGCGGCCGACCAAACTCGCGGCCGTGAGCAGGCGGCCGACCGACCAAACTTGTGGTTGTGAGCAGGCAGTCGATCGACCAAACTCGTGACCGCGAGCAGGCGGTCGCTCGGCCACACTCGCAGTTGCGAGCAGGTGGCCGACCGGCAGCACTCGCTGCCTCGAGTAGGTGACCGGCCGATAGCACTAGCGGTCGTGAGCAGGTGGCCGGCCGGCCACAATCGTCGCCGGGAGCAGGTGACCAGCCGGCCACACTTGCGGCCGCAAGCATGCTACCGGCCGCGAGCAGGCGACCGACCGACATCACTCGCGATCGTGAGCAGGCGGTCGGTCGGCCACACTCGCGCCCGCAAGAAGTCGGCCGGCCACCCATAGTTGCGGCCGCGATCAGGCAGCCAGCCGACCACACTCGTGCTTGCAAGCAGCCAGCCGGCTAGAGAGAGGGGAGAGAGAGCTTACCAGAGGTTCACCGCCGAAGGTGCGTCAGAGTCGTCGATTGCAGCCGGAGAAGGAGAAGGAAGCGCGTAGAAAAATTAGGGTTGTGCCCTCATTTTGACCCGACTTTACCGATGGAATAGTTATTCCGTTGGGATATACCGACGGAATAGTTATTCCGTTGGGATATACCGATAGAATAACTATTCCATCGGTAAAGTCTAGTCAAAATTAGGGCACAACCCCCGGCTGCGATCGACTCCTATCCCGACGGAATATGTATTCTGTCGGTAGTAGAGCCCCGATTAAACTTATAAATTTTACCATGCTGATTGAAAATTCGAAATTCCCAACGGAACAATGTTTCCGTCGAGGATCTCCAACGGAAAAATATTCCATCGATAAGTCCGTCGGTATTATTGGGTTTTCTTGTTGTGGGGTTTCGCCGATCCTGAAAAGAAAAGGAGAGTCAGAGGGTTAGAGGGGAGGTCGGGGGTATCTGACACAGCCACTCCGACGCTCAAGTCGGTGAACGAAGAGGAAAAGGTGGTCAGACAGTGAAACAATAGTTGAATGTTTGAGCATACCTAAGTCTGTGTGAACAGACTCACTTATATATCTCCTTGGGGACAATATTCTTCTCATTAATGAAGCATATTTCCCCAGTAAGGGGTGTCTGTTGTGATAAGGGAGGCACTCATACTATCAGAGTATCATAACCGTACTGCTATCATTCCTCGCACATTGAGTATTTATGAGTTACTAGTAGGTCTATGTTATGTCAATCTCATAGTCCTGCCTATTTTGATAGTCATGATTGGAGTGGTGGTTGGAGATTTATCTGAGCGGGAGAATCTGTGGTTGATAGATTGGTGTCGCTCACTCGAGTATCTGTTGGCTTACTGGAACCAGCCGATCGAGGTATGGCGCTTTTCAATCGGGTGATTTCTCTGAGCGAGTTTCTTCGAATGGATTCCTTCGATCGGGTTTATCTAAACAGATTCCCCCGAGCGGGTGAGGACGCCCTTGGTTGAGTGCTTTTGTCCTATTGATTATGTTGACTTTTATCCCAACGCTTGACCGGGGACTTCCACATAAACTTTTCATGTGAGTCCCAATATCCCTTATATCACAAGTCTCCCCTTCAAGTCTTGTCGAAGGAGGCTAATGTCCGACTGACCTTACTAACATTTTGAATTGTGCCTTCTCTCGGTCGGGCATACTGACAGTTCATGTCCGCGATTGGATGGAATGTTAAGGATGACGTAGATGAATAAAGTTCGATATCTTCCTTGGGAACTCGTGATGCAGGTTCATTAATATCCGGGATATGCATGATGGCATATCGAGATGATGCCTCACCCGTCGTGTTGATCAGTAATGTCAATCGATCCACATTTGACATGTGGCACAACCACTCCGGGGTTGCCAACTCATTGAGACTGTTGAGATTCTAGCGGTTTAGGGATCGGATCGGACGGTTCTAATTTCATCCCGCCTTTTTTATTTCTTATATCTGATGGCCATGATCTCTTATTTGGGGCTTTATTAGGGTTGGTCACAAAAAACTTCACTCCTTCTTCTGTCTCTCTCGTCGTTGCCCTCTTTTCGATTTTCTTTCGTTCTCGCTGCTTCCGCCGTTGTCTCCGCTATTCTCCTCATCTTCTTCAACCTCGTTCTCTTGTTGTAAGTTCCTCTTTTGTGCTTCAACCCTCTCTCTCCTTTCGAGTCTTTAGCCATCTTCCTTAGGGTTCGTAGGCATAAGTATGACTACTGGGGCTATTTCTGGCCTATGGTACAACTCCATGAGGTCGAATTTCACCACCGAGGACTTAGAAGTGGTGATGGTCCAATATGAAATCCCGATTGAGTATAGACTTACCATCCCTAGCTCTATTGACCAACCTCATAACCCTCCACCTCGGTGTGTAACTTTCTTCTTTGGCCAGTTCAAAGGGTCTTCAGTTCCCTCTCCCAACTTTTTTCACTGCTCTCTCCCAATATTTCTGCATCCCCCTCCAACAATTTGACTCTAATGCTTTTCGCAAGATCTACAGGTCCATCATTATTTTTCATTTGTATCATATTTCACTCTATCCCTTGAGTTTTTTAATTATTTTTTCTACCCAAAGAAGATGGAGCCCGGGGTTTTCTTTTTCTAGCCCCGAATGGGGAGCTGCTTCTTGGATGAGATGTCGACCTCTCATAAGGGGTGGAAGTCCAAGTACGTATTTATGAAGCCCTCGACTCCTTTCTTGTGGCCGACCGAGTGACAGATAGAAATGCCAAAGGCTCCAGCCCTGGGCAATTACAAAACGAAAGTGGCATATCTGAGGGCTACAGACATCCTGTCTGACCTAAGATTTGACGTCAAGAAGCTTATCGATGAAGGGCTTCTTCATTTGTTTGGGCTCAGCCCCATCGAAACGAAGCTGCAATTTTCCTTTAGTAAGACTTTACTTTTTCTTTATATGATTTCTAACTGAGGACTTTCCTTTTTTTGCAGCTCAAATGATGTAGAGGGCTTCAGTCAGCCCTGAAGCTAGCCAATGTCGAGCTGGAAGAACGGGCTGCCGAGTTGACTAGAGAAGAGATGATCGACTCTTTCAATGATGTGACAGCTCATATGGACGAGTTGTCACCATCCCACCCCTCGATGGCGTTGGTGCACGTTTCTTCAAGAGAGCCTACACCTCAGCCAACAAGAAAAAGGCACTGACCAACCGGTTCGCAGACTGCTGGGCGGACTTCTGAAGGCTCCTGGACGATCTACAACCCTAGGTGCTAGTTCATCGAGGGTAGTCCCTTCGCCCCTCCACCCTTCACCAATCATTTCACTAGATGAGGATCCGGTGGAAGAGGTGGGTATTTCAATTGAAGATGAGAGTGTCTGAGTGGGTGAGTCTGCCCTCCCTTCTCAACCAGAGTTGGTGCCTCCTCCGGCCATGATCCCACCCAGTAGAGAAGGTCTCAGTCAACCGACCGAGGAGGCCACAATTAAGCTAACTAGTCGAGCGGCGAGGGACTAGACATTTTTGAGTAGGGAATGTCAAGGTAAATCCACCAACCGTCTGATAAACTCTTTTATCTCCGACTTGACGGGGGTAAGGAATTGAATCGTGTGACTTAAGTGTTTGCCTTAAAGTAGCTGATGTGAGTTTCATTGCAGGTCTTGGTTGAGGAAATGACGATGATCTTCAGAGCTGATGATCTCCTTCGTCGATATCACTCTCAATAGACCCTCATACATGAGTTGAAGGCTCAGCAAGCCCCTCCAACCATAAAGGTGGTAGAACTGAAGGAGGTAGTAGAGAAGTTGCGCTCCGAAGCTCCACTTAAGATGGGGCAACTGGAGCAATTGGGAGCGGCCAAGGCAAAGATTGAATCCTGGTAAAAAATGTAGACAAAACAAATCACCGAGCTCTAGGAGGCCCTCAAAAAGGCCAAGTCTCACGCGTCTTCGGAGAAGCAAAAGGAGGAGACCCAAACTAAAATGAAGGCGCGAACCAAGGAGTGGAAAGAGAAAGAAAAGGGCCTTCAAGCCGAGCTGACTGGGAAAACTACCGAGCTGGTAGCCAAAGAAGTACCCTTGGAGGCTTTAAGGGTCGAGTTGGCTACTGAGAAAGCCAAGGACAAAAGCTACCGATCAGGCGAGGGGGAGCGTTGGACGACCAAGAAGGCCGAATATTTGGGATCTCAAGAATTTTATGATCAACTCAGTCCCCAGACAATAAAAATGTTTAAGTTTGGAGTCGAGGGGGTGATCAAATAGCTACGTAAACCGAGAAATTTAATAGTTGATCTTCCTCCTAACTTCATCAAGCTGGATAAGATCATTGACAGCATCCCTCCAGACGCTTTTGAAGATTTTGTATAGCTGCCTTATGAATGTTTTATAATCTTTTGATCTAGAATGCAACATCTTTTTGTCGCCCAGTCTTTTTTATATTCGTGGCATCGTATTTTTTAATTTCCTTTGAAAAAATACGAGTAACTTGAGTAACGTTCGACCGGTGAAAATCCAAAATAAACTTTACCTGATTGCCTTGGGCTAATCCCACGATAAGGAGGCATCCGTTCAGGGGGAAGGTCTGGTTTCAATCTGCGATTAACGGATATGTATGAGCCCTCTCGAGGGTAAGGTTTAACTTAGCGATGAAGTTCACTCAACCCCACTTGGGGGAGGTTGAGCTCCGATCAAAACAATATGCTAGTCTCAGACCGATGGAGATGGCTGGACCTTGAATGAGGGTGGTTTGCACTTTAACGGAGGGTCTTGACCTCGGATTAAGGAGGAGATCAGTGTTTTAATGAAGAGATTCGACCCCGGATCAAGGGGAGATCGACGCTTTAATGGAGAGCTTCAATCCCAGATCAGGGGGAGATTGACGCTTTAACGAAGATCCTCGTCAGGGGGAGATCGACGCTTTAATAGGGATTGACCTCGAATCATGGGGAGATCGGTGCTTTAATGGAGAGCCTCGACCCCGAATCAGGAGGAGATCGACGCTTTAATGGAGACCTCGACCCCGGATCAGGGGGAGATCGGCGCTTCAAGGTCGTATCCAAGAGATGACCCGTTTATTGTAAGTTTGACTCATCCTCTTACGATAAGTCATTAGCTTAGCGGTAGTTTTCTCTCTTATTTCTATGACAAGGTCCAACTCTAAGGATCGCTGCTCGATGTTGTCCTCACCATACGTGCTTCGTCGAGTAGATTCTTCCCCAACTTCTACTGGGACAACAGCTTCTCCCCCATAAACAAGGTGAAAAGGTGTCAGGCCAATGCTCTCCCTTGGTGTCTTTCGATATGCCAAAAGGATACTAGGCAATTCCTCCACCCAACTTTCCTTCACATGATCCAACTTGATCTTGAGCCCTCGTACAATCTCTCGGTTGACCACTTCTGTCTGCCTCTTTGCTTTGTGGATAGGCAACATAAGTAAAGGTCTATTGAATATCGTATCCTTCACACCGTCTCCGGAATTTTCACCCTTGAAACTGTCGCCCATTGTCATATATCATCTTGTGCGGTATGCCAAATCGATAGATGATATTTTGCCACAAGAATTTCATGATAACATCTTCAGTTATCCGAGCGAGGGCTTCTGCTTCTACCCACTTAGAAAAATAATCGACGATCACCAAGAGGAACTTCTTTTATTGTGGTCCGGTCAAGAATGGTCCTACTTTGTCTATCCCCCACTGGTCAAATGGATATGAGACGATCGACGTCTTCGGTTGTTAGGTCAGGTGATGTGGTAAATTTTGATGCTTTTAGCAAGGAATACATCCGACCACAAATTTTATCGTGTCAGCCTGTAAAGTTGACCAAAAATACCCAACTAATAAAACTTTCTTGGCGAGCGTCTGATCTCCCACATGATTCCCTCATATGCCTTCATGAATTTTCTACATGACATAATAAATGTCATTAGGGCCCAAAATTTTTAGAAGAGGTCCGGAAAAATCTTACTTTTATAGGAGGTAGTCTATTAAGGTGAACTAGGATGCGTGCCTTCTCAGAAGTCTGGCTTGTTTAACATTCAAAGGCATGGTTCCGAGTTGGAGATAGGATATAAACAGTGTCCTCCAGTCAGCTATCATGTCTTCGCTCTGCAAATAGTCAATCTAGGAGATGAACAAGTTTTGGAAAACGGGTTCATTCAACATCCATGTAGCCAAGGAGCTGGTCATCTTGGCCACTTCATCTGCTTTCAGATTGTCTGTTTGGGGTATTTTCTGAATGACTACCTCTTGGAAGTTTGATTTCAATCGATCAAAGGCCTCGACATACTTCTTCAGGTGATCATTTTTTATCTCAAAGCTCTCATCCAACTGTCGAGCGACTAATTGGGAGTCTGAGTGGAGAATAATTTGAGTGGCTCCGACCTGCTTAGCTGCGTGCAGACCGACCAGCAAGGCTTCATACTTTGCTCCGTTGTTGGAAGCTCAAAAACTGAGCCAAATAGATAGTTGGAGTATATCCTCTCATGGTGAGATCAGCAAGATTCCTACTCCACTACCTTGGTTGTTGGCCGAGCTGTCCACGTAAATCTTTCAGGTTCCTCTTGAATCCGAGCTTGATGTCTCTGTCATGAAATTTGCTAGGGTTTGGGCCTTAATAGCGGTTTGGGGCTGATATTAGATGTCATACTCGCTCAACTTAGTCATCCACTTTATCAATCTTTTGGAAGCCTCAGGATTCGTCAACCCATGTCCCAATGTGCTATTTATTAGGACGGTGATCAAGTGAGAGAGGAAATATGGTATCAGTCGGCGGGCTATCAAAGTCAACCTCGGTGCTAATTTCTACAAGGGAGGTGTATCTGCATCCTTGAGTAGATGGCTGGTGAAATAAACAGGATATTGCGTATTACCTTCTTCCTGTAATAACGTTGATCCAATTGCTCTTTCACCCGCGGACAGGTACAACCACAGTCGTTCGCCCATTATTGGCTTGGAGAGAAGCGAAAGCTAGGATAGATACTCTTTGAGCTTCACAAAGGCTTGGTTACAACCTTCATTCCACTCGAACTTGGAGGCTTTACGCAACACCTTGAAGAATGGCAGACTCCAGCCAGTCGATCGAGAGATGAACCAAGAGAGAGTTGTAATGCGACCGACCAGGCTTTGTGCTTCCTTGAGATTGTGAGGAGTAGACATGTCTTGCAGCGCTTGAACTTTCTCTGGGTTCACTTCAATTCCTCTCTCGGTGACCACATAGTCGAGGAAGCGACCGCTCTTGACGCTAAAGAGGCATTTGCCGGGGTTCAGTTTGAGCCCATATTGCCTCAATGTTCTGCAAGTTTCTTCAATGTTGGAGATTAGGTCATCCGCTCTTCCGGTTTTGATCTAGATGTCATCGACGTAAACTTTAATATTCCTGCCGATCTGGTGCTTAAACACCTGATCCATCAACTGTTGGTATGTTGTCCCTGTATTCTTTAGTCCGAACGACATAACATTATAACAAAAAGTTCTGCCAGAAGTGACAAAACTAACCTTTTCTTAGTCCTTTGAGGCCAAAGGAATCTGATGATAGCCTTAATAGACATCCAACATATATATGAACTCGCACCCAAAAATCGAGTCCACCAATTAGTCGATACATGACAACGAGTAATAATCCTTTGGGCAAGCTCTGTTCAAATCTCAAAAGTCTATACATACCCGCCATTTGCCGTCAGGTTTTGGCACCAAAATAATGTTAGCTAGCCAGGTCGAGAACTGTACCTCCCGAATATGCCCCGCCTCAAGGAGTTTGGTGACTTCCGCCTGAATTATCTTGTCTTGATTCAGTCCAAAGTGTCTTTTCTTTTGTTTGACTGGTTGCGCCTCGTGGAGGACGTTGAGTTTTTGCACCATTATGGCCGATGATACACCTTTAACTTCTTGTGTCGATCAGATGAAGACGTCATGATAATTGGCCATATACGCAACTAGTCATTCCTTGAGCTCAAGCGGCAGATCGGTAGCGATGCGGGTGGTGTCATTAGGGTGCTTGGGGTGGATATGGATTTCCTCCTCCAGTCGGGGAACACACTCATCTTGTACCATGTTGACTTGGTTTCTACCGTCCTACGAACTCTTCGGGAATTAGTTCGGATGATATCAACATAGCATCTCTACATGGCTGATTCATCACCCTTAACTTTCCCTATTATATCACTAACGGGGAACTTCATCTTTTGATGATATGTGGAAACTATGTCTTGAAAAGCATTCAATGTTAGTCTCTCCAAAGTGACATTGTATGTTGATTCAGTGTCTACCACTAGAAAGGGGGTTCACCTAGTTCTTTCTTGAGGTTCCTCACCGAGGGTGAGAGATAAGGTAATTTGTCCGAGCGGCTAGACTTGGTGCCCCGTGAATCCGAAGAGTGGGTGGCCATTGGTTGAAGCTCTTCCTCATCAACTTACATTCGATCCCAGACCTTTTTAAAGATGACATTGATAGAGTTGCCAGTGTCCACAAAAACCCGCTTTACGTCATAATTGGCTATGAGGGCCTGAATCACCAAGGCGTCCTCGTGAGGTACCTCAACCCCTTCGAGGTCCTGGGACCCAAAACTTATTGAAAGACCTCTTCTTTGGCCGATGCTAACACCGCAGATTTCTAGTTGGCAGCTGTGGGCCTTGCAGGCCCTATGGGATTCCCCGTCCATGGGCCCCTCAGATATCATGCTGACAGTTCCCTGTACGAGGGCTTTTCCCTTATCTTTCGCTCGATCGGACTCCTATCGAGGGGGGACTCCTAGGGCTCCTTAGAGGGCGTTCGGATAAGCTTTTCCCACCAATGGTAGTCATCTCGATGGGCGGGTCAAGGAGGGGTATGTCTTCGATCTGGTGAATTCCGCTCGGCCATCTACCTCTGATCTGATGAATGCCGCTCGGTCACCTACTTCTCTCTAGCGTATTGATAGAAATCTTTTGTTGTGTGCCCTCCACTCTGATGATACGTACAAAAATGATCCATCACCTTGGGGAACCATCTTTTGGGCCCTGGAGCTCGAAAGGCCTCTATGGTATGGACTACGTTTGCTCGGGCCGACGGGCAATGCATGCCCGGTCGGATATCATTATGCCTCAGTGGAGGCGGCGGAGCCTTGTGCTCGGGATAAGCATTAGATGTAGTAAGGGCATTCGTCTCTTTTTTTTCTAGAGAGCTGGGTCTTCTCCATGTTGACGTATTTGAGTGCTCGACTTTTCAAGCTATCAAAGTCGAGCGGGTTTTTTTTACCAACGAGCGAAAAAATCTGCTTCTACCATCCCTTGTGAGAACGAACTCACCAAAATCTCGAGGGTGGCTGACGACACATCCATAGCCACCCTGTTGAACCACTAGAGGTAATCTCTTAAGGATTCTTTAGGTTTCTGTTTCAGGAAAAATAGGTCCAGCGTGGTCTTGAGATATCTCTTGTTGCTAGCGAAATAGTGTATGAATGCGGTCTTGAATTCCTCGAATGAGTGAATAGAAAAAGTTGGGAGTTGACTGAACCACCTTTGCGTTGGGCTTGAGAGGATCGTCGAGAAGACCCAGCATTAAACTCTGTTGGTGTACTGGTGCAACATGGAGACATTTTCAAATTGACATAAGTGATCTTCGAGGTCGCCCGACCCATTGTATTTGCGATATGTGCCGGTCGGAAATGCTTCGACAGCGGATCTTCCAGTATGCTTACTGAAAAAGGAAGACCCTTGGGGTCTCCTGACCCACTGAGAATCAATCCCTTACCCTTATCGACCCCTGGTATCTTGACTCGTCTGGCCGAAGACTCCTTGAACTGTTCTGACCTGAGTGAGACTCTACCCGGGGTTTTGATGAAAGCTTGCGACATCTCGATCAGGTCCGTTGGGTTCTGCCGAGGGGCTGGTGGCACTTTACCTGACATGGCGGGCATCCTCAGAGGAGGATTCACAGGCTGCTGCAGTTGCCACATGGTCTACAGTTGTTGTTGTCATACTTCTTGTTGCTAACGTAACGCCCCTTGTACCGTAGTTGCCACTATCTTGTAGAGGTTGCTCTAAGACATGGTGATTATCGGTCTTCCAATGTCATCCATTGTGGTATTCAAATCATGTTCCCACAAACGATACCAATTTATTCCTACGTTGGGATCTTTGAAGGATGAACCATCGGTGAGCTGGAAGACAAATTGATCGGGTCTTCAAATGCTAACAGATGGCACGAAGAACGTCGAGAGAATTTCACCGATCTTGAAAAGAAAAGGAGAGTTGGAGGGTTAAAGGGGAGGCCGAGAGTATCCGACGCAACCACTTCGACGCTCAAGTCAGTGAACAGAGAGGAAAAGGTGGCCAGACAATGAAACAATAGTTGAATGTTTGAGCATACCTCAGTGTGTGTGAACAGACTCACTTATATATCTCTTTGGGGTGGTACTCTTCTCATTAATGAAGCATGTTGCCCTAGTAAGGGATATTTGTTATGATAAGGGAGACACTCGTACTGTCAAAGTGTCATAACCGTATTACTGTCATTCCTCGCATGTTGAATATTTATGAGTTACTAGTAGGTCTATGTTATGCCAATCTCATAGCTCTGCCTATTCTGATAGTCATGATGGGAGTGATGGTTGGAGATTTATCCGAGCGGGAGAATCTGTGGTTGATAGGTTAGGGTCGCCCACTCGGGTATCTGTTGACTTACCAGAGCCAACCAATCGGGGTATGGTGTGTTCCGACCGGGTAATTTCTCTAAGCGGGTTTCTCCGAACGGATTCCTAATTCGATTCGGATTTATCCAAACAGATTCCCCCGAGCGAGTGAGAGAGCCCTTGGTTGGGTGCTTTTGTTTTGTTAATTATGTTGACTTTTATCCCAGCGCTTGACCGAGGACTTCCACGTAGACTTTTTAGATGGGTCCCAATATCTCTCATATCAACTAGCATTGATGTTATGAACAAATGCATAGGGAGAGACTTTCTCACACACATGGGTGCGCAGGGGGTATAAATTCAGGGCCCGAATTTGTACTAAATCATATTGCCTCGTGTGTGAGCACGACTTACATGCATCGAATGTCGAATCGATCGGGTCAAAAATTTGGCCAAATGGAACAACTACATTAATCGATGATTAATTAGAATATATAACCGCCGATTTAAAACGGTCACATAGTCAATAATGAATGATTATTATTCAATCATTTAATATTGTTTCAATTATTCAATGTTGAGATGATCTACTTAGATTATTCAATAGATAAGACTGAGTTTAATTTTATATAATTTCAATTTAGTTAATTCCTCTATACATTTTGTTAATTATTACTCAATCAAAAATATTTTATTCACTTAATGCTTCCATTCAATTGACTACATAATCGATCGATATGCTCCAACCGATTAGACAACCCCTAGTCGATTTAATCCTAAATGGCCGTACCTTCACTTGGCTTACTACCCCCATAATCTTGTCAATAAACTATGACTTAGGACATCAATCCACTGGTCGAAGGATTCACAACTAAACCACTAGATAGCCTACTTCCAGCTGGCTAAATCCATCATGTACAACAATGTTACCGAAAAGAAATATCTAAATTACATTCACTTAAATAATCTCTCATGATTCTCACGACTCTAGGATTTCATCTCCCTCATTGTAAGTCATCAAGCAATCAAGTGCATTGAGCTCACTCCATTTCACACGATCACTTTATGCCATTGAGCCATCAATCCAAACCATTGAGCCATCAAATGCATTGAACTCCTCCATACCATTCAACCAACACTTTGCAACGTCAAGTCTTCCATTTAATGTACCATGTCCTAAAATCTTCAAGCTCTTTCAAGGCTCCACCACCTTGTTGTAGGTCATTGAATCATTGAACTAAGCACAATTCAATCTTATTGAGCCAAAAAACTCTATTAACTCCATATGAACTCTATATGCAATATTTAAATTCTCTACACACTTGATGCACATATCAGAAACATAAACAACAACATCTAATTTAAATCACATTGCCAATATATCAAAATAACGCGGTTGAATCATTAGAATACTTTTAGAATATATTTAAAATTTTAAAATAATTAAAATATCCTTTTATATTTCTCAATTTGTGTTACTTCATTTCTCAACTATTAATATCATTATTGTAATTGATGAAAACAAATTAAATGAGACATGTGGTGTTATATTATTGCTATACAATTAGGCCAATCAATGATATTGGAAAAGGCTTTAAAACTAAAATTAGGAGTATTTTGATAACTTTAAGGTTCCAAAATATATTTTAGAAATGAAATAATTTTTGGTGGTAAATGAAAATTTCCCTCAAAATGCTTTCCACTATTATGTTGTGAGTTAGTTGAGAGGTCATCAATGCACCTTTCATATTTTTTTTTTTTTGATAATTAGGATCTCCAACTCTTCAAACCATCAATGCACCATTCATGATCTCCAATAGAGAGGATTGGGACAAGGATACACTAGTGCTTTTCTCTATCTTATCCATCAATTCTCTAAGATGTGAGTGGACCATGCCAATGCCAAATCTACTAATTTCTAGGGAGCCCCATCCACTAATGCTCACCAAATCAATGCAACCTTTTCCTCCCTTTAGTATAAAGAAATTAATTCCATAGTTATCCTTTCCATAAGATTTATATCAATAGTAATGCTTAAAGTTTTAAGTTTTATTTTAGTCCATTGCCATGATGTATTTCGTCTCTCTCGATAAATAAACATTTAGTTTATTTAACAAAATCTTGAGATAGAATCTCAATGATATTGACCTATAGGCGGCAAAGGGTGAACCTTGCAAGAACTAGAGCATACACTTGATAGCTGAAGAGTAAAAACTAAACTCTCATCTCTAGAAGAGATTGAATGCAAATTGAAATGAAGTGGACTAACAGGTGAAACTTTAGGAAAAGGAGAAGAAATAATAATTTTTTTCCCACTCACCAACTTTTATTCTAAAGAGAAAAGTAATTTCATAGTATTTGATATTTTATAACAGTATAATTCAAAATCATTTATCCTTTATTACATAAAAATAATATATAATGTTTCAAATATATATCTCTTTGTTTCTCTACAATCTCTTGACTTTCTTATTACTTTCAATACATAAAATATAAAAAGTAAGGGCAATTCAAGTATTTTAATTTGATTCTTTTGAAAGTAAATGTATTAATTGAGTTTCTTAAAAATATTTTTAAAAAATAAAATAACTCTCTTTGTATTGTAGCAAAATGTTTGAGTAATAATACTATGAACTATTATGAAAATGTTTGAGTAGTCTTTGTCCATGATTAAATGTAAAATTAATGCTACATTTAACTTGAACCTAGGAATTTTCAGTGAATGTAGTGTGTACTTCAATCTTTAATAATCCAATGCTTAACAAATCCATATGATCATTTTCTTTTTCATATCCAAGAGAAAATACTTTCACATTTGGAACATTTAATGAGAACTATAGAGTTTAAACCATGCAACTATTTTTTTTATACCAGGTATTCATACCTTACAATTCGACTAATCCTGAGTAGACGGTTCGACCCCACATTCCGTCCATCAATTGAATCCAATAAGAGTAGTGGCTCATGACGTGGAGCCCCGTCTTAGGATGTAGGTTCATTAATGGATCTATGTCGTTACCATTAACCCTCAAAATTAACTTTGGCATGTAATAACTCGGTTACTCATTCGAAAGTGAAAGAGAAGTCGTGGCCCCTCTACGTAGAGCAAGAGTTATGATGAAGTAAAGCATGAAACAATGGTGGAAAGAAAAAGACATGAAGAAATTTTAAATGAAACGAATATCAAGTCGACTTTTGAGTATGTATAAATTGTATTCTAAATTTACTTAGTAGGTAAATCAAAAAAGAAGATCATCTTTATCTTTTTTCAGAATTAGTCAGGCAAAATCTAGATACCTGAATTAAAATAATAATAATAATAATAATGAAAAGATGGAAGAAGACCACCTACCAAAGCAACCGTATTAAACTTAATAAAATTAAAATGAGGTGATCATTCAGTGGTTGAATTTGTTAGAGGGTTGATTTTGGCTTTGTAGTTGATATAACAATTCAACATAAATCATTTTTCCGAAGCCCCACAATAATGGTAATGGTAATGATAATGGTAATGGATGTGGGGAGGAGACTTTGCTTGGAGAGTGGAAATCCTGATGGAAATTTTGACCTTTGCGTGGGCTATGTATCATCACATTCACATGGAAACTAAGGAACAAGACAAAAGTGTAGATCAGAATCAGAGATACCGAAAAGGATAGATGATTATGTTGTGGAGTGGAATGCAACCTAAGCAATAAGGCATTGATGTATCACAGAAGTCAATGCTTAGGGGGTTTGTATAGTTGTTGATGGTAAGTTAACATAATTACTATCCTTTTTATTTATAATATTTATATGATACAGAGTTATTCTAAAATTGAGATGATTAGCTATTGAGTTACACCTAGTTACTACTACTGATGTCCTTTCTTTAACCCACCCTACACAAGAAAATGCATGTTAAGCATTCATAGAGAAAGATGAGCTCCTTGTTTCGAAGGACAAGGGCATACAAGAGATGTTTCATCTCCTAAAGTGCAGGGGTGTTGAGGAGCCATGAGCAAGCCATCGACAAGCTCCAAATGTCTCTAATGTTGCACATAGCTCACCAGCCAAGGACCATGAATCTCCTATTGCAATAGCTATACGAAGAGCACACATACTAGGAGGAGATGTGTTACAAAGAGTGTTTGACACATGTTCAAGTCCAAGGGAGATACAACTCTAGGATGGCTAAAAGATATACCGAAGAGTTGAGGCTGTCCTAAGTAGATGTCCCTCAAGATAGAAAGGCGCTAGAGGAATAACAAAAGGCTTCTATATATGAAGGATCAAAAAGAGACATCTATGGTCGTGAAGTGACTATATGGTTGTAAAGTGAGTTAATGGGAAAAGTGTTGAGCAATAAAATTGTGAAGGTGAAAATATTGTAGTTACTAATTATTGTAGCCTCATATCTTTTTTAAAATACACAATGCCATGTGGATTCCAATTTAAACAATATAAACATACTTTAATTCAGAAAAGGTGAGATCTGTTATTCTAACGTTCCCTCATAACTGTCTCATATTATTAAAAGGGAGTAAATTAAGAAATTAAAATGGATCTTCATGTGAGAGGATATATCCATAACTTTTGTCTGGATTTGATTCTAACTTAAATTTGATAAATTTTTTATATGGTGATCAATTCGGTCTCGGGCATAAAAATAATAATATGGAGTGGAGGTGGTTGACATATTATTGAAACTCAATAATTTAAGATGGGTTAATGTTGTAGTTAGTGTTGTTATATTGTAGCCTCATATTTAATATGGATGTGGAGGTGGCTGACACATTATTGAAACTCAACCATTTAAAATGGGTTAATGTTGTAGTTAGTGTTGTTATATTGTAGTTACTAATTATTATAGCCTCATATTTAAGTAATAAAAATATACTTTAATTTTGCAAACAAAAAAAAGAAATGAAATTCGTCACCCTAGTGGCGGCCTTACAACTGTCTCATGCAATTAGGAGGGAATAAATTAGGAAATTGAAGCAAACCACTACATGGGAGGATATTTCTGTCGACTTCACTGGGAATTGACTCTTGTTCAATTCTGTAAACCTACCACATGATAATTAACTCAGCTATGCTTTGGGGCAAAAAAATCATACTTTAAGAAGAATATGGATGTGGAGGTGGCTGACACATTATTGAAACTCAATAATTTAAAATGAGTTAATGTTGGAGCAAAAGGTGAAGCTGTCACCTTAGCGTCTCCTTCAGGATGCCCCACACTCTTTGGATGGGGGTAAATCATGAGGGACATTTACCCTAGCACAATGACCCTTTGCATGGGGGAGGTGAGGCACCGAGTGAGATATTTTGCACCTGCTGGGAATTGACCCCAAGATCTATTGGAGTACCCACCAATGCAGGTACCAACTGTGCCAACTCGTGGGGGGCTAAAATGGATTAATGGTGTAGTTAGTGTTGTTGGTGCAATCGACCTCTAGTCAAGGTTGACCAAGTTCGGTGTAACTCGAGGTTGAGTTTCAATGTTTGATTAATATGTTAGTTAGTTTGCAAGAGAAAAGTCCAAGTGAGTCATAGTTAATCGGACACTTGGTGATCGGAAGTCTAACATAGAGTTGGCATGAGGAATAAAGTCCTGACAGGTCAAGGTTGACCGGATGCTGGGCAATGAGAAAGTCCTGATACGTCAAGGTTAACCAAATGTCAAGCAATGATGAAGTTCCAACAGGTCAAGGTTGACTGGATACTAAGCAATGAAAAGTATTGGTAGGTCAAGATTGATCGAATGTTGAGCAAAAAAAGTCCTAGTAAGTTGAGGCCAACCAGATACTAGGCAAGATAAGAATTCAACCTTGATAAAACTGAACCATTAGTATTAGTCGATTGATAGGGTATATCGATTGACCAATAGACTCTCAATCTCAAAATTGGGTTTTGATGTATTTTTTAGGGTTTGCTACTGTATATTATATTGTGCTATAATAATATGCTACGGTAACTATGCTACAGTAATCGTGGATAGTAATTTGCTATAGTAACAGTCGACTGATGGATTTAATCAATCAACTGATAACACTATAGCGGCAAACAAAAGCTTCAAAAATTGATTGAAAAACTCAGTTGATTATAATGGTTGACTGATGAAGTGTATCAATATAATCGATTAATGTCATTGTTTGGGGATTCGACTGATTAGATAATAGTTAACTGATGATAATGATCAGTCAATTGATGCTGAGATGGATGGAGTCGTTGGGCTGACAGGTGGATCAATCGATTAATGGGTAAGATCAATCGACTGATAGGCGAAAATCAGCCTCGATCTAAAGGCTATAAAAGAAGGGTTTTGAGGAGATTTCTAGTGTCTATTCTTGAGAGGTTGGAGGCAAACTGCTGCTGTATTTCTTACCATCAAGAGGTAATTCAAAATGACAAAAGAGTAAGCAAAAGCTAAGATCATTGTGTAAAGTTGTTTTTGCTTTTATTTGTATTTGCATTCTTATTTTCTTATTGTGTTTGTGTAAGAACAAGTTGTAAGAGGCTTCTCCGCCTCTGGAAGGTATCCGAGAGTAGTCATTTGGACTAGGTCTTGGATGTAGTTGCCTTGGGAGGCGGTGAACCAAGTAAAATCGATCATGTATTGTGTTGTGTTTTCAAGTTTCCATTACATTCTCAATAACGACGCAATCGAAACCATTTACCCCCTCTAGTTCGCACTGGTCCTAACAAGTGGTATCAGAATGAGACCTCTCTTCATTGGATTAACCTCTGTCAGAGCACAAAAGCTAGAGGTAGAAGATAAAGTCTCAGATTTTTGAAGTGGTCAAATGGAGTTCAACGACGGACTTGGATACGACACTTGAATTCCACCGCCTTTTGGACTAGGAGGCTTTGCTTAATGGAAGGCAAAGAAAGAAAACTTCCTCATGATGGACATAGAGTAATGATTCATCTTAATAGAAGGGTTTGACATTCCAACAAATAACAAAGAGAAACTCCTCAAGAAGAAGAAATGGACCAAGGAGCAAATTCAAAATTTTGAGATAAACGACAAGGTAATCAAAATTTTGATTAATTTGGTTCCTAACGACATTTTGTGTAGAATAGGTATATATCAAGATGTCAAGGATCTATGAAGCAAGCTTGCTAAGCTTCATGAAAGTTCATCCTCTACACAAGATGATTATGAGTCCAATGAGGGAAACTCATTGGCTCAAAAACTTGAGGATTTGGAGGTTGAGAGATGCCCAACATCCGAGGGTGAAATTGAAAAAGCATCCACTTCAAGAAATGAGGGGGAGAGGTCATTGACACTAGAATGAGAGGAACTCTCAACTTCCGGAAGCGATAAGAAGGAAGATCGCACCATCTCTACAAGTCAAGAAAGCCCAAATTATGAAGGTATATCAAAGATAAGAATTATATTATATACTTTGAGTGTAAGGCAAAAGAACACTACAAGAGCAAGTGTCCTCAATTAATCAAAAAGAAGGCACCTACCATGGCACTCAAGGAAAAGAAAAGGCCTAAAGAAGTTAAATCTTTGGTGCGAAAAGGCAAGGAGTGCATTGTGTGCTTCCTATGCAATCAAAATGGGCATTACCAAAATCAATATCCAAAGAAGAAGCTTTCAAGTAAGAACAAAGGAGGAAACCCAAATCAAGGAGAGCTCCTAAGAGCAAACCTAAGATAGTATTTAATAATAAAATTCTCTTACATCATGATAACAAGATTGTTAGAAATAGATTTTATTATCTTAATACTAATTATCATGAAAATAAGAATTATGATAGATTTAAGAACAAATTTAGGATATTCCATGGTAGACCTATTCCGCCTAACGATAGACAAGTAGAAAATAATTTACACAATAGCCCAAAAAAGTTTAGACAGAAGAAAATTAATCAAGAAAGACATGGATAATCAAGAATTTATGTCCTGGAAAAAGAAAATCAAGTCTTGAGGTGAAGGCTTGATCAATTAGAGAAGACCCTAAAAAATATGACAAATGAGGTTAAAAAGTCTAAGAAAAAAAATCTAGGATTAGATAGGTAAGAATCATCCAAGGGCAAGAAAAGTTTGGGATACAAACATAAGTCCAAGGACAATATGTCCTCATACCATAGGATTTCATATTATTATGGATCAAACTCTAAGTCTAGGAGTATAATCAAGGTTGCAAGGGAAGTCATCCCTAGTGTTGACCTTGAGGAGACTAACATAACTAATGCTTCGAAAAAGCCTAAGAAAGTCATTAGGAAGGTATTTAGAAAAGTTATCCTTAGTGAATAACTAATACACCTAAGGAGCTCCAATAGGTATTGGATTCCTAAGAGTCTAATCTCTTCACACTAAATGAGTATAGGATGTGTCAAACTAAATTGAAAGTATATTCAACTCAACCATGATGAAGTTGACATTTTAGGATATTCTTAAAGTATTGTGATATCTTGAGAATGAAAATTCAAATCTTATCTTGAAAGATTTCTATAGCGTGTCAATGAATTGATCAAAATTGGCACGATAGGATAAAATTCAAAAGTGTACCAAGTTGGAATTTTTGACACATTGAGGAAGATAGGTCGCCTATGTCAAATCGTGTATTTGGCATAGTGATTAGTTGATAACACTTAGATGAAAAGTCTATGTATATTCTTTGTGACATAAATGTCATGCTTTGTGTGCTATATCACATGTCATGACATCATGACACACATGAGTATTATATCTTGCCATGATATTTTGATACATGTCATGTCATACATGCATCATTAGGCTATGATAATTTTTCTTTTGAAAGTATGCATTTGATATATGTCATACTCATTTACATGTATAAATTTTAATTCCTTGTAATTAAGGACAATGACATTAGTTGACATCCTAGATAGGATGATCAAATATAGAATGTCTAGATAAAATGCATGATCCCTTAGTTTAAGAAAAATCTATTTCTACATCTCACGAAGACTATAAGATGACTTGTGTATATATTGAGATACATTAGACACAAGTGAGATGTTAGGATGATGAACTAAGTTCAAGATGCAATTTGCTATATCAAAATGAGCTTTAGTTTCATCAAATCCAAATGGATCTTGCATGACCAATCATGAGAAAAGTTAATGTACAAGTGATGTGCATTTAGCCCATAGATCATGATTGAAAATTAGATTTTAAAACCATTTTAAAAGTATTTTTGAAAACCTTAGTGAAGTATATCTGTTGAAAGAAATCACTTTGATTAAGTTAATACAAAGTTATAGTGAAACATTGATGTTTTCAATAATTTCTAACTTTGTCCCATTTTTTGAAATAAATGTACTTTCATAGAAAACTATTTGTTTCAAATAGTATTTGACATAAGTAATGTCTGTATGAAATTTAGTAATTTTTTAAAAATTATAGAATTACTTATGCATTTTTGAAGTTGATATGAAATTGAGGTGCAATTTTTTCAGATGATAGTCGACTGATACAGAGTATCAGTCAACTGTTGGCTGTGTTTTTTACTATAATAAGTTGGTTTAAGTCGTTTAAACTTACTCCTAGGTATCTTAACTATCTCTAACCTTTTGATATTTTTGGATAAACATTCAAAGGTGATTTTCTTGATAAAAATGAGAAAAGATGTTAAAAAGAGAAGAATATGGAATTGAAGGGAGGTTTAGATTCAAAGTTGAATCTTTAATCTCTTGACTTAGATTTTGAAATTTCCTAAAAGTTTAGGAACTCCAAACAATTGTTGGTCCAATGATTGAAGTTGGAGTATGCTCCAAGGGGGAGGTCCTCCTTAAAGGCATGATTTTAACATAAAAGGAGGAGCATGCAAGAATTTGAGGATGAGTGAATGAATGAAGGATTGTATCCTCAAGGGTGAGCATTGGAGAAAATGGAAGGTAGGGAACCTCCATTGTGATGTTGGAAGTTTGGATGGAAGAATAGAATGGATTTTCGAATGAGGTTTTTTACGTGTGCCAAAGGGGAGAGTGAATGATTCAAGTTAGAAAACCTTCATTAATTCCTTGGTACAAGAAGTAGGATATTGGATTAATGAGTTAGCCTAACTTAAGCATATTGTCAAATATCAAAAAGGGGAGATTGTTGGTGAAATCGACCTATGGTCAAGATTGACCAAGCTCGATTAACCAAGCTCAGTGTGACTCGAGGTTGAGTTTCAATGTTTTATCAACATGTTAGTTGGCAAAAAAAAATCCAAGTGGGTTACAGTTGACTGAATATTTGGCGGTCGAAAGTCTAACAGGGAGTTGACATGAGGAATGAAGTCTTGGAAGGTCAAAGTTGACAAGATGCTAGGTAATAAGGAAGTCTCGGTATGTCAAAGTTGACCAGATGCCAAACAACGATGAAGTTCTAGCATGTCAAGGTTGACTGAATGCTAGGTAATGGAGAGTATCGGCAGGACACGGTTGACTGAATGTTGAGCACAGAAAATCTTGGTAGGTTGAGGTCAACCGGATACCAAACAAAATGAGAATTCAACGTTAATAAGACTGAAACATAAGTATTAGTCGATTGATAGGATATATCGATCAATCAATGAACTTTAAACCTAGAAATTAGGATTTGACATATTTTGTAGGGTTTGCTACCATATATTATATTATGTTATAGTAATCTTCTACAGTAACTATGCTACAATAACAGATGACTGATGGTGCTGTAACAACAAACAGAAACTTCAAAAATCGATTGGAAAACTCAATTGATCGTAACAGTCAACTGATTAGGTAACAGTACTACGAGGTCGACCATGACTGCTTGAGGTTGACTACAGTCGCTTCTCACGACAGCAAGGTCCGTAGCCACTTCATGCGACCGTGAGGTCGTGTACCTTATGGTCCCACGATGTCGCCTACTGTCGATATGTCACTCACCTTGTGATCAGGCGATGTCGCTAGCCATTGCTAGGCTGCGCGAGGAAGAAACTTGGGCATTTTCCTTTGTGCCTTGATCCCTTTTCTTTTGTATTCTATTCACAATAATTTCTTTTGTCATTTTCCTTCTTTTTTTTGTAACGTTCGTACTCTTTGCTTTCTCATTTCTGTGTTTAGTGTTTATTGTATTTTAAGTTGTTAGTTGTTACATATTGTTTCCTTATAGCTGCAATGTTCTAACTAATTTGTAGATGAGAATGAGGTTATTTGGAGGCATTTAAGTTATTCAAGAATGATCCGTAATTATTTAATGAAGTAATTCTACTTTTCCATTTATATGTCTTGTTTTATTTTTCTCAAAAGATAGTCTGATTAGACTTGCTGAGGCTGCTTCTAAATTGTTGCATTTTCGATTCCTATTATAAAAAATTGATGTTGAGGAAATTTTTCTAGATGTTTTCGAAGCCTTAATCTAAACCTAATTTATTTGAGAGCATGCTTAACCTCTTTCAGCTTTATTTTCCTTCCAAATCAAATTTACTCTTCTATGTTACATCAGCAAGCAACAAATCCTTTTAAGGACTAGATAATTATGTTTAGTATCACATATTCTATTGTGACTTATGTTTCACTCGTTAGTATCATGCAGGATACCAAGAGAAAATGTTGCATTAGCCACAACAACCAAGAGCAAATATTGCATTTAGAACCATCTTTTAATCTTTTGCTTGGTACTATTTGCTTACTATTTCTATAGTTTTGTTTACTAATATTATAGGATTATTTCTTGGCAATGTTTAGAGTTCATGTGGTAGTGTTTGTGGATATTAATCTTTTTTAGTTTGTGATTTAAATTAATCAATGTGCAATAAGAAGACGAACAAGTCTCTTCTATTGTCTTATATTTCATTTTGTTATATGTATTTAGAGATTCAGATTCAAAGAAAATCCTACATAAATATTTGTTCACACTGACCTAATTTTTATGGTTTTGTGATGTCTATTGTTTCAGAGCTAAAAGAGTCTTCATGAATAGACTTGTTGATTCTTTAGCATGACAACTAACTATGGATTAATCAGCGGATGAACATTGATGTTGATTATGACTTTTGTACAATCTCAATTTATTTGTATTAAAAAATTTGCTATTATAAGACTTACTCATTTCATGTTTTGATTTGTTAGATTGTCTCAACAAACTTGGTTGGTTCGTTAATTTGTACAAGCAAAGCAATTCATCTCATGGAGTTTGTATAGAAGGGAGGGCAGAGGGAAGAAATTGAAGACATGCGTGCTAGTAGCAAAAGGATAGAAGAACACTTTATTGAAAGTAAAAAAAAATTAAAACTCGTTATCACAAAAAATAGGCAGAGGGAACAAAAGCTTATCAAGGAAGATAGATAAATAGAAGAAAATCTCAAGGAAATAGTTCATAAAATGATTCAAGAGGTGGAATGTCATGCCCCATAGGTACACATGCCTGATGATGTGGACGATATCCCCTTGTGACAATCTTATATACAATATAATATGAGTCCACAAAACTCATCCAAATATAACCACGTAGTGTAATATAATACCCCACCAAGGTATACTTAATCACGCAGTGTAATAAAATACCCTATCAGGGTATACACAACCATGCAGTATAAGATAATACTTCACCAGGATAAACAAAACGATATAAAAATAAAAGAAGGGGATCCATCCCACCATGAAACCAAAAACTCGATTGTGTGTCAGCACAGCTTAACAACACCAAATAACAAGACCAGAGTAAAACCCATCATAACCAAAGTCCAAGTACATGTTAATTATTACAACACAAGCGCAATAACAAGAATGCAGAAATAAAGCAAACTAAAGCAAAAGGTGAAAAACAACTCTCCATGTGAATGAGACAACGCGGGCAAGATCCTCCAAGCGATAACTCAACAACTATTTGCTAACCTGGAAATAAAATAAAAGTCAAGGGTAGTGAGTACAAAAGTATATTCACCGGATATAAAAAGATAGTGCATGATCTATACAAGTGTAAAGAGATTCAAAGGTATATAGTCTCAAAGAAAAATACTTACCATCTGAAGATAACATAAGTATGCAACTACCACATAATCAACCTACTCGGCTATAAATAATATCATGAGTAATGTCAGGTATGATCAACATGAGTATAACATCTTATATGATCTGTGCAAATAACAATAATAAATCAACATATGTGGGAGCAATGCTCCATCAAAACAAATAATACAAATAACCAAGATATCTAGCTATCTAGCTATCTAGCTATGGATTGCATGAGAAACGTTCTACCACGAATGACTTCGTGGGCAGTCCAAAATGTCAGAGTCCTTGTCTGCATGAGAAATACTCTACCATGAATGACCTCATGGGTAGACACGAGGTACCTATCTAGCTACGGACTGTGTAAGAAACGCTCTACCACGAATGGTCTCGTGGGCAGCTCAGGGTATAACAATCACTATCTAGAAGAGATACGTCGCCTCCACGGACAGGATGTATACATTAAGCAATAACCAAGCAATACTAATGCTCTTTCACCCTAAGGGAGACATGGTCGACATCATGCATGAAGAGCAACATCAGAAATAGATCAATATATAATAGAGCAATCAATCTATCACAAGAAATATAAATGATCAAGACATCTAGCTCGTCAGCTATGGACTACATGAGAAACACTCTACCATGGTACAAGTCTCATGGGAAGTCCAAAATATTAAGGTCTCTGTCTGTATGAGAAACGCTCTACCACAGTATGAGTCTCGTGGGCAGGCAGGAGGTAACTATCTAGCTATGTGATACGTGAGAAATGCTCTACCACGGTACCTCATGGGCAGCCCAGGATATATAATCACTATCTGGGAGAGGAAATTTCAACTCATCCACAGACTGGATGCATAAAGTCAAGCAATAAGCAAACAATAGCATGACTACGACTAGCTCACATCCGAATGGAGTCATAATCAATAGCATACATGCATCTCCATGATGCTATAATTAGCTCACACCCGAAAGGAGCCATAATCGATAACATGCATACAACACTGTGACGCTACGATTAACTCACATCCGAAGGGCGATAGCATACATGGTATATTAGATTTTTGTTTGCCTTGATCAAAGACAGTAAACTGGTAGGTACTTTCTTATGCTCCCCGTTGTATATTAGATTTGGCGAATTGTTGAGCCAAAGCATATTGAAGAAGGTATTATTAATTCCCCTGATGTAGTAAGAACCGCCACTGCAATTGTAAATGAGATGTCCCAGTTGGAGGATACTAGAAGGTTTCATCGCTCTCTTTATTTTAAGGTAAGAATATTTGCTTACATATGAGAAACAATCTTATTCCGTCGATAATGCATTGAGGCACGTTCCTATTTCTTCATAGTCGTCCAAATCATGCTGGAGACACTACACCAGGTATGTTCTTAAGGACTTTTTAAACCAATATATACACTTACTGAATAGCTATCATGCCTATTAAAATACTATTGTGGAATGTTAATATGCATACAATAGAATCATGTCCATAGTATGCATACAATAGCATCAAATTCTGCATGTTATAGACTCTTCTAATATTTTTTTCAATTCCGTAGGCACCTAGGTTTGACAGTGGACGAACATTGAGTCAAGATTCAGCACTGTCATATATACGCTCACAACAAAAAATTTGAATGATGATCAAAGGAGAGTCATTCAAAAGGTACCCCTTGCAGTATTTCTTTTTTATGTTTCTTTCATTTGTTTTTTGAATGAGACTTAGTTGGTGTGTTGGATCGTGGAAGATGAGAGGGGGGGGGGGTGAATCTCGTTCGATTAAAAATCTTTTTTCGTAAATCAAAGTTAAGTTGCAGTGGAAATAAATAAAACGAAAACATAAAGACACAAGTAGTTTTTACTTGGTTCATAGTCCAATGACTACTAGTCCAAGGCCCGCGACCCTCGGTCGATTTCAATGGGAAAATACTATAGCTCTCTTCTATGAAACCTTTCGGAGAAGAGTAAACTTGTACAATGAATGAGGAGTATAGTAACAATCTTACTATCTCCTTTTATAAACAATGCAAGTAATAAAGTATATCGACAATAGAGGAGTAGAAGATACAACGTAGTTGTCAATGAACTTTCTGGCGTAGTAGGAAAAGAATCGAATGCATAACAGTAGTTGCAGTAGCAAAATGGAGTACGCAAAGAGTTCTACTTCGGCACAAAACCCGAGGGCTTCTTTTATAAGCGACATTTCGTCGACTGAAAACTCGATCAGTCGATTGATCATCCTTGTCACGCCCCAGAAGTACACAAGCCCATAGATATAGACGATACTCCCTAGTGACAATTATAGATACAATATGGTATGAGATCACACAGCTCATATCTTAACACAACCACGCAGAATAAACAGTATAAACCAAATAAAATAAGAGAAATATATGGTCTACATGACCACAAAATCCGAAAATATAACTGCGAGCCGATCCGGCTTAAGACACTAAGTACATAACCAGAGAAAATCCAAAAGTTCAAATACAAGTCATTTTATTACAACGCAAGTTCTAAAAGCAAATGCAGAATCAAAACAACCAAAGAGAAGAGGAGAAAATCGTAGCTCGATGCAAGTGGGACAGCACGGGCAGAAACCTCCGAGTGACCCAACCAATGTATACCTACTAACCTGAAAATAATAATAGAAAGCAGGGGTGGTGAGTATAAAAAAAATACTCAGCGGATATAAGAAGATAGTGCATGTTGTAAGTGTATAGGAATTCAAAGATATACAGTCTCACAAGGAAATTATACTCACCGATCGGAAATACAAATGTATGCATCTACTATACCATCACCTACTCAACTGCACACAGTATCATGAGTAGTCACAGGTAATGAATATCGTGAGTACAACATCTCATATGCAAGTACTAGTGTAAGTATCAGAATACAATCAACATATGTGAGAGCAACGCTCCACCAAAATAAATCATCATATGTGGGAGCAATGTTCTACCACAAGATATACAAATGACTAAGACACCTAGTTCATCAACTATGGACTGCGTGAGAACCACTCTACTACTAGCCATGTAGGTAGTCTGAAATGTCAGGGTCCCTGTCTGCATGGGAAACACCCTACCACGTATAGCCATGTAGGCAGACAGGAGGTAGCTATCTAGCTACGGGCTATATGAGAAACGCTCTACCACGGTAGCCTCGTGGGAAGCCAAGGTATACAATTCCTATCTGGGAGATGAAATCCTCAACTCATCCGGAGATCGGATGCATAGAATCAAGCAATAAGCAGGCAATAGCATGACTACGATGCTCTCACATCTGAAGGGAGAAGTGATCGCTAGTCTATATGCAACAACATGACGAGGGAAATATAAATAATCTCATCCTCGTATATGCATATCTATGCAAAGTACAAGATCACATCCAGTCAAGACAGATCAATTATAATACACGTCACACATATGAGTATACACTACCAATCGGAGATGAGTTATAACCTCGAACATGTCATATCACCTACATTACACGTCACCCACGTGTTCACATAGGCATACAACAATGTTAAATAGGTAGGTACACATCACACATGTGTCCACATATACAAAACATAAATGCATGTAACAATACATAGGATAAATATCCTAAACACACGCCACACACACGTGCTTGCAACTACATGGCATAATACATAGTAGACTAGCATATGAACATATGTACACGTCACTCGCATGTCTAATAACTATATGCCTATACCAACACAGACATGTTCCTATTGTATACACCATACCCATGTGCACCTTACAGGATATGGAAACAAATGAGACTACATAGACATAAATAGATCATCTCTAGGTACAAGCAGACAAGTATCAAACTCAAGTAATAAAACAAGTAGAGTTAAAGTAAGAATAATTACTAATCATGATATCAAACATGCATTAAGGTAAATAACTATCAGATACAAGGTTAGAAGTACTCGCCTCAAAAGTAGAATGCTCTAGAAATCCTCAGATCCGATACTCCGTCTCATATTCGGATCCTATAAGTAGAATTACGAAACTACTTAAACACTAATTCAATACTAGCAATAAACTTACTAACAATATTCTATGGATTAAACATCTAATTAATGGATCGAATGGAACTAATTTAGATTTAGAGATTCGTTATTATATTCCAATCAACAAATCTCCTAAACCCACATATCATTCCACATATCGATTTCCCATCCATTAATTACATGAAACCCTAGAAGTTAGATCTAATATCTAGGTAACATCAACCCTAACATGAATCCATAATTCTTGTTAAACTTACTGCTAATCATACCAAATCCAATTTAGTAATAGATTCAATCACACCTTCTAATCTAACATCCCATAATCTCAATTGTAGTTATATTCAAGAACAACTAATCTTCACTCATACCGAATACACCACCTTAGGAATCAATGCTATAGTCCAATCCATGCATTTCAAGATGGCTAATCAACCAAATAATATTCTCTATCAAAATTATCTCATCTACACCAATTCCGAATTCATAAACTCAGATTGCATACCTACTATTTTTGGCCGGAGGGCAGTGGTGATGGTTGCTGTAGTGTATGGCCGGAGAAGTTCAAAACAACGCCGGCAATGGTTGGAATAGTAACCCCTCAAAGGATCCGGCCAATTTCTATGGCTGCGATGAATAGAGCAGCAACCGCGATTCGATCCCACTGAATTCCTTTTCTAAGTTGATTCGATCTGATCTCTGCGCCATGTTGGCTTTGATTGGTTGATTGATCCCCTAGATTCGTCAACTGATAAAACTTTCACCATGTTTTGCTGAACTTCGACTGAGTCTCTCCCTGTCTAGTCTTATCGATCGACGGAACCTCTTGTTCGATCGACCAAACCCACTTTTAACCATAACTTTATTTTATCTACAAAATAAAGTTAGCACAGGAAATAATAATAGCGGTCCTGCAAAACAGAGTTATACAGATATAGAAATGCATGAGTATGACAGTTGGGACTGTCTTGATCTCAACTTAGAAATCTCCGTTGGTTTCTTCATTTGGATCAGCGCCTAAGGTTTGTCCTTACTGGGACACGACCTCAATGCACTAATTCTAGGTGTTTATCTCAACTCACCTGCCAAACATCGAGTCCTCTAGACCTATTTGGACTTTACTTGCTCAGCACCAGATCGACCTGTCATGCCCCGGGAGGATATTTATCCGACGAAAATCGGACAACACCTCCCCTGTACGGTTGACAATATCCTGAATACAAAATACATCCACTAATATATAAATACCCCACACAGGTATACACATCCACGCAGTGTAATAAAGGAATAAAAATATCCTACCTGGGTATTTCGCAACCACACAATGTATAATGATACAATAAAATAATAAAGAGGGTCTACACGACCAGAAAACCCAAAATATACCTTTTGCGAGCTGGTCCCAGCTTATGATGCCAAAATACACAATCAAAAACACATATGAAATCCAGAATACAAATTTATTAATACAATGCCAATAAATTAAATAGAGGCGGAAGCTAAAACAAACCCACAACATCGGATATAAAACTGAGACTCGATGTGAGAGGGACAAGGCAAGCAGATATCCTCCAAGTGACCCAATCAACAACCTGTTAACAAGGAAATAACAATAGAAAGCAAGGGTGGTGAGTAAAAAAGAAATACTCAGCGGGTATAAGACAGATAGTGCATGAACAATAACAAGTACAGTAACTCAGGGATGTACAGGAACAAAAAGATATACAGTCTCACAGAAAGAATCAACTCACCATCGTATGCTAATAATACCCGTATGTCACTACTATACATGCACCCTACTCAAACTATAAATAATATCAAGAGTAGTGTCAATAATATAGAATATGGGTACAACATCTCACATACATGTACCCTTAATAATCAAAATAAGTACAACATCTCATATGCATGTACCATCAACAACCAGCATAAGTACCGCATCTAATATGCGTCTATCGATACAAGTAACAGTAATTAGGGTCTCATATGTGGGAGCAACAATCTACCACAGGGTATACAAACGACCAAGACACCCATCTCGTCAACTGTGGACTGCGGGACATACACTCTACCACATTATACGTGGGCAGTCTGTAAATGTCAGGGTCCCTGTCTACGGGAGAACGCTCTACCAGGAATGACCTCGTGGGAAGACAAGAGTTATCTATCAAGCTACGGGCTACAGGAGAAACACTCTACCACGTATGACCTCATGGGTAGCCGAGGTGTAACAACCCAGATAGTAGCATGTCTACGACTAGTTGGTACCTGAAGGGAGCACTGGTCGCTAGCCCATGTATCTCTATGATGCTATAACTAGCTCGTACCCGAAGGGAGTACTGGTCACTAGCATACATGCATCATCGATGCTACGAATAGCTTGTACCCGAAAGGAGCACTGATCGCTAGCATATATACATCATCGATGCTACGACTAGCTCATACACGAAGGGAGCACTGGTCGCTAGCATACATGTGTCATCGACGCTACTACTAGCTCGTACTCGAAGGGAGCACAGGTCACTAGCATACATGCATCAACGATGCTACGACTCACTCAACCAACCTAATGGGAGACATAGCCAATAGAATACATGTAATACTGTGATGCTACGTCTCACTCAATCAACTCATTGGGAGACATAGACGATAACATAAATGCATCACCGTGGTGGTAGATAGACAAGTAAATCTACCATCACATATGTCTAAACTACATAAATGTATCTAGCTACATCCATGAAGATATACTAATCATGCTACACGTCTTACGCGTGTAAATAACAACAAATCAGATATGGTAATCTCTATATGCAATATCAACCTCGGTACA